>PVKU01000913.1:0-372458 GCA_004027475.1 Anoura caudifer
AGTTTCTTGATCCATTCATTTATTGATGGGCACCTAGGTTGCTTCCAACGCTTGGCTATTGTAAATTGTGCTGCTATGAACATTGGGGTGCATAGGATCCTTTGGGTTGGTGTTTCACGGTTTCCAGGATATAATCCTAGCAGTGGAATTGTTGGATCAAAAGGTAGGTCCATTTTTAGTTTTCTTAGAAAATTCCATATTGCTTTCCATAGTGGCTATACCAGTCTGCAGTCCCACCAACAGTGTACTAGGGTCCCCTTTTCTCCACAACCTCTCCATTAAAAGAAAACCAAAATACACAAAGCTAACAGTGCTGCCACATTGGAGCTGCCCTGTTAACATAACTTTAAAATTACTGAAAACAAAGATAAAACACTTAAACAGCTTTAGGAAAAAAGATTAAATTCAAAGGAGCAACAGCTGAAAATAATAGTACATTCTTGACAGCAGCAATAAAAACCGGTTAACATCAGAATACTATCCAAAAATGTATTTGAATAAAATGTCAACCTACAATTCCATATCCAGCAAAATATCCTTTAAGAAAATAAATAACATTTTGAAGCACACAAACACAGAGAGTTAATCTGCATTAGAAGAAACTGTAAAGGAAGTATTCAAGGCAGAAGGAAGATGATCCTACCTGTAAGGTCACAGATGCAAAGAGTAATGAAGAGGAAAAAATCAGTAAATATCTGGGTAAAATTAATGAACATTTTCTATATGAATCAAGAACAGTGCAATTTTATAGGGTCTCTGACTCAAACTTCTAAATAAAGGACAACAATAACGTGAATTGGAAGTGAGTAGGTGAGAGCTGCAAGTCCACTAAGTGCTGACATGGGGAGAGGGAAAAGGTGCTGATGAATTTTGGTAAGTATGTATACTTGTCATAATTTCTAGACTAATCATGAATAAAATATACACAGAGTGTATCACCTTCAAATGCATAAAAAGGAATAAATGAAGATTAAAAAGTAAAAAACCAAACAAAACCAATAAACAAGAGACAACAACCAAAGAGAAAAAAAGAGGACATGATGAAGTATATAAAGTAAAATGATAGGTTTAAATGTACACATTAACCAGCAATTCAATCACATAAATAAATGGCCACATCAAAAGAAGACAGATATTTTAAAAATCCCAACTACATTTCCAGGAGATACTTCTTTCAAAAAAGGATACAGAAGGCTTGAAAATAAAAGATGGAAAAATATAGGTTGTGCAAACAATTAGCAAATGAAAGTAGATATCTTAATGTAAAACAATTTATAACTCAAGGTAAACATTACTAGAGATAAAAATACTTCATAATGAAAATAGATTTAATTCAAAATAAGAGATTAAAAATTTGTATGTGTCTAGAAACATGGTATATGTTTAATATTGTCTTCTAATATTTAAAGCAAAAATTGACAGAACTATAAAAAGAGGATAAACAATTCCATAATCATTGTGGTAAGTATTAACACATTTTCCTTAGCAATTGTGAAAGCCAGAATACCAATATCAGTAAAGAAGATTTATCCAACATGATTTAGCAAACTGAATAAAATGGACATATATATAACTGTGCCCCAACAACTAAAGAATTCACATTCTGTCAAAGGATACATACATGTTTATAAAAATTGAACAAAGTGGGCCATACAGTACATTTCATCAAATTTCAAAGGACTAAAATCATACAGAATATGCACTGCGACCACTATTTATTTACTCCAGAAATCAGTAACAATAACCAGAAAATCTTTATGTATTTGAAAACTGAAGACTACATTTCTATATAATTATAGCCCACAAAACAACCCTATCATTTCATAATAAAATTATTAAACTGGATTAAATATAAAAATACTTCATAGCACAACTAAAAATAAGCAGAGGTGTTGATGGTGAAACGGTAGAGTCAGGCTGGATCTCAGTTCAGCCATCTCGATACTTGAGATCTGGCTAAGGGCTAAGAAAGAATTCACAGTCAAGACTGAAACTGTAAGAGAAAGCTTATTTAGAAAGTCACACAGGCAGAAGTGAGCATAGAAGAAATGGACTCAGGAAACAAGTTACAGAGGCAAAAGAAGGGGCCTTGGAGCTTCAGATGAAGCCAGAGGCAAGGGAAAAAGCACCTGGTAGGGAAGACATGGGGAAAGACACAGCACGCTCCATAGAGAGCCACACTGAGTCCTCTGTTTTGAGGGTATTTATCTAGCGGTTTCAGTAGAGGATCCCAACAGAATATTTCTCAGCTTTACAGGGGTGCCCTTTCAGGGTCAAGGTCTTTACTGATTGGTTCATGCCAGGCCATTAGTTGATGCACCTGCTCCTGCTGTCAGCCATGGGGTCACTTATCTGGTTTCGCTGCTTTTCTGGGCCTGGAGCTGAAACCCAACTGAGCCTAGATGTATTAATATTTGATATGGGTAGGTCAGAACCTCCTTGTCCTGGGGGCTTAATGCTTAAGGGCTATTCTCCCGCCCCTTTGTTCCTTCCCCATCTAAATATGGGGAGGGCAGGGGTGTCTAACCCCCATGACCAGTAACATACCAGGGGAGGAGGAAAGGTCAGGGGAGGGTCCTAACCACATGACCAGCAATATGGTAGGGTAGGAAAAGTTACCCTGGGGGTGAGGTCCCAGCCCAGTTTTGCCTGTTGCTAGGTACCTGAGGCTTTCTGCCCTGGTAACCTGGCCCACCATCCTTTCTTTGCTAATACTGTCTAATTGCCTACCACAGAGGGAAATTAATACCCTTAAATGGGAAAATAGTAATTCCTAGAAATTAATAAACTAAGCATCCATCTCAATAAGACAGCAAAGTAATCCCAAAGAGAGAAAGAAGACAATAATAAACATATAGCATAAGTCAAGGACATTAAAAATAACAGAAAAGGTCAACCATCCACAAATCGGTTCCTTCAAAACAACCCAGTGAACTTGATAAAATACTGGTGAGAGTGACAGAAAAAGAAAAAAAAAGGAACAATAAAAAAAAAAGAGACCTCTCAAGAAATCCTGCAAGCATTAAACAGATGAGGGGACATTAGGAATATTTTCATGCCCATAAGTTTGAAATTTTAATTGACAGTGACAAATTCCTAGAAAAATACACCTCATCAAACCAACCAAACAACAAACATTCCTGAAGAATCCTACGACATTTAAAGAAATTGAACTAACAGACAAAAAATAATCCCCCAAGCAAATTCCAACAGAGAGCTCCATGGTAAGTTCTACCAAGCATATGAGAAAGAAATAACTCAAATCCTACATGTATTCAGAAGACAGGAAGAACAGGTTAACTCCTCGACTCATTATGTGAGATTAGCCTAATAGCGATACTAAACGTGAAAAGGAAGGTAAGAGAAAGAAAAATTACAAGGCCAATCTTAATAATGACAATAGCTGAAGACTTCTAACAAAACATTAGTCAATCTACATCCAAAATATAGCAAAAAATAGAAGACAAGGTATATCTGAGGTTTAACATTAGCAAATCAATCACTATGATTTCACATATCAATAAAGAAAAATTATAACAAAAAATAGAGGAAAAAGTGGTAAAATTCACTAGCTATTTATAAACTCTTAGTAATCTAGGAATTGATACAGGATCCCCAAATATCACAGATCAAATATCATAATTAACAATGGAATGTTGAAAGCATTTCTTTTGAGATCATGATACACGAGGAAATCCACTATCATTATGTCACGTCAACCCTGTATTAAGTATCCTGCCCAAAAGACTAAATATAAGAGGAAAAAAGTCATAAAGGTTGGAAAAAAAAATAAGTCACGATACATATGTGTTTTAAACTGAACAAAAATAAAAACATAGCAGAGCAGAATTTGTGATATAGAACTAATACAGTGCTTAGAGGGAAACTCCTGGCATCAAATGCCTACATTAAAAATGGATCTCAAGTCAACAGCCTCTGCTTTCATTTTACGAAACTGAAAAAGAGCAAATTAAAAGCAAAGCATGTAGAAGAGAAGAAATAATAAAGACAAAGGAAGAAATTAATGAAATAGAAACAGAAAAATCAGAGACAGAGGGAGAAAAGGCAACACAAAACAAAGAAACCAGGAGCTGTTTTCTTAAAATAAAATTAATAGTTTTCTAGCCAGACTGCTAAGGAAAAAAAGATAAAAATTACCAATATCAAGAATAAGAGATGACATAAAGATATTAAGAGGATAAATTATGAACAACTTTATGCCAATAAATTCACTAATAGGTAAATTAAGCATATTCCTCAATAGGCACAAACTACCAATGTTCATTCAAAAAGAAATACAGAATATAAATAGTCCTAGAGCTATTAACAATACTAAATCTAGAGTCAGAACCATGCCACAAAAGTAACTCCAACATGATTCAAGATATCACTTAAAAAACTTTTAAGGAGAGAGAAATAGGCCTACCATATGATTACCACCGCACAAAGCAAGGGGTAAGAAAGGACAGATAAGAGAGAGAAAAAATAGAAGAGGGGAAGAGGGAGGGAGGGAGGGAACAGTAAAGGAGGTAAAAAAGGAAAGAGGAAAGGAGATAAAGACCTCAAATTGAACTTTAGGAAACACTTGGACTAGTGAGCCTGTTGGAGTGTTATTAATTAAATTTTAATCCACCTTTATCTCACAAAACTAGGTTTTTATTTCAATAGGAAATAAGACGATTTCCTATTCCTAGGTGATAACTGTTGCCCATCATCACTGGGTTCTACTTTTTTTCTCTGGCATTGTCAGAGAGGAAGTAAGTAGCAGTGATTGGTTCCGGAATCCCCTCTAATGAATTATATAAATGGAATGTAAAGATGTTTCCAGGCAAATAAGAAGCTAATTAGAGATACATAATTAAAATACAGACCATACTTGAAGAATGTAGTAATACATACATATACTAAAAGTAATTTTTATTCCCTCCATGATAAGATGCTTGAGGAAAGATGCTTTTGATTCCCTAGATTTTCCTATTTAGCAGGCAGGAAATCCTTGACTTTCTCTGCTATGTTTTTAATGGAACAGAAGCCAAAAACTCGGCAGTGTTTACTTCCTTATTTGTCCAACAAATTATCATCAGTGAAGTCAGCAGCAAACTGAACAACCCTGGAAGGAATGTTTATTAACTAAACACTGTTGCAAGCCAGTTGAGGAGTCAAAAAATATAACTTGGCTCTAAGTCTCAAGAACAGAGTTACTACCAATTTAACTTGGTTTCTTCCTCTTAGAGAAGTTAAGTCTCTGTAGTATCAAAGTTGGACATGATTTTAAGAAATTTTCTCAAATGAGTATGAGTACAGTTTAGACAGTTTTAAAATATGATTTTAGCCTAATAATTACATAAAGTGTCCATGGTTTTTGTTGCCTTGTTGCTTACTTCACCTTAACAAAATATTACATGACTTGAAGATTTGAAACAAACAAAAACCCCACAAAATTACTGTGCCTTTCTCATTCTGTAAGATTAAAAAATTATAAAATTTATTCTCTGTAATGCATACGTACATACATGTATACTTTTACTGGCTGCAGTTCAATGGTTTGGGAAGGATAATCATTACATTCTCTTTGTCTATATTCCAAAGTATATTGTTTCACACATAATCACTTATTTGCGAGTATCATCACCAATTAAATAAGCAGTAACAAGGTAGAAGGCTGAGAGGTAGGTTCATTGTTTTAACTCATGAGAGCTAGAAACAACTCATTTTAACTTTAAATTTATAAAGAAGGCAGTACTAGTTCTGTTTTCTTCCTTGTAAAATTCAACCAATACCTGATAAGTTAGTAACTAATAATACTAGATAACAGTGATAAGATTAAAATATATAAAAGCATTGAGAAAATCTATTATCATTTCTTTCTATAAAAATGTTCATCATATTTTATTCCACAAATTTTATATTAAGCATTAACCTGCTCTGACTCACAATGCATCTAACATCAAATCTGTGGGTTTTTTTCTTACACCAACTCTCTACTGACACCAACTGGATATCCAACAATTCAATTTAATGCTAACATTATCTACCTGGAATAAGCACGAGATTCCACAAGTCCAAAGATACAGTCCCACAAAACAATCCCCACTTCAGATGCCAAGCACAAGTTCTGGGCCACCATACTCATAACACAGTGGCTACAAATCAAGGCTTCACACAACTCCCCTCAACATTCAATAACTCAGAGTGATCACAGAATTCAGGAAGGTGCTTTAGTTACTATTACTGGTTAATTTAATTATAAAGGATACAACTCAGGAAGAGCCAAATGGAAAAACGGCATGGGACAAAGCACTGGGGAAAGGTGTGTTTACAGCTTCCATGCCCTCTCTAGGCATACCACTCTCACAGCACCCTGATGTGTCTGCCAAACTGGAAGCACTTTGAATCCCATTGTTTGGGTCCTTTTTTGGAGGTTCCATTACGTAGACATGATTAATTAAAACACTGGCCACTGGTGACTGAATCCAATCTCTGATGCCTCTCCCCTCCTCAGAGTTAAGCGTGGGGGGCACTGTGCTACTGAAACTTCCAGTCCTCAAATCACATGGTTTGGTCTTTCTGGAGATCTGAAGCTGTTAAGGAACTCCAGCCACCAAGTTATCTCAGCATAAAAGACACTCTTATCCTTCCACAGATTCCAAGGGTTTTAGAATCTGTGTGCCAGGAACTGCATAAAGACCAAATATTTATTGTTTTATTATACCAGAAGCACCTATTCTATTCTTTGTCACCATGAAAGTCACTGTGGAAAAGTTTTTTTTAAAGGATGCCATTCTATAAATCAGTAATTTTCAACTAAGTTTAATATTTATAACATACCATTTACAGCTTTTTCAATCAGCTCTTCACAAGCATCAAAATCACCCTTCAACACCAGTTTATCATGCAGATCTGTTAACATAGGATGTTCCAAGGCAATCTTGGTTTTCTTTTGCAGTGATTCAAAGGCTTCTGTATAGTTGTGTTGCCTGAAGTGCTTTAGGCAAAGGCGAATAGCTTCCTGTTCACGGTACTACTGGAACACAAGAGAAAATATAAAAAGAAGAGATTTCCTTAGTTACTACAGGTAGGAAGTAAGTGATAACTAATCTAAAGTGAGCACTTATTATGTGTGAACCATTGTGCTAACCCTATTCATTAGTACCATTATTATTTCCACTTTTAAATGGCAAAACTGACAGTTAATTGTAATAACCTGCCACAGGTCACAAAGTATACAACAGAAAGGTAGGAACAAGATAAAGATATGCAGATAGACACACATGCACACATACAGGTATGTATTTCATGAAGATGAAAGGTATAAAAAAATGAAACCAGACCTAATTCTAGAGGCTGAACTTTCAAGAAAAGCAGAAAAACCATTGAAACCCACTTAGGATTGTAAAAATTATAACTTTCATAGCTTTTACTAATCACAATACAATGTTGGCACAGAAACCATTAAATAATATACATAAATCATATTATGCTTTTTGTTCTTGGTTCTTAGTTTTATTACTTGAATGACAAATATTATCAAATATTTATGTTTAAACTCACAAACAGGTTTTGTGACTCAAAATAATCAGAAAGAGACTTTTTAAATTTCACAGCTTTTTCTAACTCTGTGCTACTTCATCTATTTAACGGCAGTAAGTAAAAATCTCAACTAGAATCCAAAAAGAGAAATGTTTATTAAATCTTTTCTCTAAAAGTATGAATGTCAAAAATATATACAAGCTTAAAAGAATTTTTTTAAAAAACAGTAAGTTCAAGAGAATATGTTTTGAGATTTCCAAATTTTCTAAATAAGAACAAAATTAATGACACAGAAGCAATGCACAAAAGCCAAGCAAAAATATGATTTACTTGTAAACAATATCTCTTAATAAGGCAGGAACATAAGATGCTACATTTAGGAAGATTTACGAGAAAAAAATCAGTTGCTGATATTTTAATTAATAAAAGGTCATCAAAAATTATTCCTAGGCACTGTAGTTAACCAATGCTCTCCCTTATCAAATAACAAAAGAATGATTCTATGTCCAAACTAATTAGTTTCTTACCCTTGGCCTGTAAATAAAGACTTACCATAAATAACTGCCCAGAACCATATTAAACAGTAGTAACTTTTTACTGTGTTGACTTTAGGAGTCTGAATCACACCCCCATTTTAAATTTTCTATCAGATGGTATATAAATACATAGTAGGAGAGGATTTATGAAATAACAGAATTTTAATGCTTCAAAGTAAGACTGAATCTCAATAGAGGGTAAAGGCTTTAATTTTGATTTCTAGAGTTTCAGAGTAAACACAGAGAACTTGAAAGGTGAATGTGGGTGAACAATTTTAAGTTCACTATAAATATAATCTCTCCACTGTGTTGGGGAAAGAGGTAAAATTTGCAATTGCCTGCAATATCAAGAGATTTATGTGAGTATATTAAAAAAACACACTGACATCATAGGCTAAAGAAAAAATTTTAATCAGCTATCAGAGGAGCTTTTTTTTAATTTAAAAGACCATCTTTAGAAGATTTTAAGTATATACCACCTATTAAGTGAATTACACTATAAAGGTGATATTTATTTATTTATTTATTTATTTATTTATCTATCTATCTATTTTTAGAGAGAGGAGAAGGAAAAGAGAACTAGGGAAAGAAACATGAGCTGATTGCTTCTCACACATGTCCCAGCTGGGGACTGGGCCCACAACCCAGGCATGTGCCTTGATTGGGATTCAAACTGGCAACCTTTTGCTCTGCAGGACAATGCTCAACCAACTGAGCCACACCAGTCAGGGCAGTAAAGGTGATTTCTAATGTTTAAAAATACTGGCTTTATCTTGAAAGAATTTACATTATTACAAGAAATCCAAAAAAAAAAATATATGAAAAATATAGAAAATACTAAAAGTCAGCTTCTATTTTAAACTGAATATAATCAAATGCCAAAAATAAATTAGTCAAAAAGTTCCTCAATTAAACTGACAAAAAAAGAGCTGATATTTGATACAAAATCCTGTTTCCCAATCTCCTATGAGTAAATCAGTTTACTTGCAAATAAAAATAACAAAAAAATAAAGCTTTAGTGATTAGACTAAAGCTTCATATCACCTCATTGACAAGAAAGACCCCTCTTCCCAAATTAGCCAAAAGTCAAATAAATATACATTAAAAACAAAAATGAAACAAAAAATTATTTTAAAAAAAAGGCCTATTTCTCAGTAATTTAAATTCACTATTTCTCAGGATGTATCTACTGTATAAAATGTCCTATGAATAAAGTTGTTAAATATAATCTTTATTTTTCATGTAATCACAAGATCATAATATTTATATGAATTATCTCACATTCTTTAAAAGGAAAAGTAAAAATTTCTATTTTACTCAATACAAATACAATTAAGGGATATGTTATAAAAGCAATTTAGAACCAAAACTACCCCAATAAAGACTGTGTTTAGTTATTTCGATCACAAAATTCAGAGTCACAGGGGTATAATAATATAACAGCAGACTCTGGAGCCAGACTACCTGAGTCTATATACCGGCTCGGACACTTTATAACAGTATGATCTTAGGCAAAATACTTAACCTCTCAGTGTTCCATTTCATCATCTGTAAAATATAGATAATAACTACACCTATCTCATAGAGAGATAGTGATTCAATAAGTTATAAAGATTGCTTAGAAGCTGGCAATACATAAAATTAGATGATTAATAATAATAATTACCACTATTCTCGAAATTTTAAATTATTCTCAATAAAAACAGAGATTGACATAAATCTCTCCCTAGAGGCATTAGAAACATAATATCAGGATTTTAAAATACAGTCCTACCTTGCTATACCAGTTGAGACAAGGTTGTACTACATCAGGATCATCAATGCCACTAAGTTCAACATACCAGATGCTAAAGTTAAAGCTGGGTCCCCAGGATAAGAGTGGAACTTTGAGAAGGAAAATAAAAAGAAAAAAGAAAAAGAAAAAAGAAAAAATTAACACAGTTCAAATAAAACTTTAGCAAAGTAAAATCACTATTCAAACCTATTACGATTCATTTAACAGATTTTCTGAACAGTTTCTATATGACTAGCACTATACTATGAAGTGCTGGGACACATGAGCAAAAAAAAAAAAAAAAAAAAAAACACCATCGCCATCATGAGGTTTCTTTAATTAAAGTAAGATACAGTCAAAGTGGTCATTTACATATCCCCCCAAAACAGGGCCAGGGCTAGATGATTCAACAGGCAAATTCTAGCAAACTGCAAAAACAAATAATTATGATATAATTTAAAGTACATTAGAAAGGGATTGAAAGTTCTCCAAGTGGCATAATCCTGAAAACAAAACCAGAAGAAAAGGGATTTAAGGCCAATCTCAGCTATGAATATATATTCAATTTATTTTTTAAGTTGCGAAAGATACTACCAGGTTTCCACTGAAACCAAACAGAGTTCATTCCAGGAATGGAAGGATGGTTAAACAATAAGAGCTACATTAATGTAATTCACAATATTAAACAAAGTAAAAGAGAAGCAAATATGATTACCTCAAATGGTGCTAAGAGTAAACAAAAAAAAATTTAATTCCCAGTCACTAAAATAAAGCCTCTTAAATAAAAAGCAAAAAAAAACTTCCTTACCTAGATTATTTTTTAAGTATTGAAAACCTCAAAAATTAAGCCTAATGGAGAAACATTAAGTACTGCCATTCAGGTCAGGGACAAAACAAGGAGGCCCAATAGCTCTACTATTCAATACTATATGGAGATCTTGGCCAGTGCAGTAAGGAAAAACTTATAAATTAAGAAAAAATATCATTTGAAGATGATACAGTTACCCAAATATTTTCAAGTGATTCAACTGAAAAATTTTTATAAGTGTGTATGCAAAGTAAACATGCAAATATTCCCTACACTTATAATAACCCACTTGAAAATACAATTCAAAAACTCCCCTTCATAACAGCAAAGACAGCTGAAAATATCTCAGAATAAATTTTAAAATATGCAAGATCTATTTAAGAAAACATAAAATTTTACTTAAAAATTGAATAGAAAGACATACTATGTTCCTAGATGCGAAAATGCAATGTTGTAAACATGTCAGTTCCCTTCAAATTAATTATATAAATTTAATGTAATCTCAATCAAAATCCCAATGGTATATATCCATTTTTTGATATATAACTGAACAAGCTAATTTGAAATATGGGAAACCTTAAACAAAAATGGTAAGAAAATAAACATATCAAAAAACAGTCATTTTAAATTTGATATGAATAAAGGAAAGAAACCTAAACCATTGGAGAAAAGTGTATCAAAAAATCTCTTAAGAATTTAGAAGAATTTATCATAGATAATCAGTAATGATGGAACAGAGTAGAGGTTTTAAAGATGTGATCCATGGGGCTTCTGGCAATCCCAACAATACTTCCATGTAGTCCAAACTATTTTTCATAATAAGACTAAGACTATCTGTGTGTGTGTGTACTGACATTTGCACTCATGGTGCAAAGGCAATGAGGAGAAAGACTGCTGGCACCTTGGTAGTGCTATGAAAGTACAATAGGAGCATGAAAATCTAGTAGTCTTCCTTAATACAATACACACTGGATGCATTCCTCACAATCACACACTTGCAGATTTTAAACAATGACAATTCATTTAAGAATGTCCATGATGATGCAGTAAAAATTTTAAGAAATCCCTACCAAGAACACATCTTTTTAATAATCTGTGCTACACAATGGAAGTATACATAAAGCATTTTTGCTGTCTTCCAAAGTATGATGGTTACTGCAAGGAAAAAGACCTGCACAATTGTTAAGAGTTGTAAGCTAAAATAACCATTTGTCTCCTGTTTCTCAACCCCTGAGATACCACTTTTTCTTGAAAGACCATCTATGATTATTTAGATTATTTAGGTTTGAGTATTTGCCAGATATTTACCAGTCATTTCCAAAGAAAACAACTGACAGTACTTGTTGCTGAGTATAAAATTTAAGCTCTCAAGGGAAAATTAGAATGTTGGAAAATTGGTATCACTGCTGTGAGCTTAACTTTCCAATACTGAAAACTTTCCTGACAAGATTGGTGGTGATGTTAATGAGTGTGGTTTAAAACAATATTATGCAATTAAATGTTTTAACATGTAAAATATCTATATAACTCAGTGAATTATATTTTCTAAATGACTAAAGAATGGTGTTACAAAACCACACATGGATAAAAGATTAATTCAAAGTGCAAGAAAAGCCAGTGGATTTAGTGTAACACTGACATGGTTCAGAGTGAATAATGCAACTACCTACCTATAAGAAACTATCACTTGTCAAATTTTGATTAAGTACCAAAACAGAATGTCCACTATATCTGACATTGAGGCTATTAATTTCCAAGCCTACTACTCTTTTTTTTTTTTTTTTTAGCAATATCAGACTCAATGAGCTGAGATGTACTAGTCAGATATATTCCCATTTTGTCATCTAATGGAAGCTGTGAGTGAAGACTGACACAGTCAGTAGCAACCAGTCATTAGGATGTTTAATATGGCTATCAGTTTATATAGGCAAACAATAAAAATTTCAAAAAGCTTTATAGCAGCAAATACTAAATTACTATTGTGGTATTCATTTCTTTATATAGCAGTACCATGTAAAAAGTTTATCTACTACATTATAGTAATAACCATCAAGTAGTAGTGTAATAGTCAGAATGAAATAGGACTCTAAATCCAAAGACCCAAGAAGATAATCTATAAGTATAATCAGACATCTAATGTTACAGATCTGAAATCCATCCTCAAGTTCTAGGTCCAAGTTCAGAAAAACCAGAAGGAAAAAAAAATCTCCCTATTATATCTATTCAAGTCCAAGTAAAATGCTCATTTATTAAAATTCTTCAAGCAATTATGTTTTAGTGATATTTCTCCTATATACCTAATGGCCCACTAGAAATATTTCTAAAATAAAATTCTAATTTTTATTACCTTTCAAAGAACATTGTTGGGAGGGAGGTTAGTAAGGAAGTCATCTTAGAAGAACATCATATATTACAGGTAAATGAAGAATATACAGTTCCAGAAAGTGGAAGAAGTGGGGGGAGGTACAAGAGTGTTAAATGGTGATGGAGGGAAACTTGTCTTGGTGTGGTAAACACACAATACCATATATAGATCATGTATTGTAGAACTGTATACCTAAAATCTATATAATTTTATTAACCAATGTCACCTGAATAAATTCAATTAAAAAATAAATTAAGCCCTGGCTAGTGTGGCTCAGTCAGTTGGAGCGTTGTCCTGTAACAGAAGGGTTGAGGGTTCAATTCTTGGTCAGGACACATAACACAGGGTGTGGGTTAGATCCCTGGTCCGCCGCATACAGCAGATAACCTATCCATGTTTCTCTCTCACAGTGACATTTCTCTCTCTTTCTCTCTTCCTCTCTCTCAAAAATCAATAAGCATATTAAGATTGTGGTGGCATTAGCAACACTAATAATTCATATTAGACATACTATGTATTATATGTCAGAAATTTAAATGTGAATTGGAGCTCTAAGCACATATTCTTTGTTCCCCAATGAACAATGCCTTTGCTCCCACCTCAACTAAAAAGATTAGAAACCCCTAACACACAGTCTGAAGGCCAAGAGTTTATATCCTACAACCCCACCGCCAGTTTTCTACATGAGACAATCAGACACAGGTATGATCAGCATCAGTGCTTCTCGTCCTTTTTCATGCATAGAAAATGATAATATTTTTATGGCACAGAAGGGTACTAGGCTGCAGGCTCCTGCTACTCAAGGAATGAGGGCGGATCAACATCTCCACAGTGAAACATATCTGTGGCACATTCATGTGCTTTGGGAGTATCACTCGGGAAACTCCTGTCTAGATGTCTAAAACAGCTATTAAAAGATGCTAACAATTTTAAGGTCAGGCTCTAGAAGACCCTAAAAATTCAAGATTAACATTCTGCATGAGCACCTGTTCTACTACAGAATTAATGGGATTAGCACACAAAGCACTTAGCACAATAACTGGCACATAGTAGGTGCTCAGTAAAAAATGAGCTACTCCTATCTTTTTTTAAAGATTTTATTTTTTTAGACAGTAGGGAAGGGAGGGAGAGAAACATCACTGTGTGGTAGAAACATCAATGGCTTGCCTCTCACATGCCCCCAGCTGGGGACCTGGTCCCCAATCCTGACCAGGAATCAAACAGGCTACCTTTCTGTTTGCAGGACAATGCCCAACCCACTGCACCACACTAGTCTAGGCACTACTACTACTATTATTAGCTATTATTACCACATTAATTTTCCTTTTACTAGTACACTTTTAAAATGTTACCTTTCCACATGTTTGCATGAAGGGCCATCATCAGGGAACCTCCCCAGACTTAGTACTCATCTTAGCCTTCTAAACACTCCTGAGAATCCAGACTACAGGCTGAATCCAGCCAAAGCAGAAGCTTCTCCCTAGAGCAACCACATTTAGGCCATAAAAATCCAAAAAATCCACAGGTCCAAGTAATCCTGTCTACCAAAAACCAGGACTCCTCGAGAATCTTTCTAAGAGTTCTTCCAAGTACCTTCTTTGCCCCCACCTCACCTCGCTGATTTCCCTCACACAGCTGTTTACTTGGCTATGAATGAGGGTGTAAATTGTTCTAGTCATCTGTAACCAATATCCTCATCCCATTCCACTGTTTCCTCTCATCTGATCTAATCTCCTACTAAGGGAGGTTTTCCCTTCCAAATTTTTATCTTGCTCTCTCAAACTGGTTTCCCAATTAGTAACTCTCCTTTATACTAAATTCTCTTTTTAGTTACAGATCTTACTGAAACCAAGCTTTTTCCTAAGGCCAGCTCTCAACTTCCACACTAAGTCCTGTCAAATAGATCACTCCTGCATGAGCTCTTTGCCTTTTCTGTGCCATGAATCCCCTATAGCTGTTTCGTGAACCCTGTTGTGACTCAACCCCCCTTCAGATTTAAAAGCATAAAGG
The DNA here is from genome assembly GCA_004027475.1 of Anoura caudifer. NCBI lineage: Eukaryota > Metazoa > Chordata > Mammalia > Chiroptera > Phyllostomidae > Anoura > Anoura caudifer. The sequence goes on from PVKU01000913.1 coordinate 15,024, forward strand.
AAAATACACAGGATTACAGAGTAAACCGATTGTAATGAAGTATAGTTATAAAAACTATAAAGAAACAAAATTACAATATAGAAATACATATGCTTTTTTACTAATACATTAGATAATAGGATCTAGAGGCAGGTCTAATAATTACCCTGATTTCAAATTTACCATACTTTCCACACTATGAAATGATGGGAAATATTTGTAACTTCTGTGACAATCACAAGTATTGTTAACACTACTATGAATTATTGTCTATATTCATAACTGGACGAAATGCTAAATATATTAGAGGTTAGAGAACATAAAGTTGCAACATTGCATCAAGTTCATGAAGACATTGATTAATTGCTCTAAATTCCTGCACAATAAACTCAAAAAGATATATACTTGGTATTTCTGAAATCTGAGGAAACAGAAGATAGGGTTACTATCCCAAAAGATTTCACAATCTACTTGAGGAAACAAAACTTACATATATCACATAGTGAGACAACTCAATCTCTGGAAGTAGACTTAAGTTTGTATCCCATCTCTACATTTTACTATCTGTATGGTTTTTGGCCCAGCCATGTAACCTCTAAACTTCAGTTTCCTCCTCCATAAAGTGAATGCAATAATGCCTATCTCACATGTTCGGCAAATGCTTCATAAATGATACATAGTATTATTATTACTTTAAAATAATACACACACATGCGCAAGCATATACCAAATGCTATGTCTTTGATCCATAGCTAATATCTTCAACCAAAAAAGGAAAGATTTTATCTGCCAGTATAATGTTCAAATGAGATACCACATGTGAAAGTATTTACACACTATCAAAAACAATAAAAACATAAGCTCTAAATACTAATTGCTGACATGATTCAAATTACATTTGTGCATATTTTTTCTATAGTACCCAAAATACTACATTTAAGAAGTCATGTAAACAAGAGCTATATGAATACAAGTATAAAAATGCACAAAAAGACATGCAAAATGAAATAATTTTCTTTAGAAATATGAGTTTAAATTACTTTTAAAAATTTAAATTTGGTTTAAGCCAAGTTGAATGAATAATCTATATACCTTACCATTGAAAATTATCATATTTATTTATTATTTTTTAATTGAATATATTGGGGTGACATTGGTTAATAAAATTACATAGGGTTCAGGTGTACAATTCTGTAACACATCATCTGTATTGCATGTTTACCGCCCCAAGTCAAGTCTCCTTTAATCACCATTTATCCCCCCTTTACCCTCTTCTACCTGCCCCCATTCCCCTGCCCTCTGGTAATAACCATACTATTGTCTGTGTTCATGAGGCTTTCTTTTTTTCTTTGCTTAATCCTTTCACCCTTCTTACCCAGCCCTCAACCCTCTCCTCTCTGACAGCTGTCAGTCTGTTCTCTGTATCCATAAGTCTCCACTTTGTTAGTTTAGTTTGTTCATTAGAAAAATTATCATAATTAACTGTCAGTGCATGATCTGGAGATTATCTGCCACTGAATTAGTCTTGTTTCTTTCTGTTCCCCTCCATTACCGTGAATAATTGAAGGCTGATTATATTCGCAAATTTTGTTAAGAATAAACTTTAAATAAAGCAAAATCTTTCAAACATATTACTATAGAACACAAATATGAAGTATTCAAACACATTTTTCTCTTAAGTATAAATCTAATAATTTATACCTACTAGGCAAAATGAATGTCTGATAAATCACCACCAAAAGAGACCTACACATCACTCAATTAAAGAATACTAGCACTAGCTCTGGCTGGTGTAGTTCAGCTGGCTGGAGCATCATCTGGAAACCGAAAGGTCACAGGTTTGATTCCTGGTCAGGGTATGTGACTAGGTTGCAGGTGCCTAGGTTGCAGGTTTGGTCACCAGTGAGGATGCATGTGAAAGGCAAGGGATTGATGTTTCTTTTCCCTCTCTCTCTTCCTCCATTCCTCTTTCTAAAACCAATGAGCATATCCTTAGGTGAGGATTAAAACAAAAACATAGCAGTAAACTAAAAATATAGCTAAGCTAACATACAGCTTTTAGTTTCATCTCTTCCTTATGTTATTATAAGAAAAATACTTATCAAGAGAATGTTGGGAAAAGGTCAGAAAGCAAAGATACTGCAAACCACCATTAATATCTTTTAATAGAAAAGTGAGAAATATGAAGTTATCTAAATATTAACATCTTAAATATCAACTAAGTTAATAAGTGTCTGCAATTATTTGGAAAGCTCCAATTAACATTTTGCCTGAATACCATAAAACAAATCCACCAAGGTAAAGTAACATCATTACGCCCTATCATTAAAACAGGTGACAGAAAAGGCTGGAAAAAGGTCCAAATTCTTCTCCTTAGGCAGATGAATATCTAACAGCTCCATAAGAGACCTCTGTTGTCTTATAAAATTTTAATGAAAGAAACTATGCAACTATGTGAAAGACTTTTACTAATACTTCTAATGAATAATACAAAAGGATTAAGAACTACTGAAGCAGTAGTAGATGTTGTCCTTCAAAAACAAACAAAAACTAATGACCATTGGAAAGGTACAAAAAGCACCAAGAAAAGTACTTAAAAAAAAAAAAAAAAAAAAACTTCATTTTGCATGACTAAGCAAAACAGAAGTTGAATAAGTACTTTAAAACTATAAAATCTAAAAGTACTATATGAAAACATATTTTCACTGCTTGCACATTTGAAATACAAGATCATAGAATTGTTAAAGCTATGCAAGAGTCTGTAAGGAATGGGTGATCTGCATGCTGAGAAAAGAATTACTCAGTACCAAAGTAGAAACAACCAAGAGTTGAATTTATTCAATACAACTGCATGTTCATAAATTCTCACAGGCAAATAGGACACAGATTATCATTTAATATAACAACAGAAACTATAGTTACAAAAAGAAAACCTAACATACTGGACAGTCCAACTCTCCTAAAAATAGTTTTCCCTTTGTAAGTAATCTTTATTAAGACTTCACATATTCTTTTTGCCCAAGAGAACTATTTGACTTAATGAAATAAAACAGGCCAACTCTTGATAAAATAGCAAACAATAACTATGAAGTATACTGCTTATTCTAAAACAGGAATTTTTCTCCCCAATCAAAATATGGGATTCTGGCTTTTATTATTATTCTCTGAGGGATCTGATTCACTTTAATCCCAACTTTAACATATTTCCAGAGGTATGAGATACAGATGGAAATTAAAAGATTGAAGTCCTTAACTTTCCTACCTTCTAAATAATAAATCTTAAAGGAAAACAAAATCACGGTACAAATACTAATTTTGAGGAGGCATTCCAAATATTTTCTCAAGCTGAAACAGCTTGAGAAAATAAATATACGCCTTAGGTAGTATTTTTCTTTTTCTTTTTGTTAGGTAGTATTTTTCAAACATTATCTTGCAACTTACTACTTAGGGTCATGAAATTAGTTTTAATGTGTTTGAGCAACATTTCATTAAAACAATGAAACATAAAAACAGACTGGAAAATATAATATACTGCCGCCTTAAGAAATTAATCAGTATTTGATTTTCACATGCTTTAGAACAACCGACAAACCAACAAAATGATCAAGACAATTGAATAACTATATCTCATAAAATCTTCTAATAAACTTTAAAATGAGAAAATATCTGGAAAAGATTCCAATGAATTAACTGTCTATTATAGATTTATAAAGCAGGGGTCAGAAAACTTTTTCTGTAAAGGTCAAAACAGCCAACACTTTGGGCTTTGTGGACTATGCGGTCTCTTGCAACCACTGAACTTTACCATTGCAGTGCAAAAGTAGAACTAACATTATGGGAACAACCTGTGTGGCAATATTCCCATAACGTATTAATGAAAAAACAGGGGGGTTGCAGATTCAGCTGGGCTGCACTTTGCTAACTGATGGTATAAAGAATTTGTATCTATTTCAGAACACTAAAATCCTTACCTATTTTAATGAATCGACAAGGAAACATCTGTTCATCAATTTTATGCTTCAAGGTGAATGTTTCTTTGTTATAATCATTCTTTAAGCCACTGTGAAAAAAAGACAATCAAATCTGATTTCATAATTTAGTAAATGCACTAAAACCCAGATTACTCAAATTTTAATATTAAACAATGCTAAAAATATATGACCAAAGAAGTAGCTGAACATGAGAATATAGGTCAAAACTTGTACACTCGCATCAATTGCATTACTGTCTTCCAATTAAAAAATGAAAATGTGTGTGTGTGTAATATTCTTAATGTATAATTGAATATAAAATATTCAAGCAGTAAGAAGAACATTTTTTTAAAAATTCACATTCCTTACAACTTAAACAAGGCCAAATGTTAAAATGTCAAAGAATTAAGTTATTTGATTCTGACTGAGATACCAATGCTCCTTTTATAGCTCAACAAATTTTCAAAGATGACCTTACTCTATTGGTTTAACAGCATATACTTTACCCTAAATAAAAATAAACTTGTATCATCTCTCCCCTTAACTAAGCTGATACAAGTATTTATGGGAGTCATTTATCTTCAGGTTGCCTGAGGTCCTCAAATACTTTCATGACTTAAGTCAAATACAGTATAAATGTAGTATTTACCTATAGAGTATTCTGCTAAAAGGACATACCATGCCACAAACGTATTCTAAAACCTCATAGCATTATTTGCCCATTCCACTGGCTATCTGATTTTTCATTAACTAGTGGGTAAATTAACCCTTTCATTCCTGATAGTCTATGTTGTTAAAACTCAATTTTAATGAGCTCTTTCCAAGTGGCAGGCACTATGCTAGGTGCATTAACATACTTTTTCTCTTTTTAGTCTCCAATTTATAGTAAACTCCCAGAATATCACTCTGGATTAGGGCAACCAATCTCATTGTTTTAGAATCTATATTTTTGTAGCAAAAATTTTATTAAAAGCTGAAAGTATTTCGGAAGTCATTAAAGTCCAAAAAGACTAAAGATCACAAGTAAAAATAACAAAAAAAGTTTTAATCTTTTTTGTTTGGTAAAAATATTAACCAGTATCTAGTGGTTTTAAAAAAAGCTAATTCAAGCCACAATATTAAAATAAGTCACTAGAAATAGAACAGTGGAAGTATTCTCTTCTCCTTGAGGGAAAATAATCAAACCATGAAGATTTAGCTACAAAGAGACTAAACTAAGACTGTGGCTTGTTTAGAAGACAATTGTTTCCACCCCATAATCATAACTCACCTGGATAATAGCTCCGTCATGTTTTCTTCATTCATTCCGCCAAAGACTTTAAATTTCTTCAAATTACAGACGTGAGTTTTCTCATACTTTCCAAATGTTATATTCTGGACTATAGCAGGCCTTTCAAGCTTCAGAACCAAGTACTAAAAAAAGGAATGAACAAATTATACTCTCCCCTATTTAAAGCAAAGAGACAAGTTTAGCCCTGGCTGGTGTACCTCAGTGGATTGAATGCTGGCCTGAGAACCAAAGGGTTGCCGGTTTGATTCCCAGTGAGGGCATATGCCTGGGTTGCGGGCCAGGTCCCCGGTAGGGGGCGTGCGAGAGTTAACCACATGTTGATGTTTCTCTATCTCTTTCTCCTTCCCTTTCTCTAAAAATAAATAAGTAAAATCTAAAAAAATAAATAAAGCAAAGAAACAAGTTTAGAAGTTAAATTTTAGACAGATAACAAAAGTACATATAAGGTCTATTCTGTTCATCCTGCATTAGATTTTTTTTTTTATTTTAAAGAATAGTATGCAACAGGTTTATATAGATTACCACAACACTACCAGTTTTTCCCAGGAAAATACATCATCACAAACACTATAGGTGAAAGAGGAAAAAGGACTGGTGAGATAACTTATAATCAAGGAATGGCATTCAATAAAAGATAATGCACAACAAATAACCAAATAAAATAAGAATAAAATGCAAAAGTAACAATTACATTCTCATCGACTATAATAGCAAATTCAATGTTCAAAATCAGTGATAAAATTTTAAATCTAGAAACCAACAAGAGATTTATGAATCACCCATGCCAATTTTATAAATTAAAACACCCAGGCCTACTATAAATGTCTAATGTAACTGATGTTTTCCTATTACACACAGGATAAAAATGGGATCATTTTATCAGCTAATTAGGAAACATTTTACATTATGCAGAATGTTTTCAATTATAAAAAATAAGAAGGAAACTACCACTGATTGAATACTTGGGGGAAAAGCTATTCAGGAAAATGATTCATGGATGCTTGTTGGAGTGACTTCATGCTTCATATTAATGGGTAATACAGGTGATAAAGATGATCAGAAAGAAATCGGTGGTCCTATTTCATCCCGTACAGAAAAATTAACTCAAAATGAATCAACTTAATCCAAAACTGACTCTTTAAGATCAAAGACCTAAATATAAGAACGATAATCAAAAAACTCTTAGATGAAAATGAGTAAACCTTCGTGACTTTAAATTTTACAATGAATTCTTAGATATGACACCAAAAGTACAAGCAACAAAATATAAAATAAATTGGACTTCACAAAAAATGGTTTTGTACATCAAAGGACACTATCAAGAAAAGGAAAAGAAAACCTATAGAATAGAAAAAGTATCTGCAAATAATATATCTGTTAAAGGTTTAATATCTAGATAGAATATATAAAGAATTCTTATAGCTGAACAAAAAGACAAACAACCAAACTTAAAAATGGGCGAAGGACTGCAATAGCTCTTTTCACCAAAAATAAACAAATGGCAAATGGGCACATGAAAAAATGTTCATCAGTATTTATCAGGGAAATGTAAATCAAAACCACAATGCAACAAAACTTCACACCCACTATTATGGCTATAATAATATAAAAAAACAAAATAGTAAGTATTGGTGAAGATGCAAAGAAACTGTAACTCATATATTGCTGGTGGGAATGTAAAATGATTCAGACAACGTAAAACATAGTTTGGCAGTTCCTCAAAAAGTTAAATATAAAATTATTACATGGCCAAGGAGTTCTACACCTAGGTATATAAAAAGTGAAAAAGGTATTCAAACACACACTTGCACATGAATGTTCAGAGCAACATTATTCACAATGGCCAAAAGGTGCAAACAACCTAAATGTCCATCAACTGATGAGATGAACAAAAAAGGAGTATTTCTATTATTCAGCCATAAAAAGGAAGAGTACTGATATGTTCTACAATGTGGTTACACCTCAAAAACATGCCAAGTGAAACACGTCAGACACAAAGGTCATATATTGTGTGATTCATTTACATGAAGTATTTAGAACAGGCCCTGGCTGGTGTGACTCAGTGGACTGAGTGCCAGCCTGTGAATCAAAGGGTCTCCTGTTCAATTCCCAGTCAGGTCACATGCCTGGGTTGCAGGCCAAGTCCCCAGTAGGTGGCACGTAAGAGACAACCACACATTTTGATGTTTCTCTCCCTTTTTCCCCCTTCCCCTCTCTAAAAAAATTTAAAAAATCTTTTAAAATATATTCAGAACAGGTAAGTCTATTAAAAGAGAAAGCAAGTTAGTGGTTGGCAGGAGCTGGGTTAAGGGGAAAAGGAGAGTGCTTAACTGATACCAGGTTTCCTTATGGGGTGATGAAAATATTTTGGAATTAGAAAGAAGTGACAGTTGCACAACACTGTGAATATACTAAATGCCATAGAATTGTGCACTTAAAAATGATTAACTTTATGTCACGTGAACTTCACCTCAATAAAATAAAAGAATGAAGCTGGTGGTGACATGAAAGATGATGATATGGTCACAGTTAACGTGAGTAGTAACTCTCTTGTCTGTGACATTGCTCAGATTTTTAAATGTGTTATCTCATTTTAGTAGGAGTAGGAGGAACAGGAGTAGTATAATAACAATAATAATTATCCTCTTCATCCTCATTTCACGGATGAAAAAATTCTGGCTTGGAAAGACTAAGTATGTTGATTATAGTTAAACAGCTAATAAATGACAGACCTGAAATTACAAATCGGTCAATCTGACTCTGGTTTACACTGTTGGGTGGCTGATGCAACCTCCATTCTCAACCCAATTCTTACTAGCTACCTTCCAGCCAAGGGTAAACATATGACAAAATTCTGGTCACTGAGATGTTAAGCAAAAGTTTTCTATAGGCTAAGTTTTGCTTTCCAAAACAAATGCCACCTCTTCGTTATTTGAAATTACAGGTGTAATAACCACTATGCAACAATAAAGAGAAAGATCAAGAGAATCTCAGAGACAGTCATCTGGAACCACTCAACTTTCACCACCAGCTGCCTAGATCTAGTTCTCTTCTGAGTATATGGGAGGGAAAGCGTAGGGTGGCTATTTGTTTAACCCACTGCAATAGGACCTTCTGTTATTCAAAGCTAAAAGCATTCCTGATTCAATGACTTCAAAGACAAGACTTTACTACACAGTAACAACTGTTTACATTTACATGTTTACACTTTAAGTAGCTATTAAAATTTTTATTATTAAACTACAGTTTGAGTATTTTATTAGTTTCAGGTGTACAACAAAAGGATTCAACATTTATATATCTAACAATTTAAAAACAACACCAAGTCTAATAACCCTCTGTCACTGTGCAAAGTTATCAAACTATTACTGACTATATTCCTCTTTGCTTTTTTGCTCACCTCTCCAACCTTCTCCCTTCTAACAACTATCAGTTTGTTCTCTGTTTTTATGAGTCTATTTTTGTTTGGTTTGGTTTGTTCATTTGTTTTGATCTTTTTTAAATTTTTTAATTGAATTTATTGGGGTGCCCTTGGTTCTCAAAGGCATACAGGTTTCAAGTACACAACCTAATAAAATACCATCTGTACAACGCACTGTGCTCCCAACGCCCCAAGCAAAGTCTCTTTACCTCCCCATTTCCCTCCACTTTGCCCACCTCCACCTAACCCCCAACCCTTTTCCCTCTGGCTATCACCACACTATTGTCTGAGTTTATATGTTATGGACATGTTTTTTGGCTAATTCCTTCACCTTCTTTCATTCAGTTCCCCAACCACCCTCCCTTCTGACAGCTGTCAGTCTGTTCCATGTATCCATGCCTCTATTTTCTATTTTGCTTGTCAGTTTATTTTGTTCATTAGATTCCACATATAAGTGAGATCATAGGTTTTCGTCTTTTCTCTCACTGGCTTATTTCACGTAGCATAATAATCCCCAAGTCTGTTGTAATCCATGCTGTCTGTCGTAAAAAGGTAAGATTTCCTTCTTTTTACACAAAGGCCAGTAGTTTTCCTTTGCGTAAATGTACCATAGCTGTTTTACCCACTCATCTACCGATGGGCACTTGGCTGTTTCCAGATCTTGGCAAATGACACTGCAATGAACATAGGGGTGCATATATTCTTTCAAATTGGTGTACCCGGTTTTTTCAATATATTCCCAGAAGTGGAAATGCTAGGTCAAAAGGCAGTTCCATTTTTAATTTTTTGAGAAAACTCTATAGTGTGTTTCCACAGTGGCTATATCAGTCTGCATTCCCACTAACAGCGCACAAGGGTTTCCTTATTTCCACATCTTTGCCAGCACTTACTGTTGATTTATTGATGATAGCCATTCTGGCAAGTATGAAGTGGTATCTCATTGTGGCTTTAATTTGGAGCTCTCTGATTAGTGACACAGAGCATTTTGTCTACTGGCCATCTGTATGTCTTCTTTAGAGAAGTGCCTATTGAGGTCCTTTGCCCATTTTTTTTTTTAAGATTTTTTTTCTTACTTATAGACACAGAGAGTGAGAGAAAACTTCCAAGGTCAAAAGAAATACTAATAGTTCAATATAGTTAAGTAATTAGATCTAAACAACTTAATATACATTTATGTCCTAACAAAATGTTTTAGTTTTATCATTTGAAAAAAATAATAAACATACGTTAAAAGAAAAATACTTTTATTTCTATCTACTCCACTCATACCCCAATGTGAGCTATAAAGAGAAGTATTTAGGGTTTATTCACTCTATGGTGGTGTTGTTCTCATATAATGCTGTACATTCTAGCACCCACACATATATGCCTTTCCTCATTCTAGGGGGAAAAAGGAGTAGCTAAGAGGAGTTTGATTTCTGCCCTTTTCTAGATAACCCATACTATTAGCTTTCTTATCTGCTTAAGCTGCATATATTAAACATAATTAAAATTTCTTACTGACAGAATAAAGCACTATGAGCATCAAACAGTTCATTCTAATAACATAATACATACCTTAGATCACTGCAGAAAGTTTACTAGATAACACTATCCTGGAGGCTACTAAAATACAGAATTTTATCTATCCTTACACTAACAATCCCCTAAATGGTGTATTTTTGTCCTTCTATTTTTCACTTAGGTTTTTGTCTTCTTCCTCATGACATTTGGTTAGTTGTCAGCTTGCTGTTAATGTGCCTATCTTTTACAGCTATGCCCACATGCACAAAGTTGCTTCCAGTTGTTGACACCTAAATCAATAATTAACCATATAGACCAACATTGTATCCAAGTATTAGTAGACTCTAGAAAAGGCCCTCAAGACCTAAAATTTCATCATGATGAATTTGATTTTTCAGAGTCCTCTTTTCTCTCTTTCTAATTCTCAAACCTGTTCAAGTTATGTTAAATTAATTGTTAGTTACAATATAGTCACTCTTTATTATTTATGGATTCCTTATTTGTGAATTTGCCTACACACTAGAATTCATTTTTATCACCAAAATCCATACACACAGCACTTTCACAGTTATTCCCAGACACACACAGAACAGCAAAAAATTTGAGTCTCCTAATGCGTATCTCCCAGTTGAGGTCAAACAAGGGACTTTACACCTTTTTGTTTTAGCTCTCATAATATAAACAAGTCTTTTTTGCCATTTATTTAGTGCCATATATTTTATATTTTGTACTTTCTGTTAGTGATTTCACTGTCTAAATTAGTCCCCAAGTACAGTGCTGAAGTGCTGTCTACTGTTTCTAAATATAAGAAGGCTGTGATGAGCCTTGCAGAGAAAATACGTGTTAGGTAAGCTTCATTCAGGCATGAGTAATAGTGCTGTTCGCTATGACTTCAATGCTAATGAATAAATAAACAATATACATAAAATAAAGTGCCTTTAACATACATAAAGTTATGTATTGATTAGCTGATGAAAATGCTATGACCAGAGGCTCACAGGAGCCTAACCCTGGTGAGTTACAATGAAAGATCCACAGGACCAGTAAAATCTAAAAATCAGCCATAGAAAAATGGGGAGAATACAATGCATAGGAACTTTCATACACTTCCAGTGAGATTATAAATTATACAGCTGTTTTGTAAAACCAGTTTTGCATTGCCTGAAAAAAGTTGAACATACATACATACACCCTATGATCCAGTAATTCTACTCTAAGGTATATAACTTAAAGAAACTCTTCTACATGTGTACCAGGAAACAACATATAAGAATGTTCATAGAACCCTGTTCATAATAGCAAAAAACTGTTGTTAAAAAAACCCAAAAGCCTATCAAGTACAAAATGAATAAATACATTTTGGCATACTCATATTGGAATACTAACAGAGGTAAAAACTGACAAACTCCCATTATACTCAGAAACATTAATAAATATCATAATGGTAAGCAAAAAAAAAAAAGCAACTCACAAAAGATTAATGGGTGATTTATTTTATATTTATGTAAAGTAAAAGCCAGACAAAGCTCAAATCATAGGATATTTATAAACATATATATTACTGTAAGAAAATGCTTAACAAAATATGATATAATTAATGCAATGGGATTAGAGGACAGATTAGATGGGGATCATAGGAGGCTTCAAAAAGTTGTAGTCAAATTCCATTTCTCAAGTTGGTTGATGAATAAATAGGTATTTGTTCTATCATTCTTTACATTGTATATAAAAGCTGTACATATTCTCTGGACATATATTTTGCACTGAAACACTTAAACATTTGGTGATAAAGGCATGCAAAAAATAAAAAGAAATTAATATAAAAAATAAGTAAAGAGATTAGGTTTCCAAGAATTATAGTCAAGTTAAAAAATAAGTTTTATATATCCATCTGCTTTTTTATTTATCCACCTATCAGAACATTAGTTTTTCCTCAAGGATGTGGAAATAATAAGTGTTAATACTGAAAGTGTATAACTGAAAGAATACTTACCTTTAAATTCAGATGACTTCAGACATCACTTGTTAAGGAAAAAATTTAGCTCATGGTTCTGATATTATCTAAATATACTACAAACTATATTAAGTTCATTTTTCTCAAAAGGGAGTCACTGAGTCAAAGTTTAATCTTACTAACATTTCCTTAAGCATATACAGAATGACCTGAGTTTTAGAGAAGTCACACCTCTGCTCAGATCAGTGCTCCGACCAGTCAACTGTTCAGCACAGTAACAGCCTCTTAACCAGTTTTTTTAGTTAACATTTTCCTCAAAAGGGATCAATATACTTACTTCTGCATTATTAGTAATCCAGAAAAAATATAAATTAGATTTTAAATGTTCCAGTAGACAGAAGTAAAAAAGTAAGCTTCACCAAATCCTATACTACATTTGCCTATGAAATAAAAATGCTTCCAAAATTTAAACAAAGAGGAAATAAAAATTTACCTCACAATTTCAAACACTGAATAAACTATTAGTAAATTCCATCATTATCAATTAAGTACCTACTTAAACTCTGATTTCTAAATGATATCAGGTGCTGCACATAACCTTACCTGGGGAGGATAGTTGCTCTCTGAAGACCACCTTGAAGATTGGTCATTTGGTTTATCCACTAAAATGTTCCTGAAATAAAGGAAATAAAATTACGGCAATTAATTAAAAGAATAAGTGAACATAAATATGCGAAGAGGCATAATCTACCAGATACTAAAATTATTATCAAGTTATATAATATCTGGAACTTGAACAAGAAGAGAAAATGAAAGAAGAGTAAAAAACAGAACATATCTATTATGTATAAGATTTTAAAATATGATAAAGGAAGCATTTCAAACAATTGAGAAAACCCAGAATAATATGGTTGTACTTCACACTAAGTGACAAAATGGATTACAGATGTATTAAGGGAAAAAACAAAGCAATAAAATACCATATATACATATTATATTAGATACAATTATATTGTGTTAATACATATTACATAAATTGTTATATATTACATATTATATAACATGTATGTAATCAATCTTTGGATCAAGAAAGTCTTTTAAGCCCATCATCAAAAGCAGAACTGTAGGTAAAAAAAGAAACTGACATAACTTTGGAAGATGGTGCTTTCACTGGAAACTGCAGACTAAAGACAAATGGATAACTGTACTTTATTGGTAAAGTTGTCTTTCACAGGAATATGGATTATTCTGAACCAAGTTACACGTATACTCAGGGTGGACAAATAAGTAAATGGATGGTAGATGGTGAGAGTCAACCTTCTCACTTTGGAGTGAGAAGTTACAGAAATGCAAGAGGTAGGAAGTTAGAATGAACCAGTGTTACTGGATTAGAGTCAAAGATATCACTGTGAACTCATGTTTAGCATAATATAAACAGATTTAAGTAATTACAGATGTGTGTGCATACACACGCGCACACACAAACAGCATTCCCACCTCTGCTCACTAATAGGAAATAGAAGCAATGACACCTCAGTAGCAATGAGTACACCCGTTATGAGATCTTGATTTCCACATACCACAGTCCAACTAAGTAAACAGGGATTGTTGGGCAAGCAGCCAATACTAGGGTCAGGGCAGGATTTTCAGAAGATTAATGCCAGAACATCATGTAATATTAAAATAAAATACAATAAAATAAAAGTTAGGACTTGTCAAAAGGACACAGAAACCAACATGAAAGAATGAAAGAATGGTCAAAGCTGAAATAATATAAATACCAAAATAAAGTAATACTGGATTATAATCCAAGTATAAAATAAATATCAATGAGTCCACACTGATATAAATAACCCCAGTCTAACAATCGGAAAAACAATAAATGCAAATTGAAGAACATTCCACAAAATACAAAACCAGTAGTCCTAAAGCCTCTCATTATAATGAAAAGCAAGGAAAGACTCAAAAACTGTCACAGACCAGAGGAGAATAAGAAAACATGACAACTAAAAGTAGCTGACCCTTGAACAACATGAGTTTGAACTGCTCAGGTCCACTTAGACACGGATGTTTTTCAGCAAATAAGTGTAGTACTATGACTGCATTTTCTCTTCCTCATGACTTTCTTAATAACATTTTTTCTCTAACTGTATTGTAAGAATATAATACATAACATAAAGAACATACAAAATATGTGTTAATCAACAGTTTGTTATTGTTAAGTTTGGGGGAAGCGTCAAAAGTTACATGCAGATTTTTGACTACATGTGGCCAGTGCCCCAACCAGTGTGTTGTCCAAGGGTCAGTGTTACCTTGACTGGGATCCTCAATCAGAAAGTAGGCATTAGTGGGAAAACTAGTGAAATCCAGATAAAATGTGAAGTTTATGTAATGTTGGTATCTTAGTTGTGACAAATGTGCTATGGTAATAATAAACAAGTATATAAGATGTCAGCAAAAGGACAAACTAGGTGAGAGGCATATGGGAACTCAGTACTACTCTTGCTACTTTTCTGTACAGTTAAGTCCACCCTTACCACCATCAGTAAGTTCTGTGACTTTAAGTGAAACAATGTATAATAAAACCAAGTTCACTGTAAGTTAACTGATATAAACAAGTTAAGTGCCCTTGGCCATCTCATTGATGTTATAAGGAAACAATGTTATTTCAGGACCTGCTGTAAATGTAAAATCATTCTCAAATGACAAATATACTTAAAAAATTTGTATCTATACACGGCACAGACAAGGTACTTAATACATATCAAATAGATGAGTGAATAAATTGTTTTAAAGACAGAACTATATGGAGAAGAATTACTTTTACACACACATTTCACAATAATAAAAATAAATGCATAAAATGACTTAACAAAATTAAAAGGCAAAAGATCAACTAGAAAAATAAAGGCAATGTAAAACACAAAAGGTTCGTTAAAATTTGAATATTTATTTAAAGAGAACTTAAGCAAAACTCAAACATTTAGAATCAATAATAACCAAAAAGTGGAAATTAAAACAAAGACATAGATTATCCCTATAATATTGTACTCACATCCTCAGGGGAAAAAAAAAAAAGCATGTTTTAATTATAACCACAGCTGTTGGCTAGAGCCAGTAAATGGTACCTTCATATTTTGCTGGTAGGAATACAGACTGATACAACTTTTCAGGAGAGAATTTTAATATAATACATGTCAAAAACATTTCTAATGTGCCTATCCTTTAAATAAAAATGACAACCATGACAATGCAAGCATCTAACATTTCTGAGCTTTTATTACCCCTCAGACACTGTTCTAAGTGGTTTCTATATATAAACTATTATCTGCAATATTCAGATTAAGAAACTTGAGAGATAAATTATTAATAATTTGTCTAACTACACATACCTAAGCAGTAAAAATTTTGTTTTTTAAGCTGTAAAAATTTGAACTCAAGATAATCTGATTCCAAAGTCAACACTCTTAATTACCACACTGTACAGTCTGAGAATTATTCTGCTTCGTGGAAGTTAACCTTAAAAAAAATATCCAGGAGATGTATAGCAACCACATTCTTCACAGCACAATTTACAAGAGCAAATTGTAAACAACCTAGTTGTCTAACAATAAGGAACTCATTAAATTATGACATACCTACGTTACTTAGAGTATACCATGATGTATTCTACAGCCCGACTTTAGTGTAGTTGGAAAATGTTCACTACATAATTAAGTAGTTTACAGTACATATATGATGAATCAAGTGTTGTATATAATAACATTCATGCATGGGGAGAAAAGACAAAGAACATATACTAAAGTAGCTTTCAATGGTAAGATCAGAGCGACTTTTTTTGCCTTTGTGCTTTTATGTACTTTTCAAATTTCCTAAAATTAACATATTACTTTCATAAGCAGAGAAAAAGTGTGTTTTCTAAAGAATGAATTACAAAACAAAGAATAAAGAAGAATTCTGTATGAAAAGGTTGCAGCATGGTCAAAATCTAAAGCTAAAAAATTAGGATTTACAAAAATTACTGACTTGAATGTTACAAAGTATGATAGAAAACCTTATATATTGTAACTGTGGGACCACAAAAAAATCAACCAAGTAAAATAAAACTGAGCACAGGAGATCAGATGACATGTAAATGAGCTTCATTCACCTTTCACTGTTCCTAAGAATAATGTTTCTGAAATTGATAACAAAAAATTTAAGAGTACTATTTAAATTTAGAATTAAGCAAAATTAAAACAGAAGCATACTACGTACTTTCTATACTATTTGAAACGAAAATCAACAACAGAACATAGAGCAAAAAGCAGGAAATAAAATTTTTAAGTAGGAAGGAAGCATTAAAAAACAAAAAGTTTAAAATAAAATGACAATATTAGCGCCAAGTATCTATTATAGCCATCCATATAAATAGCCTAAAATAGCCCTGGCTGGTGTGGCTCAATGGATTGAGCTCCGGCCTGCAAACCAAAGGGTCACCAGTTTGATTCCCAGTCAGGGCACATGACTGGATTGCGAACCAGGTCCTCAGTTGGGGGCACACAAAGACAACCATGCATTAATGTTTCTCTCCCTCTCTTTCTCTCTCCCTTTCCCTCTCTTTAAAAATTAATATATAAAAATCCTTAAAAGGAGTAGTAAATGGCCTAAAATAACATAATAGGATATCCTTTGGATTGGGTGAATAGTAGAAACATCACTGTATATACATATAATAACAAAGTGACTCATGAAAGGTAAAAGATATATAAGGTTTGTAAAATTAGGGGGAATTTAAAACAAAAAGTATTAACTGTAGAAAAATAATGATACAATAATAGAGTTCAAACCATGATAGTAATATAATTTGTGAGTTTTAAACAAAAACAAAAATAAAGCATTCTCCTGCAAGACATATGAGAAACAAGTTTAGGGCAATGACTATTACTCACTATCATTACTGGTATAGCTTTTTCCTTCTTCTCATTCTAAGGACTCAGCAAGCGACATTAACAATACTGGTTAACTATCCATCCCTCTGTCTAAAGTGAGAAATATTCAATCCCCAGCCTCTGCTATGGAGCTATCACTGGCAGTGATGAATTCTGTACCTGTGACTTTCCCTTACAACTATCTCCATGTCAGCTAATTGGGCTGACCAGTGACCTATGATAAGGCCAGTATGAAAATAAAATTTTAAGACAAAACCAATGAAACAGAGAAAAGATATATAGAGTAAGAATAAGAAATATTAAGAAAAATACAAGGAAATGAGAGGAATGTAGCAGGGGGACAGGATGGATGGAGGGGAAGAGGGTAGGGAGGGGATAAATGGTAATGGAAAAACATACAATAAAATAAAAAAGAGAGAAGGAAATGTGATGTTTATATGAAAATATACTCCCAATGTTAACCACTTAAAAAAAGAACATAGCAGACATAAAATAGAGTGACTCAAGGGAACAAGAGAGAATAGAATTTATGGCTTCTTAGTGCCAGTTATCAGAAGGCTGTTTCTGACAACCAAAAGAACAAGACCACAGCACCCTTTTAAGTCCTCTATGACTAATTTTAATATTTTTCTATTGTCTGAAAAAAATAACCAACTGACAAGCAAAGAAAAGTTATAGAAGACACAATTCAGTATAGAAATTATAGGACTCAATAATAAAAACTAAACTATTAAGGTTAAGTATCTGCCATTTTAAAATATATTTAAGCTCTGACAGGTGTGGCTTAGTTGGTTGGGCATTGCCCTGCAGAGCGAAAGGTTGCTGGTTCAATTCCCAGGCAGGATACATGCCTGGGTTGCAGGTTCGTCACTGGTCCAGACACATGCTAGAGGCAACCAATTGATGTCTCTTTCTCACATCAATGTTTCTCTCCCTTCCTTTCTCTCTTCCTCCCCCTCTCTCTAAAATTAAAAATAAAATCTTAAAAAATAATTTTAAACATATTAATATATTTAAAATGCAAGTAATAACTAAAACCTGGTCAAGAATAATTGATAAAGGAGATGGGTTGAGGACCAAATTGGCTTCCTATTTCCATCAGGGTTAATTTACATTTTCATTACTACCAATGCAGCATGAAAACTGAAGGTCACAAAAACAAACCATCTTGATTTCTCTTAGACAGACTACACAGGCAAGGCTGTAATTAAATTCTTCTAGTAGGACTATAAAAAGTTATAGTAAATCATATAGTCAACTGAAATGTAGAATACATTCTTACTTTTTCCAATTTATGTTTCTATTTATGTTTCTATGTTTCTAGTTTTAAATGTACTATATCTATATATCTACCACCAATTAAATGTCAGAAACAAACTATTAAAATTCATTATGACAACATAATTTATTGGACACTTTGGGTGCAAGTAAGCAAATTAAAAATCTTTTCTAGGTTGAACATGCTCAAACGCTAAAAGAGTTGTTTGTTTTTGTTTTTTTTTTAAAGAGTAGGATTCAATTCTGGAATATTTTCCTGTTACAAACACCCTACTAAAACCTGTGCCCTTTTGTTAAATGTGATAACAAATGGATCTAGAAGAAATCAACTTCAACTAGAATCCTAAAACCATGGGGCCTGGCCACTAATTGGATGGATAACCTTAAACACATCACATAATATCACAGGGCTTTAACTCCTTTATCTGTAGTGTAAAGGAAAAGGCTGAATTCCTCAGTCTCACGTTTCTTCTAGCTCTTATCAGGATAGGGCAGTTTCACTCCACAACTCTGAAACACCATTCATGAGGCCACATAAACATTCTACAATTCTATCCAAAGCCTTCACATCCTTCATTCAAGTTATTTCGTACAACCAATCCTCCTTCTACACATCAGTCAATAACACTACACTACCTATCCACTGATTATAACAGAACACTCCACTGGGGTAACACGAAAACAGTACAAGAATGGGTACCTGTGGCCAATGGGATTATAATGTTTTAAGTAAATAATAAGTGTATATAGTATAAAACAAGAGACACACAAAAAAGCCTACAATAGAAATCTGTAATTCACAATGCAAAATATTCAAGTCAACTTTGAATATTCCTGTCTGTAGAGAGTTAAAGAATATAATAATTATAGCTACACCAAAAACCACTTATATTTGTACATACTGTAGAGGCTTAAGGCTCACTTCCAAATACATTTCAATTTTTACACAGGAGCCTATTATAACAGGAAAGGAGCCCTACTTATCATAACCTGAAAATGCATTCATTCAACAAATATTCACCAAGTTCTGTATGCCAAACACTGTGCTACACTCCAGGAATACAGTGGCACATGACATAGACAAGATCTCCATTTGTGATGCTAACATTCAAATGAGAAGCCACAGAAAACAGAGTTGTAAACAAGATTATTATAGACTGGTAAGTACTGTAATAGAAACAGGCTAAGATAGGATCGCAGAGTTCTTTACCTCAGGTGGTCAAAAAAAAAACTCTCTGAAAAAAATGCTAACTACACTAATTAGAAGGAGCCACTCAAGTAAAAATAAAGGAAAAGTTTATTCTTCACAAAGGAAAGAACAAGTTTAAAATCTAGACAATAGAAAATAATTTGACCAAGGAAATCTGAGAACTGGGTTTCATAGACCCCAAGAGAAAGTAAACTCAAAGAAGGCAGGAAATCTCTAAGAGGGCCTGAGAACATTTTTAAAAATGCTGATTCTAGACTCTAACGAGATTTCAAGAACTATCCTACAAATATAATAAAGTTTAGAGACAGAGACCCACCCTGAAGAGAAACTGCAGGGAATAGAAAACAAATTAAGCAAAGCATAACAAATAAAAACCCCCAGGAGAAATAAGACTCACATTCTTAGTGAGCAGGGGTCCAAGCAACACAGACCTCAAAAAGTACCCAACAGTAAAATATATTAAAGGTGCCTCTTCACAAACCAAAATACCTGGAAAACATACATATAAAGGCAAAAATCCTTTAAAAGGCTCAAGATAGTCCCAATTTTTAAAATACTTCACAAAAGAAAGAGAGAGGCCCTGAGACACAAAGCTCAAAAACTGCAGTGGCTCACCCATCCTTGCTGTCTGGCTACATTCTTCCTTCTAAAACTACTGGAAAACTGAACTTGTTTAAGCACTAGAAACTAAAATGAAAGCCCACACTAAGCTATCGCAGGAAAAATATTAAATGTGAAACAAGCAACATTCTAACAGATGAGAAAATTACGGCCACAAAAAAAGGATGAAGATTAGTATTTCAAAATGACCTCAAAGAAATTAAGAAAATAGCTGAAATTAAAAAAAAAACAAAGCATTTTTAAGCAGCAATAAATCAAAATTACAATAGCTCAGAAATAGTATGACTAGACAACAGGAAAAGCTATTAAGACTCACTAAATGAGGGAGAATAGCTTTCAGGGGAAAAAAGGCTAAATTAGAAAAAATAAAATTAAAAAAATAGACTTTTCATCTCCCCCTAAAAAGAGAAACCAAAAGAAAAACCAGATTAGAAGATGAGTGAAAATAATGTACCAGAAACAACAAAAAAAAGCAGCAGTAATTAGGTGACCCAATAAATATATAAGTGGAACCAGGCAAGTATTTCAAATTATGCTGCAAGCAAATCTTCCTAAAGACTAGAACCTACACAGTAAAAGGACTCACAGTATACAAAGGAAATTCAAACCAGAATATTCTTAATATAAAATTTAAAGACTTCCTAAAAAGTTATTTAAGCCTCCAAATAAAGACCAAGCCATGTAAAAGAAAAAAATCATAAAGTCATGAAACTTCACAACAGCTATATTTTATACCTTAAATACAAAACAAAAGATTTTAAGATACCCAAGCACAAAATAAAATGTGAGTCTACGACTTCATATATAGTCAAACTGTACATCAAATTTTAAAGTATAGATAGTTAACAACATGTAAAAGTTTTCTGAGTCCCTGAGAAACTATGAACTATACATATCCAAGAAGTCAGTTGAAAATATTCAGGATAAAATCTGGTCATATGAACTAGAGACATTTAACTATAGAATTAAAACCATAGCATAAAAATGACATAAGAGCATGTAAACATACTCAACAACAATGTAAGAAAAAACATAAAAAAAGAAAGGACAGAATAAGTGGATGTTAGAACAGACCAGCAATTTTCAACTAGTGTGCCACAAGAATGCTTAAAACGCGTAATACCTGACTATTTAGTCAAATACACTGACCTTTTTTCCCTTAGACTGTCAAATAAAATAATGACAACAACCAACACAATAGCTGTCCAGTGTGAATGCATCAAAATTACAGTTATTTTTTGGTCAGATCAGCAAAAACATTTTTTGGTGTGCCGCATAATTTTAGTAAATAGTTTATCTGTGCCATGAGATGAAAAAGGCTGAAACTTGCTGGAACAGACTTATTAAACTACCTCACAAATATTAACTGCTGGAAGGTAAAGATCATCACTTAAGTTAGATGCTGGAGAGGGAGGGAAGAAGTAATGCAGATTCCTAGCTTGCTTCCTCAGGGAAACTTAAGAGTGTTAACACTAAAGAGACTAGATTGGAAGGAAGCAAAAACAAAAACAAAAAAACAAAATAACACACACTCCATCCTAAATGCCAAAAGAAATTTATTTTAATAAGAAAAAAGACACAGTAAAAGATTTTATGAGCATGTGTATATATAAAATATGGCACAAAACACTAGGGTAGAACTGAGATCAATAATATCAATAAACAAAATTAGCTTAACACAACTTTAAAAAAATTTTTAGATTGATTAATAAGACAAAAATCCAATTTTATGATGGATACGAGACATAAATTAAATAGTGATTTCAGTAGTTATAAATTTTAAAAGGATTAGCAAGGACAGACCAAGCAAATGCAAATAACAATGCAGGACTGAAATGTTGATTTCAGACAACGAAATCTGGAGCCATAAACAAGAATAAGGGCCCTGGCTGGTGTAGTTCAGTGGATTGAGTGCGGGTCTGTGAACCAAAAGGGTGCCGGTTCGATTCCCAAACAGGGCATGTGCCTGGGTTGTAGGACTGGTCCCCAGTTGGGGACATGTGAGAGGCAGCCACACATTTGATGTTTCTCTCCCTCTTTTTCTCTTTCCCTCCCCCCCCCAATAAATAAATATATATATTTTTAAATTGGTTAAAAAAAAAAAAAAAAAAAGAAAAACAGTAGTTTAGGTCCCCAGTCCTCCTTGGGATTGGCCCCACTCAAGAGGGGCACAAGGCTGACCCCAGGCAACAGCCAGCCTCAAAGCAGCTCTCCCTAGGGACAGCTCCTGCAGGAAGCCTGAGCAAATGTCTCCTTTGATCGTTATGTGACTGCCCTCACTGCCCTCCCTGTCCCCATGAAGAAGACATAGCTGATCCTGAAGGTAAAGCTGGCCAAGCAGGCCCAGCATTATGACGACATGGCCACCTGTGTGAAGGCCTCGTTGGCACTGAGCTGTCCAATGAGGAGGGTAACCTGCTCTCAGTGGCCTACAAGAAAGTGGTTGCGGTCTGCCAGTCCACATGGTGGGTCACCTCAAGCATCAAGTAGAAAAACTGACACCTCGGACAATAAATTGCAGCTGATAAAGGACTGTCAGGAGAAAATGGAGTTGGATCTGTGGTCCATCTGCACCATGGTCCTGGAGTATAGTATAGTACTGTATTTTATTTTATTTTATTATTTTATTGTTCAATTACAATTGTCTGCATTTACCCTCCACCATTCCTCCCTACCCCTGCCAAATCTAACTCCCTCCCTTGCTTCCACCCTCCCCCCTTGGTTTTGTCCATGTGTCCTTTATAGTTGTTCCTGAAAACCCTTTCCCCCTTCCCCTCATTATCCCTTCCCTCCTCCCCTCTGGTTACTGTCAGATTGTTCTTAATTTCAATGTCTCTGGTTATATTTTGCTTGCTTTTTTTCTTTTGTTGATTAGGTTCCAGTTAAAGGTGAGATCATATGGTATTTGTATTTAATAGCCAACGCAACGTATCCAGAAGTAAGGTCTTCTGTGAAAATAAGGGGAGATTACCACAGGAGCTAATGATCGAAAACAAATGATATATAATTCCCAATGAACTTACCAAGAGGCTTTTGATATAAGCAAGAAGAAGATGCAGCCCACTCACCCAATTTGTCTGAAGCTGGCTCTTAACTTTCCTGTATTCTACACTGAGATCCTGAATAACCCAGAGCTTGCCCGCACGCTGGTTAAAACTGCTGTTGATAAGGCCACTGCAGAACTCCATCCACTGAATGAAGACTCATACAAAGAAAGCAACCTCACATTATGGACATTAGACGGTGCCGGAGAAGAATGAGATGCAGCAGAACGGGCAGAAAACTAACTATATACAGGGTGTCATCCTTCTTCCCTCCAGAAACCTTTGTACACATCTCCACTCCCTATTCCATTGGGATGTCCTAGAGCAAAGAAACCCACTCGTGTATGGAATCAACTGTTTATAATCTTTTCACACTGCAGCTTTGGGAGAAAACTCCATTCCTTGATTTGTGTTTGTCTTGGCCTTCGTATTGTGCAGCTACTGCTGTAGGAAAGTATTAATAGCTTCATTTCACATAAACATAAGTAACTTCTAAACACATAGAGGACTAAAAATGTATCTGGTATTTAAGTAATCTGAACCAGTTCTGCAAGTAACTATGTTTTGTATTACTGTGAAGATATAAAAATGTAGTTAATTACAATTTAAAGAGTGTTTTATATAACTTATTTTTACATTCCCTCCCTTGTTCCTCTTTGGGGCTTTCCTTTCAGTAAGCAGCTTCTCCATGTTCATGTATTCCTTTTGGGTAGGAATCCAGAAGTATTAAATTGAATGAAAAAGCATTTGGTATTTCTGGGCTGGGAGTCACAAACTGAAATGCCTCCTGTGTCATATACGGTGGGGGGTTTGTGTATCTGTGGCAACAGGGGGCTTCCTTCTTTACTCTTCATTTGCTGCTGTTTCAGCTTACAACTTCCCTTCCTAATAAAAATTCACTTATACCTCCTGCCTTTGTAGTTCTGGTGTTCACTTTACTATGCAGCATGTTGCTGACACAATATAAGCATTGCTTTTGGCAAATTTAAAGTTCATGTCATTTCTTAATGCAGTAGAATGGGGAAATAAGTTGACGTAAACAAGTCGAAGTCTAAGACTTTAGTACTTTTCCATGAAGATTTGTGTCTAGTGATTGTTTTCTAGAGTTGGACCACTACTGTGTGTTGTTAATCATTCACTGTAGTCCCAAAAAGCCCTATGAAAATGTTATGCCCTAGGTAACAGCAGAGTAATGTAAAATAAAATTACATTTTGTAAATCTAAATAAATAAATAAGAGTAGTTTAAATAAACCACTATAGTCTACAATACACATACATTTTTGTCTGCTATACTAATAAAATTTAAAAACACCCAAATATGAAATGAAAAGTAAAAAAACCTATATAAATTCTTGGGTCAAAGAAGAAATACAAAACAAAGTGTAAATTTCTACAAAATAATATCAATAACAATGCTTCACTTCTGCAATGATGAAAATATTCTGTATTTGCACAGTCCAATAATACTAGACAATAGACACATGAGGCTATAGAGTATATAAAATCCAGCTGATTAGACTGAAGAACTGAATATTTAATTTTAAATCCACCTTAAAATGCTACACAAATTTAGTTATCAAATACCGCAGCTCTCTAGAGTATAGTATAAATTCATAAAATGTATTAATAACTACATCAACATAAACTAAAAATTAAACATATAAAAATTTAAAGTGAAAAAAGAACAGGCAGCAAAATACAAATATCAAAACAAACCCCACTGAAGACCAATAACATGAAAGTAGAGCCTATTTTAAGAATCACACAGCTACTCTGCACAAGTGTATGGAGATAGATTTTAAGATTTTATTCTTTTATTTTTAGAGAGAGCAAGGGAGGGAGAGAGATAGGGAGAGAAACATCAGATACACTGATAGAGCTGCCTCTTGCACACCCCCAAATGGGGGCCTGGCCTGGCCGGCAACCCAGGCACATGTCCTGACTGGGAATCAAACTGGTGACCTTTAGGTTCACAGGCCAACACTCAATACGATGACCCACACTAGCCAGGGCAGAGACATAAATTTTAAAACTTGGACCAAATCAGTAACTCTTTGTGGAATAAACTGGAGCAACTGAACCCAGCAGACATAGAAAGTCTAAATGGAGAAATTTCCATAGAAGAAAAAGAGAAAGTTACAAGAACTCAACCATCAAAAACACCAGGTACAGAATGTCCCAATAAAGAAATCTTTTCATGGACTTCCAGCCAAGATGAAGGAGTAGGTGGACACACTGTGCCTCCTCGCACAACCAAAATTAAGGACAACAAAGATTTAGAAACAAGAAAACAACCAGAACTGATAGAAAACTGAACTGTACGGAATTCCAACAACCATTCATCCAGACCGGTAAGAGGGGTGGAGTCGCAACAGGAAAAAGTGGAGGTTGGCGGACCTGGGAGTGCAGGCAGCAGCAGCTGGCAGATCCCAGGTGTGCAGGCAGCAGCTAGCAGACCCGGGACATGGAGTGGCAACGGTGCAGACGCAGTGAGGCCGCGCAAGGGGGCTGGCTAACCAGGTGGTCCCACATTCGCTAGCAGATAATCCAGGCGAAGGGGAAGCAGCAGAAGGAACTGGAATCCCAGAGGGAGTGAAGCAAGCGCCTTTGTTCCCTCTCAGACCCCGCCCCCACATACAGCGTCACAACCCTGAGACTGGGCTGCCCTGCCCTAGGGAACACCTAAGGCTCTGCCCCTCACCATGTAACAGCTGTGACCAGACCCCTCCCAAAAAATGGCTCAAACAGGAGAACAGATCAAAGCCCCAGAGCTAATTCATCTAAGCAACCAAGAGATAGCCAATCTATCAGATGCACAGTTCAAAGCCCTGGTGATCAGGATGCTCACAGAATTGGTTGATTTTGCTCACAAATTAGATGAACAAATGAAGGCTACACTAAGTGAAATGAAGAAAAACATACAGGGAACCAATAGTGATGGGAGGAAAACTGGGACTCAAATCAATGGAGTGGATCAGAAGGAAGAAAGAAACAACCAAACAGAAAAGAAGGAAGAAACAAGAATTCAAAAAAGAGAGGCTTAGGAACCTCCAGGACATCTTTAAACATCCCAACATCCGAATTATAGGGGTACCGGAAGGGGAAGAGGAAGAACAACAAGTGGAAAACTTACTAGAACAAATAATAAAGGAGAACTTCCCCAATCTGGCAAAGGAAATAGACTTCCAGGAAGTCCAGGAAGCTCAGACAGTCCCAAAGAAGGTGGACCCAAGGAGGAACACACCAAGGCACATCATCATCACATTAGCCAAGATTAAAATGGAGAGAATTCTACAAGCAGCAAGGGATAAGGGCAGAGTCACCTACAAAGGAGTTCCCATCAGACTGTCAGCTGATTTCTCAAAAGAGACCTTACAGGGAAGAAGGGGCGGGAAAGAAGTATTCCAAGTCATGAAAGGCAAGGACCTACATCCAAGATTGCTCTATCCAGCAAAGCTGTCATTTAGAATGGAAGGGAAAATAAAGTGCTTCTCACATAAGGTCAAGTTAAAGAAGTTCATCATCACCAAGCCCTTATTATATGAACCGTTAAAGGGACTTATCTAAGAAAAAGAAGATAAAAAATATGACAGTAAAAAGACAGCGAACTCACAGATATTAACAACCACATCTAAAACAAAAGCAAACTAAGCAAACAGCTAGAACAGGAACAGAACCACAGAAATGGAGATCACACAGAGGGTTAGCAACAGGGGAGTGGGAGGAGAGAGGGGGAAAAGGTACAGAGAACAAGTAGCATAGCCGGTGGGTAGAAAATAGACAGGGGAGGGCAAGAATAGTGTGGGAAAAGTAGAAGCTAAAGAACTTGTGACACATGGACATGAAGTAAAGGGGGGAATGTGGGTGGGAGAGGGTGTGCAGGGTGGAGGGGAATGAAGGGGGAGAAATGGGACAACTGTAATAGCATAATCAATAAAATATAATTTAAAAAAATCTTTTTTTCCTTGATATTTATACTTTGTATTTTATAGTAACAGGACCAAATATCAGATAATTTTTTTGAAGATACTTCATCACATGTTACTGACCCCACATCCCATCCTTGCCATCCACCTCAGACTAGACAGCCATACATCAACCTAGTGTTAGCCTTCCATATATGTCATATATAAAGACATATGAGTCCTTATGTCTCATATAATCCTATGCAAACCTGTAAATGCAGGTACATATACATGTGTGTAAGGGGGAGGGGAGCTGGTCATGGCTGCTTTTTCTTTTATTAAGTATACTTTATTGATTATGCTATTACAGTTGTCCCATTTTACAGTTGTCCCTTTGCCCCCTCCACCAGGTACTCCCACTCCCTCCAGCAATTCCGTCCCTGCCAGTTCATGTCCATGAGTTCTTTGGCTTCTCCACTTCCTATATTATTCTTAACACCCCCTTGTCTATTTTGTAATTAACAATTATGCTTCTTATTCCTTGTACCATCCCCTCCATTCTCCCCCATCTCCCTCCCCACTGATAACCCTCCATGTGAGCTCCATTTCTATGACTCTGTTCCTGTTCGTTTGTTTTTGTTTTTTTAGATTCCATTGTTGATAGCTGTGAGTTTGTTGTCATTGTCATTTTACTGTTCATAGTTTTGATCATCTTCTTCTTCTTAGATAAGTCCCTTTAACATTTCATATAGTAAGAACTTGGTGATGGTGAACTCCTTTAGCTTTACCTTGTTTGGGAAGCACTTTATCTGCCCTTCTATTCTAAATGATAGCTTTTCTGGATAGAGTAATCTTGGTTGTAGGGCCTTGCTTCTCATCTCTTTAAATACTTCTTTCCAGCCCCTTCTTGCCTTCAAGGTTTCTTTTGCGAAATCAGGTGACAGTCTTATGAGAGCTCCTTTATAGATAACTCTCTTCTCTTGCTGCTTTTAAGATTCTCTATTTACCTTTAACCTTTGGCATTTTAATTGTGATGTGTCTTGGTGTGACCCTCTTTGGGTACAAGTTGTTTGGGACTCTGAGATTCCTGGACTTGTATGCCTATTTCCTTTGCCAAATTGGGAAAGCTTTCTTTCATTATTTTTTCAAATAAGTTTTCAAGTTCTTGTTCTTCCTGTTCTCCTTCTGGCTCCCCTATCATTTGGATGTTAGAAAGTTTAAAGTTGTCCCAGAGGTCCCTAAGCCTCTCCTCATTTTTTTGAATTGTTTCTTCTTTCTGTTCTGGTTGAATGTTTATTTCTTTCTTTTGTTCCAAATTGTTTATTTGAACCTTAACTTCCTTCCCTTCACTGTCAGTTCCCTGTATATCATCCTTTATTTCACTTTGTATAGCCTTCACTTCTTCCTTTCTTTTGTGGCTGTACTCTATCATTTCTCTGAGCATCCAGATCACCAGTGTTTTGAACTCTGCATCTGACAGGCTGGCTATCTCCTCAATGCCTAGGTTTTTTTCTGGAGTTTTCATCTATTCTTTCATTTGGGCTATATTTCTTTGTCTCCTCAATTTGGCAGCCTTCTTGTGTTTCCATGTATTAGGTATAGCTGCTTTGACTCCTGGTTATCTAGTAAGGGGTGGAGCCTTAGGTATTTGCCAAGGTGGTGCAACCCACTTTGTCACTCTGTGACACTGTATGCAGGGAAGGGATCAGAGAGGGAACAATGCCATTTGCTTGGCTCTCACCCCATTTCCTGTCACTTTCCCTACTTCCCATAAACGGGCACCGTTCTAGCTGCTGCCCTGGTGCTGATTTCCAGAGTAAGTAAGTATGCATATTTCTAGGACCCTTTGGGCCCATTGAAAGACCAACAGGTTCTTCCACTGCCTAAAGTCCCAGTGGTTTTTATAGCCATAAGTTATAAGGCTTTATTTTCTAGGTGCTGGAACCCTAGGCTGTGCAGTCTGGCCTGGGGCTGAAATTGCTCACTCCCCAGTTGTCCCTCTCAGTTTTTATGCACTGCATGTGACTGTGGGACCAACCACTCCACTGGCCACTGTTGCCACAAACCTCACCATGCTACACCTTGTCCTCTCTGCCCTTCCTATCCATCTGGATGAATGTTTCTTCTTTAAATCTTTGGGTGTAGGACTTCCATATAGTTCAATTTTTCTGCAGTTCTGGTTGTTTTTTTATTTTTGGTTTGGTTGTTATCCTTCATATGGTTGTGCAAGGAGGTGAAGCAAGTCTATCTATGCCTCCATCTTGGCAGCAAGTCCCCAGTAAGGAAATCTTAATATTAAAACACTTAAAAAATAGATAGTCCCAATATTACTTAAACTACTCAAGAACATAGGAAAACAGGTACAGGTACATTTTAATGAGGACAGCAAAAACAGGTATCAAACCTGATAAAGACTGCTAATAGAAACACACAGAAAATTATAAATCTTCATTTATACTGATATAAAAAAAAGTCTCATCTGAAAATCCTATGAAATGCTAGATAACAAAACCCTACAGCATTTTTTTTTTTTTAAAATCAGACCTAGTACAGGTCATTCCAAAAATGCAAGGGTGGTTCATTATTAGGATCCTCATTAATATAATTTATCACAATAATAGAGATAGAGAGAAAAATTATTCACTCATATCTATACATGCCCCCTCAAAAGCATTTGACAAAGTTTAACACTCAATGAGAACAAAAGCATTCAATTTAAAAAAAAAAAACTTGACAGATACATCAATATATAGCAGGTCTGTCCAGAAAGTATCTAGTCATGTACTATGAAAAATAGAGACATTTACTGAAGAAGATACAAGACACAAGAAACACTGTACATAGGACAATGTTGCCTCAGTTTCCTTCAATATAGGCACTTTGGAACCTCACACAGTTCTCCCACTTCCCATCAGCTACCCCATTGTATTTCCCTGAATCTCACTGACAGTCCGAAATCCTTTCCCTTCCAAAGGCTGCTTTAGTTTTGGGAAAAGCCAGAAGTCACAGGGTACCAAATCTGGGCTGAGTCACCTGAGTGATCTGACATTTTGCCAAAAACTCTGCACAAGATGTGATGCATGAGAGCAGGTATATTGTCATGGTGAAGCTACCAATCACCAGTTGCCCACAGCTGCAGGCTTCTGTATCATCCAAATAGATTCCAGGGAGGAGTGTTCCAGCTGAACGTAATATCTGAAGCAAATTCGTCTCTCTACTTGCTCAGTCATCGGGAATGCAATGGCCAGAGTACACATGCTCACTCAATGGCATTCACCAACCCCACCAACTGGTATAGTGAAGTCGTCATTGTTCACACAGGCACATTCCAGTCCACTCTCCTTAGTAGCCAGGTTATATTAATGATGTGCAAACCACTCTCATTATATTAACAATGGTTGGACTTTTTCTAGACAGACCTACTATGTATCTCCATCCACCCAAAAGCCAGAACTTTATTTCACCAGAAGCATTTCTGCTGAAATCAAGGACAAAGATGCCCATTATCACCACTATTAACTTAAAATCAAGGAATTAGCCAATATAATTTTTAAAAGAAAAGCTTTTTAAGAGAAACTTTACAAAGGGACTTCCATATTTAGCTCCAAAATCTAAAAGGTTGTAAAGTGTCAATCACTCCCTTCTAGACAACAAAATAAAAGCTGAACAAACTGAACATCAGTGACTTTTCTTAAACTGGTCAAATAGCTAAGATCACTGGGGAAACCACCTCCCAGTAATCTGAAGAGACAAAGAGAGAATCACAGCTGAGATCAGCTTATCTGAAGCTGTAGTTCCTAAACAAAAGTGTAGTTCCTAAACAAAAACTGAGGAAAAGTGTCACCAATAGATCTTCCTTGCATAAATATTAAAAGACATTTTTGGATGTCAGAAACTTATGTCTACATAAAGAGTACCAGAGAAAGATTAATGAAGATAAACTGAAACTTGTATTGTAGTATTCTATTTTCTTACAGGATTTTTTAAAAAGATTTTATTTATTTTAGATAAAGGGGAAGAGTGGGAGAAAGAGAGAAACATCAACGTGTGGTACCTCTTGCTCGACCCCTACTGGGCACCTGGCCCACAAGCCAGGCATGTGCCCTAACTGGGAATCAAACTGGTGACCCCTTGGTTCGCAGGCTGGCACTCAATCCACTGAGCCACATCAGCCAGGGCTTTTATTTTCTTATTCTTAAATGTACTAACAGATAACTGCTCAAAGTAATAGCAACAATTTATTGGGTGATTATAGCATACGGAAAAAAAATGAGTAACAGAAATGTTATAAAGGATGAGAGAAAGAAATCAGAAATTAGTATAAGGTACCTGAACTACCCTAAAGCAGTGTACTGTTATTTAAAAGTGGATTAGGTCAGGTATAAAATTAGTCACACACTCTGGGATAAGCACTAAACACATATTTAAAAGAAGAGTAAATGATATGCTAAGAAAAGAGAGAAAATGAAATCATATTTAATGTTCATTTCAAATCAGAGAAAACAGAAAAAGAGGAAAAATATGAAAAGAACCAAATACACACAATTAATAGAAAATAATCATAAATATGGCACATCAGCAATTTACAACCAGTGTGCTGCAAGAATTTTTAAATCATGCAATACCTGACTATTTAGTCAATGCCACTGACCTCTTTTCCCTTAGATTATCAAGTAAAAAAAAATGACAACCAGCACAACAATAGCTATCCAATGTAAAGAATCAAAATTACACCTATTTTTTTTGTTAGATTGGAAAAAAATACATATTTTCGGGGGTGCTGCTGAATTTTAGTAATTAGTTTATTTCCATCTCATATGCCATGAGATAGAAAAGGATGAAAATCACTGTGATAGATAATTCAACTGTGTCAATAATCAATTTAAGTGTCTAAATAAGTGGTCCAATTTAAGTGGTCTAAATAAACCAATTAAAAATAGAGTATTTAAAAAAGCAAACATGCTGCCTAAAAGAAACCCACCATAAATATAAAGACACAGACAGATGAAAAGCAAAGAAACAGAGAAAGCTACACAAGGCTTTCAAAAGAAAGCTGAAGTAGCTATATTAATACCAGGCATAAGACTTAAGAACAAGGAAAATCAGGGATAAAGAAGACATTACATAATGAAAAAGTGTCAATTCTCCAAGAAGACATAACAATGTTTAATGCGTTTGCACCCCCCAAAAGTGTCAAAATACCTGAAGGGAAAACTGACAGAACTGCAAGAAGAAACAGACAAATACACTATTATAACTGAAGACATCAACATCCCTCTATTAGTAAGTGACAGATCCAGCAGGCAGAAACTCAGTAAGGATACAGTTGATTTGAACAGCACCATCTATCAACTGGATATAATTAACATTTATAGAATATTTTACCCAACACAGAATACACAATTCTTCTCAAGCTCACACAGGGACATTCATCAAGATAGACCATAAAACACATTGATAAATATGAAATAATAGAAAAATCATACAAGGTCACTTAGACCACAAAAGAATTAAACTAGAAAATCAGTAATAGAAAAACAGGTAGAAAATCCCAACATATGTGGATTAACATACTTCTAAATAGTATGTAAGTCAAGTCTCAATATAAAATTTAAAATATATTAAACTAAAGGAAAATGAAAACATCAAAACTTGTGTGATGCAACCAAAGCAAAAATTAGAAGAGAACTTATGGCATTGAATGCACAATGTTTTAGAAAAGAAGAGAGATCTAAAGTCAACTACCTAAGCTTCCACCTTAGGAAACAAGAGAAAGAAGAGTAATTGAAGCATAAAGCAAGCAGAAAATACAAATAATGAAAAAGCAAAAATTAATAAGGCTGAGCCCTGGCTAGTGTGGCTCAGTTGGAGCATCATCCTGTAACCAGAAGGTTGCAGGTCTGATCTCCAGTCTGGAAGCATATGGGAGGCAGCCCATCAATGCTTCTCTCCTACATCAATGTTTCTCGCTCTCCCTTCCTCTCTCTCTAAAAAGCAATGAAAAAATGTCCTTAGGTGAAGATAAAAAAAAAAAAAATCAATGAAGCTCAAAATAGGAAAAGAAAGAAAAACATCAATGAAATCAAAAGCTGGATGATTCAAAAGACCAAACTTCTAGCTACCAAATAAAGGAAAAAGAGAAATTACTATATTAGAAATGAAAGGAGTACCACTACTGACTACTGGATAGTAAAAGAATATTATAAACAACTCTGTTTCCGCAAAATTGTAAAAGATGAAATGGACCAATTCCTTAATAGACACAAAGTAACAACACAGAAGGAGAAACAGGATCTTCTGAATAGGCCAATAACAATTAGTAAAATGGAATTAATAATTAATAAGCTTCCAAAAAAGAAAGTAACAGGTACAAATGGTTTCACTGGTGAGTTTATTAAACATTTAAAGAAGTAACACCACCAATTCTCCAATTTTCTTCCAGATCCAAAAGCACAGGAACACTTCCTAACTCTGAGGCCCATTACATAAACACCAAAACCAGATAAAGACATTACAATAAAGAAAACCACCCAGTCCAATATCTCTATGAATATAGATGCAAAAATCCTCTCAACAAAATATCAGCCAATCGAATCTAACAATGTATATAATAATTACACACATGATCAAGCAGGACTTATTACAAGGATGCAAAGCTATTTCAACATTCAAAAGTAAGTGAATAAAGCCCATCATATCAACATCATGTTCAAAAGGTATATATCAACAGATGCAGAAGAAAAGCATTTCACAAAACCCAAGAGCTGCTCATAATTTAAAATGTCAGCTAACTAAAAGTAGAGGGGACCTTACTCAAATTGATACAGAACATCTACAAAACATACACAGCAAACATAACAGTGAGAAATCGGATGCTTTGCCCCTAATACCAGGAACAAAGCACTCCCATTCAGCATCGTACTGAAAGTTCTAGCTAACACAATAAGAATGAAAAGGGAAATACAAAGGTATCCAGATTAAAAAGAAAGAAACAAAACTGGCATTGTTCACAGATGACATGTTTCTCTACGTAGAAAATCCGCAAGAATCTGCAAAAACTCTTCTGAAACTAATAAATAATTATAGCAAGATTGCATAACATGGGTTAATATAAAAAAATCAACTGTTTTCCTATATACCAGCGAAGACCAACTGGAATTTGAAAGTAAAACATACATATAATTTATATTAGCACCTAAAAAAATGAAGTACTTAAGAATGAATCTAACAGAATATGTACAACATCTATATAACGGAAACTAAAACCTCTTACAAAAGAAATCAAAGAAAAATCTGAATAAATAATGGAGAGATATTTTGTGTTAATGGATACAGGGCCCAATATTGTTAAGATACCAAGTTCATTCCAACTTATCTATACATTCTTCCCAGTCCCAAACAAATCCTAGCAAGCTATTTTGTATTTTCTATTTTATGTAAAGTTTTCTAAAGTTTATGTGAAAAGACCAAAAGACAGAACAGCCAACACAACACAGAAGCATAGAGTTGGAGAACTGACAGTGCCTGCCTTCAAGACCTATTAAGAGCTATAGTAATCAAGACAATACAGCAAAAGAACATACAGATCAATGAAATAGAATACAGAATCCAGAAACAGACCCAAACATGGTGAACAAACAAAAAATAAAGACCTTACACCTTTCATAAAAATTAACTCAAAATGGATCTTAGACCTAATAAAAAAACATAACAATAAAGCTCCTAAAAAGTAACACTGGAGATCATCAAAGTGATGGGTTTGATGATGACTTTTTAAGTAAAACACCAAAGGCACAATCCATGCAAGAAAAAAATGGGTAAGCTGTACTTTATTAAAGTCTTTCTGCTCTGAAACAAGCACAGATGGGGAGAAATTTTTTTCAAAACACATAAATGAATAAGGCCTGTATCCTAAACATACAAAGAACTCTTAAAACTCAAAAATAACAACCCAGTTTTAAAACAGACAAGAGATGTTCAGACACCCTACCTAACAAGATATGTTAGATGAAAAATAAACATATGAAAAAACAGTCAATATCATATGTCATTAGAGAACTACAAGTCAACAGCAATGAGATACCATTACACACCAACTAGAATGGCTGAAATTAAAAAAAAAAAAAAAAAATTGACAGTACCAAATACAATTGAAGCTGCAAAGCAACAGGAACACTCATTCACTGCTGGAGGAAATGCCAAATGGTATAGTGACCTTGGAAGACAATTTGGCAGTTCCTTACAAAGCTAAACAAAATCTTACCATAAAATCCAGCAGTCATAATCCTGGGTACTTACCCAATTGCACTGGAAACATGTCCATACCAAAACCTTCACATGAATGTTTATAGCAGCTTTTACTCATATGTGCTCCAAACTGAAAGCAATCAGTATGTCCTTCAATAGGTGAATGGATAAACTGTGGTACATCCACATAATGGAATATTATTCAGCGATAAAAAGAAACGAGCCATCAAACCATAAAAAGATATGAAGGAACCTTAAATGAATATTGCTAACTGAAAAAATTACATGACAATCTGGAAAAGGCAAAACTACAGACATGAAAAACAGAGTTTGCCGAAATTTCAGGGGGAGAAGGGAAAAATGAATAGGTGAAGCACAGAGTATTTTTAGGGTGGAAAAACTATACTGCATGGTTCCGTAATAATGAATATATAATGTTATGCATTTGTCAAACCTATGGAACTTGACAACACAAAGAATAAATCTCACGCATGCAAATTTAAAAAGAAAAACAAACAGGAGATAAGAGGCTTCCAGGAAGGAATGCAAACTGTGACGAGAGAATCTGACAGTATTACAAATGTAAGAAACAACCTCACCAAAAGCAATGGGAAAAGGTGCTTACCTAACTCACTTTGTAAATGTAGTATGTGAAAGGGCAAAGCTTGCACCATTTGCTATTGTGGCAGCATTTGCCGAGCAGGCCTACGACCTTATTAAATATGACTACCATTTTACTCTTCTGAGCTTATGTCCCTAGGACTGGAAAATTACTGGAAGAGCAAGAGAACATGACTAACCACACCCCACAGCCACAGGCGAAAGCGAAAAAAGATAACACTGGAGCAAACTGAAGCTTCTGCAAAACCAACAGAAACCTCCTGTGTGGCAACAGCCCTAACAGCCTCTTGGCGACACAACAGAAACCACCATTCAGCCTTCACCCTTTATAATCCAATAAAATCTCAAAACCCCAACCCTTCACAGCCAGTGTAGTTCTCCACACCTGGTTCCTTTCCTCTTTTGGAAAGTGAATAAAACTTTGTTCTCTGTATTTCCTCTCTTTGGGAATTCTTTCACAGCCAGCATCAACAGCCACCCTAACAGTATGTAAGACTAAAGGCAAAAGCAATTGCATGTGAGCACCTTCCTCCAATCAATCAAATTGAGTCCCACAGGGTACAAATTAACAATTCTGATACCGCTACACACACATCTACTGGAATTGAACAAATAAGCAAATACTTGGCAAATGGTTAGAACCAGCTTTCTCACTTATTGTAGATATTCACAGATCCAGCAACACAGGAGGAATGTACAATTATCAATTAGAGTAGGAGTCATCAGTAGGAATTTATGTTTAACTTTATTGCAAGTGGTTACATATAGAAATATTTATAGATATGTGTATTTATATATAGGTTACTATACATACATGTATATTTTTTGCGTTATCAGCTGAGAGGTAATAAAAAAAGAAGTAGCACACCCAACACCCAAATCTTGGTTTCTGATGTCACTTCCAATAAAATGAACCACAGCTCCATGGAGAAATGGGGCAGAAGTCTGGAATGAATGAAATGAGTCTGAGATGAGTCTGGAGCATCTTGTAGTACCAGAAAATAAACAACTGCTTAAAAAAAAATCCACTGATGGGGGTTATGTCAAAGGGCACAAGAATCAACTGAAAAAGTTTCCAAAAGCCAAAGCAGGAACAATTTGAGCAACAAAATAAACTTGTACTCAAATATAACACAAGGAATAAAATAAGTGCCCATGAGTCCAAATAGATATAAATTACTGAATAAATCAATAAACGGAAGACAAAAATCTACCATACAGAAGAATTCTAAATAAATTATGTAGCTATTCCACCCTATAGGAGGAGAGTACAGTTCCCCACTCCATGTGTGGGGCTGCATATAGTAACTTCCTTCCAAAGAATCAATACAGAGAGAGGGAAATAGAGCACTTTACAGTAGAGAAACCTTACAAACACTCCTCAGCCAGGTGATCAAGATCAAAATCAACAGTAAAAAAGGTCATACTGATAGTATGTACCCTTCACATGTAGGAAAATGGCACTTTACCTCTCTGATCTTCCTGCCAAAACCCTATAACCCATCTTAATCATGAGGGGGTAAAAAATTAACACAAATTCCAATATACCTACAACAGTACCTACAATATACCTGACCAGTACTCCTCAAGTTGCAAAAGTTATCAAAACCAAAGTCAGTCTGAGAAACTGTCACAACCAAGAGGAACCTAGGAGACATGACAATAAAATGTCCCATAGTATCCTGACATAGAAAAAGTACATCAGGTAAAAACTAAGGAGATCTGAATAAACTATGGACTATAGTTAATAATGTATCAATGTTGGTTAATTAACTGCAACAAATACATAATAACAACATAATATACATGTTACTAATAGGAGAAACTGTTGAGGAATATATGGGAATTCTGCACCATCTACTCAATAGTTCTGTAAATCTAAAACTGCTCTAAAAACTAACTCTACAGTTAAAAAGAGAAAATGACAATACATATAAGAGAGAAAATGAAAAACTACCTCTGCTTACAGACCATAAGATTATATATCTAGAAAACACCAAAGAATCAATGAAAAAATGCTACAAAGAGAATTTAGTTTGAAAGAAGATATCAATTAGACTACAGAAATTAGAGCCACAAGCATAAAAGCAAAAAGCAAGTAGAAGATATAAAAATGAAAGAAAAGACCCCACTTACAATGAAAACAAAATAAATTAGGCATAAACTTTTAAAATATTAAAAAAATTTCTAAAATCAAGGCTCATCATAAAGAGGGAAATTCTCTCCACATTAATTTATACATTTCATTTATCCCAAAATTAGTTCTTTCCTGAAATTAGCCGAAAATAAAATTGATGTAATTCACACATACAATAGTTTATATTAAAAAAGTAAACCAGCCCACAAAACTTTAAAAAGAGCAAAAGAACAATAAGGAAGAACTAGACCCTACCATATGTTAAAGAATATTATAATGTCTCTATAATTAAAACAGTGGGGAATTTATGCATGAACAGACATTTGTGAACCAAATAAAACAATTAAAATAGAAATTTATAAAATTTAATAAATGATCCAGACAGCACCACAAATTGATGGGCAAAGTATGGAATTTATTCAATATAATAAATGATGTTGATACAACTGAATTGCCATTTAGAAACAACAAGATTAGACTTATACCTCATACTGCATACCACATTAAATTCCAAAATGATCAGTTATGGTCAAGATGGAGGCGCAGGTGAACACACTTCGCCTCCACGCATAACTACAACAACAATTACAACTAGACCACAAAACAAATGTCACCCAGATTCGTCAGAAAATCGAGCTGTATGGAAGTCCAACAACCAAGAATTTAAATAAGCCACATTGATCCAGATGGGTAAGATGGATAGAGACACGGAGAAGCGCAGAGAGGCGAGGCAGCAGAGTGGACAGTCCCACATTCACATGTGGTATACAAAAATTGGAAGGGATACCTTAGGAGCAAAGGATAATTCAGGAGTGAGTGATCACAGCCCTGTACCAGACCACACAGCCCAGAGTTCCAGTGCCAGGAAGATAAGTCTCCATAACTTCTGGCTGTAAAACCAGTGGGGGTTGAGGTGATGGAAGAAACTGCAGGTTTCTCAGGAGACTCCTCTTAAAGGACATGCACAGGTCTCAGGACTTATGGAGACTCACCACTACTAACCTGTGAAATAATGTGTATTGTTTGAAGCTGCTAAATTTGTGATAATTTGTATGGAGCAACTGATAAACTAACACAATGCCCTGTTCTTGATGCATATGGAAATACTGAAGAATGAAATAATCTTATATTCACTTTAAATTCATCTTATATAAGAAGAAAGAAAAAGAGGTGGGTGCAAATAGATTTTTTTAAGTCAGGCAAAATGTTGACAGTTGTGGAAGGTGGGAATATTAGTATTCACTTTTCTCTGTTGCTGGGTATGCTTGGAAATGTTCGTTAAAAGGTTTTTTCAAAAAATGAATTAGTGAAGTAACAGTGACAGCAAATACACTGTTCTTGGGAGTTCAGCTTTATAGGGAAACAGATAAATGAAACGTGAAATTAAGGCAAAGTTTTTGAAGACTAATGAAAGTTGGTCTAATCAGCATTGAATTTGGGCAAGAATAGGAACCAAATGGTGGATAATGTAGGAAAGAAGAGATAACTGAATGAAGAAATATGGAATAGGACCCAAAGTATAAGTGAAAGAACTAATCCAAAATGATCTCTCTCATTTTAACAAAAAGATGGAAAAAATTAAACACAGATAAATTTCATAATGCTTAGTGTAACCTGGACATATAACGTATCACTTTCATTGACAAAAAAACTTACATTAATAAAATCTAAAATTTGTCATATTGCTAATAGACTCTAGTCACATATCTAGAAAATATGGATGATGTATTAAGATGCAGACTCTAAATGAGGCTCTAATGCTTACATAAGTGACCCTGATTAAGCTATTATACTCTTAGTGGACTAAGTTTCTGCATTTCAAAATTAATACCTATACTACACTCTAAAGAGTCCTGGTTGAAAATTAGACATGTCAATGGCCTAGCAAACAATAGGCATCTGCTTATCAACACCCAGAGCAAAACTCAAGTCACCTTATTATTACCAAGCACTTGAAATGTTTGAGCCTGAAGCAATCGTTTCCAGGGATTCAAAGCACTTTGGGATCACATTACTTATGTGTACATACTCTACACAAATAAAATACAGCAACCACTGGGAAAAAGAAAATGGCAACAAAATAAACAAACATTGCCATATAGAATGGTAAGACAGGAAACTCTCACTAGCCAAAAATCAAAAAGCTGACTGATGTGGTTTGGGGTCTCCAAAAATCAGAAAAGTCTGCTGAGACAGTCATATAAAAACAGTCCTCATTTACTGAATATCTCAGATGGTTTGAGTTATAATCTTCTCTGAAAATAAACGACCAACCCTTCAGAATATACTTCAAAAGTAAAAATTGCCCTTTTCTACCTAAAGCGAAGACCATTAAAGTTGGACATGATCTGGAAAAGGTTGCTTAACATGTACATTCTTCAAACCTCAAACAAAATAACAATATATGCACAGGGGAATTAGAGAGATTTAAGATATCAAACTCTTTCCAAGCACCCTTGAAGACTTCATTTATATGTAGTTAATTATATGAAAATAATCACGA
Source organism: Anoura caudifer (assembly GCA_004027475.1). Taxonomy (NCBI): domain Eukaryota; kingdom Metazoa; phylum Chordata; class Mammalia; order Chiroptera; family Phyllostomidae; genus Anoura; species Anoura caudifer. Next base: position 55,641 of record PVKU01000913.1, read on the forward strand.
TCACCTTTTACTAAGCCAAGTTCTCAAAATATCTTTGTTGGCCAAATTACCTTAATTTGAGTTACTATATGTGTAATAGGAGGTGGGGGAGTACATTTATTTAAAGAACTATTCTGTAATATCAACATCTTGCTATTATCCTGTGCCAAAAAGGCCTTAATTAAGCATCTAATCCTCTCATTTTGCATGAAAGTAAATAAAAGGCTACAGAAAGTTAATGGCTGATCCAAAATTACCAATTAATTGGTGGCAGAACTGAGAGCTCAAGTCTCCTTGTCCTTGTTCATTGTTCACCCCATAGTACACTGTTTCGCTTTTTGATATTTTCCTTTGTATGCAACCTATCCCCCATAGCTTAATGCAATAATTTAAATTGTACCTATGGAGAGAGGGCAAACCATTATTAATTAATCCAAATCTGTTCATTTTTTGAGAATTCTCCCCTTATCTTCTTAACAGATATCGTCAACCAAAAGCCTTAAGTCCTATGGCACAGCATTTTTCAAACAGTGTTCCTCAAAGATACTCCAAAGGATCTGCATGCATTTAACTACTCTTAACACTATTTAAAAATGCAGCAGTATTACAGACCAAATATTACCACAATGGATATCATCTGCCACCAAAACAAACAAACAAACAAACAAACAAAAAAACCACCTTGTTTACCTTGTTTTTGTGCTAGCTTTGGAGTAAAGTTTCTTCTGACATCTCTGTATCGATATGAACTTTTCAAAATATGTCACTGATTTATTTGCCTGTAATTGTATGCTGGTTTTTTAAAAATTAAGTTCTACATATGTCTGTTCATGTAAAATTCACAATTCACAACCATAACATAATAGTTGGATAAGGCCCAGGACTGTTTGGTTTCAATATTCTCCTCAAAGTTTAATAAGATATGTCATATGGCAAGTCACATTATAGATCATTGTAGCATAGAATATAAATTTGAAGTGCTTTACTGACTTTTTAAATTATTATATGGAATGAGCCATTTGACAATAGAACTTTGAAAACAAGTTTATTACAGATAATCAATTTTTCCTAATCACCTCTCAAACAACTCACACTTATGTACCTTATACAATTACTGCTCTCAGCTTTTCCTTTACCAAATTCAGAATGTTCATCAGTTGATAAACCAATAGTTTAAGATCTTGAGTCGGCCAAGATCCTACATGCCAATACGCCCCACATGCCAGCCAACACTGTTTCCAAAGCACTGCCATCTTTATAGTTCAGTGTCCATTTTCAGAATCTTTAAAATATTTTACCCCAGTTCTATTATTTTATAAGAATGAATGGAAAAGGAAAATTTAAAAGCCTGGTGGTATTATTAATTCAACTGAAACAATATCGGGTATCATCAGGTGATCCAAAAGAAAACTCCAGACACTAAGCAGTCTTAACCAGCTTAAATATAAATCAAACACTAAGAAAACAGTTAAAAGATCACATAAGAAGCTAAAGAATAGGTGTGCCAACTAGGGATTTGTTCATTCTCACCTCTAAATTAATCCTTTTTGCCTACTCTTTGAAAATGAATTTGGGCTCTTTAAGTATTTTTCCTTTGCCAGCTGGCACAAGCTAAGCTTTGTCAGCAGAGGGGGCAGGAGAGTCACCTCAGGAAATAAGGGGTGTTTTTGCTCCCTCGTTCAGGTATGCTTGCCCAGAACACTCCTTCCTTATACTACAGATACTTCTGCAGCACCCTGCTCCTGCAGAATATACAGCTTCCTCAAAGTGTTCATGAGAGCAACTTTTCTAGCACCAGGCTCCTACATCAAAATGTATACTGCTTGTGGGTATATTTTCAGTCCCTTCATATTTAGCATACCTTTTCAAATTAATGTCTTCAATCTTTCTTCAGCTCAGAGAAATTTCCCTTTTTTTTTTTTTTTTTTTAAATTTCTGCCTTCCCTATTTTTTTCAACATCTTTCTAGGCCTACTGTTAGGTAAAAAGTGCAGGGCTGCTACACATTGTTGCACAAGTTGCACTTTGCACAGGAAAAATCCACTGAGTAAAAGCTGAAATCCAGCCTGTGTCTCACTTAACCAAGTCCTACATCCTGGTCAAAAAGCATCATCTATTCATTAAGCCATATATCATGAAAATGAGAAACTGGACCTTCTGAATCAAGGTTAGCTACCATGTCTAAACTTTTCACTAATATTTTCCTTATCTTTTTCTGTGTATGTATGTAACTATAGGAAAAATAGATGTAATATGTCCATAACTATAGAAAAATTTTTATTTTTGTGAAACTTCATCATAAATCTAGCATTTGATGCCTAGGTCCCCAAAATAGATTATTTTATGACCTAGGGGCATCAGGATTTTTAAAAGCTCACCAAATTATCTGAATGTACAAACAAGACAGAGATCTACTGCTGTCACTTAATGGTACGCAAGCTTTTTTGCTCAAATGCTCCCTGAAATAATTTTGCAAATCTATGCATATTCTTCCCATTTTTAAACTGACAAGCAAAAATATTCATAGCTTATAAATGTAAAAGCTGTATTCTTGTGTATTCTAAATATTGTCATTTCTAATAAAGCTGCTGTATATGTTCTTTCAAAAGTATCAATAGAATAAAAATATCATCTTCTATTTTAAAAAATGTATAGGCCCTTCCTATATGTCCAAAAATTTATATTATTCTTGTTTTTCCTTAAACTTACCCCACAGAATTTTAACTAATTTAATATTCTTTTATGCTGAAGGGTCTTTTCTATTTCACTCTATATGACTTTTCTGGGGAAAAAGAAGAGTAGAATTTAAACTTTTTTTGTTTTTAACCATAAGATTCTAAGCAATTAAAAAAATTTTTTGCAGATACTATTATCAATATTGTAAGTACACTGTTGACCAAAACAATGTAAGTATATATAACAAATTTTGACAGATAATAATTATAAAGTAAAATGGTATTAGAATGATTCTCAAAGAGATATGGGCAAAACTTTTTTTAATAATTATTTCATATATATACATGAATATCACTACTATAATGGAGTCAGCCTCAAGTCTATACCTATCTCATTTTATAAATGTATACACTGAAAACCTTACTCTCATAAATAAACACATGGAAATGGAAGGAATTTCTGTTAGTACTGTTACTTAATTTTTTGGCTACCTTCTGAATTATATTCAAAAAATAACATCAGCTATTATTAAAAGTTATTTTTTATGATCTATCAACAGACAAGTTGATTACAGCCTCCTTTTGTTTGAAAAAAAAAAAAAAGAACTGAGAACCATCTATTGTGAAAAAGGAGTTTTCTTTTTTTAGATATTCACTTTCTCAACTTCAATACCAACTTTTCAGATTTGTCCCTTTATGCTACAAGTTTTTACCCTCCATAGAACAGATGATGACCATGAAGGACTCTTGCAATCATGAAATAGAAAGGCCAGAAATTAATTTCTATTAATTTCTATTTTAATAGAAATTAAAATGCCCAGAAGCCTTCAATGTGCAGATAAATCATCTGAGGTTCTTGTTAAAAATCCACATTATGACTCAGTAAATCTGGGGTGGTCTGAGTCTGCATTTTTTTTTTTAATCCTCAATCAAGGAAATGCTTATTGATTTCAGAAAGAGGAAGAGAGAAAGGGAGAAAAACACTGATGTGAGGGAGAAACATCAACTGGTTGCCTCTCGCACACGCCCCAACTGGGATGGAACCCGCAACACAAGTATGTGCCCTGACTAGGAATCAAGCTGGAGATCTTTCAGTTTATGGGACGATGTTCCAACCAACTGAGCCACACCAGCCAGGGCTGAGATTCTGCACTTCTAATAAGCACCTCGTAATGACTGTTGCTGGTGAGTGGACCACAGTTCTGAGTAGAAAGGCCCTAAACCACAGGCAAGTTTCCAAACAGATCAATTTTTAGGAGCATTTACACAAGAGTAGTAAGATATAGTAAAATGAATGCCTTATAAAACTATTTTTGCCTATATACTTCTTGGAAAGTCTACATGTACTCCCAGAGATAAATATGCCCCAATTTGAAGATTTCTAATCAATATGAACCAGTAAAACTTGAAACTGTTGGGTCTTAAGAGTGTTTAAATTTTATTCTAAACCATAGATTTTATTCACATCTCTTCTCTATTTAATATCCTTTCACAGCTCCTCACTTCCCAAAAAGTAAATTCAAACTCACTAATGCAGGTTGTAAGACCCTTTATAATCTGCTTATGACCAAACAAGCAAATCATACATACACACATGCCTCTATTTTTTTCTTGTTTAAAAGTAACATTTATTGGTTAAAATGAAATAAAATTTAAAACCTTGGGCAACACCAAACAAAAAGTCATTAAAAAAATAAAAATCAATACAATAACTACAACCCAGAGATAATCACTATTAAAACTTTGGTAAATTTTCTTGCAGTTTTTCGATATGCATAAACATACAAATGGGGAGGGGGAAGAAAGAGACATTTTAAAAATGACTGGGATTAAACCATTTAATCAGGGTTTTTTTTTGTCCTGTGGTTTCTTCTTAATATGCCATTATATCTGAAGCATTTTCTCTACACCACTTAAAAATATTCTAAAACTTACCATTTTAATAGCCTAATAGCCCATCAGAATTCAACAATATCCCCAAAAGAACTGTTCCATTATGTCCAGTAAATCTCAAAACAACACATCTCTATCAATATTAGACACTTGCTAAAGGATTAATTTGCAATCCATTTAATATATTTTAGATAATATAAAAGTAAGCACTGCCCTAACTGCTCTGAAAAAAAAAAAAAAAACAAAAAAACAGGTTAGAGTACCATAACATTTTTCAAAATATCTTACTTAATTTCCTTAAAGGAATGAAATAAAATTCAAAGAGTTTTGCTTTCATTATATTTAAACATTTTGCACAGAGTGGCAAGTCTCCTAAATGCATTTGTGATAAGTGATGCTTATTTCTCCTAACATGTGTAATCATAAAGGAAGTATAAATAAATAGAGGAGTTCACTGACAAATATGGGCAGATTAAATATTAATTGTGTGGAGGGGAAGATGCCAAGTGACTCTGGAACATTAACACCAGCTGCCTTCAGTAAATAGTAGTACCTTTTGTAACACTGTAAAACTATGAAATAAATCTGAACAAAACTAAAAAGACTTACTTAAGCATTAATAAGTGGTGAATTTGGAGAAATATGGGCAGGAATACCAGTCCACATATGCAAAGTCTAAGGAAGAAGTACCTGACCAGTGACACAAGCTGTATCAAGGGCCTTGTATATAACTATCTGGGAAATGTCTGCCTCCAATTATCACCCTGGTTCTGATACGCTACAATAACCAAACAAGTTCCAAATGTTAATAAGTTCCAAATGTTAGTAATTTTCTAAATAGGAGTTGCTGAATATGCACAAGGGTATGGATAAATTCCTGTATGCAAAAAAAATTTTTGAAGAATGGTAAAATAAATTAGATCTTGAATACAAAGGAAGGTATACAGCTCATTTAACTCTTCAAAAAAAGTCCTCAAGTCCTAACCAACAAGCTCGATCCTCTGACTCTCACTTATAATTTCCGTAGCATTTTACTGCTTCTATTACTCATCAGAACTTAGCTTTTGCTACCTTCTCTATTTGATTATTATATGTATCAACAGTTCATCACTAGAGATTCTTTCTTACACATTCAAATAGGTCTGCCTATGATCCAGGAGTTAGCAGGCACCCAATAATTTGTTTATGATGAAAATGGACAAATATGTGAAAAGCCACAACTGCAACTTGAATATCACAATGTAAGTAAAAATATAGATTAAAACCAAACTTTTTCTTTAACCTGTTACCCATAGTAGCATTTTAGGTTGTAGAAAATGAAGACTGATAGATGTCAAAGACTTAAACTTTCAGACCTAGAGCTATGAATTTTCTAATCAGCTGAAATTCTCTTACATTCTGGAAGAAACTAGTCTTATTCCATCAAACTGGAAATTATTTTCAGCTCTTTTAAAACCTATGCCTCAGTTTCTTTAAGGGAAAAATTTATAAGCAAATTAAGTTTCATAAATATCTTCCATTCAGAATTTCACATGTAAACTATATAAATTTTACGGAAAAAACATACCAATTTTCAACATCCCCAACACAAACTGCTCAGCAAAATATGCGTGAACCTATGTATGTATATGTGTGTGTGTGTACACACAGCCATACACACAATGATATCCTGAAAGATATAGATATGTTAAAAGAGAAAGACATGGAACTGTGGTAGGCCGTTAAACAGACAGGAGCAGAGCAAGGAACCATAGGCCAGGTATAGAAAGTCACTGGGGCAAAAAGCCCCAGGTACCTAGCAAAGGGCAAAACAGGGCTAGGACTTCATCCCCAGGGCAACCTCTCCTCCCATTGCATGTGACCGGTCAAGTGGTTTAGACCCCCTGACCTTTCACATCGCTGGTCATGCAGTTCAGATCCTCACCTGACCTTTCCTCCTTAGGCATGTTGCTAATCATGTGGGTTAGAGGGGAAGTAAAGAGGCAACCAGAGAATAGAGCCCTTAAGCATTAAGCCCCCAGGACAAGGAGGTCCCATATCAAATACTAATACATCTAGGCTCAGTTGTGTTTCAGCTGCAGGCTCAAAAAAGCAGCAAAACCAGACAAGGGACACCATGGCTGAAAGCAGGACCAGCTGCAATGACTAATGTTACCCCTTGCCCTGATGCCAACCAATCAGTAGAGACCATGACCCTGAAAGGGCACCACTGGAAAGCTAATGAATATTCTACTGGGATTCTCTCCTTAGACCTCCAGATAAATATCCTCAAAACAGAGGACCCAGTGTGGCTCTCTATGGAGCATGTTCATGCCTTTCCCTCCTCCCTCCCCCTGGACATGTTTCCCTTGTCTCTTTCTCCTAAGCTCCAAGGCCCCTTCTTTTGCCTCTGTAACTTGTTTCCTGAAGCCCATTTATTATATGCCTCTATGCCTTCCAAATAAACTTTCTCTAAGTTTGAGTCTTGGCTGCAAATTCTTTCTTAACCAGAACTCTAGTACTGAGGCTGCTGAAGTGAGGTCCCATCTGACTCCACCAGGCTAACATCTAGTGCTGTTTTCACCACCACCAACAGAACCAATCCGTATACATGTATTCTAAAACAAACAAACAAACAAACAAACAAACAAATAAATAAAACTAGCTAAGCTGTCACAGAAAGTTCTCAGAGCAATAGACTTGAAGTCAAGCAATTTGCTACCTAATTCCAGATTACTTTCCTCACCTGGCTTCAATTCATGTGCATTAATCAGTTTGTTGACACTACTTCAATAACAAAAAAATTAACAGTCTGGCAGTTCTTCATTAAACACAGAGTTACCACAGGATCCAGAAACTCTATCCCCAGGCATTTACCCAAGAGAAATGCAAACATATAACCACACAAAAACTTGTACACAAATGTTTATAGTAGCATTATTCATAATAGCCAAAAAGTGAATACAACCCAAATGCCTGTCTACTAATGAATGAACAAAATGTGATATACAGATAAAACAGAATATTAGCAGCTATAAAAAGGGTGTTGAACTCATACATGCTACAACATGAATGAGCCTTGAAAACAGTATATTAAGTGAAAGGAGCCAATCACAAAAGACTACATATAATATTTCATTTATAGTAAGTGCTTAGAATAAACAAATCTATACAGATAGAAAGTAGACTAGTGGTTGCTTAGGGATAGGAAGGTAAGCAAATGGGGGACAAAGTTTTCTTTCTGAGATTACAAAAATGCTCTAAAACTGACTACGGTGAGGATCACACATATTGTGTGAGTATATTAAAAACCACTGAATTGTATGCTTTAAATACTTGAATTGTATGACATGTGAATTACCAAAACGCTGTTATATAAAAGAGTCAATTAAATACTTATATTCAAAGAACCAGAGGAAATGATCTCTATCCTAAAATTATTCAAAGTATTGGTATTATGCTCTTCAAATAATTAAAAGCTACTAGGCAAATTTGTTTGTAATATACTGAGTTCCACAATTTTCAAGGTCTGAATAGAAACACTTGTCTATAAGAATTAAAAATAACTTCATAGGAAAAACTCTTTAAAATATCAAGATAGGTAGAAGCTTCCTTCTGTTTCCAAGTTCTTCCAAATAGAATACTCCCCTTTGCCCCCAAGATAACCAACTTCACTTAAAATATTCTCATAAATTCCTGAAAACTATGAAAAACACAAGATTTACAACATGGGTTTAAAACTTACTAATTACTTGATATTTTGAACATGCCCAAGCTTCCATTAAAAAGAGAAAAGTAGTCAAAATGCCTAATTAATTCACTCACTTACTAATTTAATAAACATTATGCTGGACTACAAAGATACAGAGGGAAAAATTCCATAGTTCCTGGGGCACCTGTGGTCTAGTTGGAGGGGGATAGCTTTTAATCAAGTAATCATACACATAAATGTACATCTGTATGAAAGCATTTAACTCTTGGAGCAGGGGAAGGGATGCCAGACACACTGGAGGGACAGGCTAAGACAGGGTTTCCTGAAAATAACATTTTAGCTGACAGCTGAAGAATAAGTAGAAGTTAGGTTTTATGGCTCTTCTGATCAAACCACTTAAATCAAAAGGGAAAGGAATAAAGAGGGCAATAAGAAGGGGTTAGGGAACATATCCAACGGTGCTTAAAATAATTCAGTATTACTATTTATATAAAACAACATGCCTTAAAAACAAATACATAGGTGATGACTATAATAAATATCAATCATACCAAAGGAATGTAAGGAAATTTTAAAACTATTAAATACTAACAATAATTACAGAGCAACAATTTATTAATACATTAGACCCAAGTACCTTCCTTCTAAATACTGTTGTAACATAAATATAATATTCCCATGAAAATTCTAGTAAAAAAGTAGATAATACAAAAATCATATTAACAGGAAGGGAAAGTAAGTACATACTTTCTGCAAAGATTAAACTCTCAATTTTTGGACTTCATAAATAAGTCTCAAAAGCAACTTATAAATCAACAAAACTGAGAATTAATTCTGTCAATAAGTACTTAAAACAACTGCTAACAAATAATGTTACATTTACTCCATAATTTTTCTCAACAGATATTAGAAATAAGCAGGTAAAAGTATCAAAAGGCAAGACAAAGAAAAACATAGTGAAGAAATATGAGACTCAAGTGTTAGATTATTGCATTAACGTTATCATGAGGAATTCATAATCTATAAGACATGGTAGTCTATTTCATAAGAACTAAACACAGTTTGCTGCTTCTTGTTATGACAGAATAACCTGGAACAGAAACATTCCCTCTTAGAATTAGAAAGGCTGCATAACACAGAAGGTATCAGAGACTTTCTCAGAAGCTAAGACTGCAATGCCAAAAAACTCATTAAAGGGAGCTCCACATTCTTTGAGCTTTCTCTCTCTCAGCTCATTCATCTATTTCTCTGTGCATTTCATAGCACAGAGAAAGGGACTGAGAAAAAAAGACAGCCACTAAAGGGCAGAAAAATCAGCAGCGCTTTTGGTAATTTCATGGAGCCCCGGAAACAAAATTTGGAACTTGGATCTTGCCTAACATCCAGGACCTAAGAAGTCAAGATTCCATAATGAATGGAGGCACAGAAGAACAAAGCTAACAACACTGTGTATTGATTTTCCTCTTGAGGCATTTGTGGATTCTTAAACTGCATAGTGCAAGAGGCTAAAAAAGCCACAAGAAAGCAAACAAAAAGCAAAGAGAAGCTTTTAGGACTCCCATGCTGCTGGAGAGACAAAGGCAAGAGAGGCCCATTAAAGATCCAGTTCTCAGCTGGGTTCCCTGCAGAGTTACCAAAACTGGATAAACTAGAGGTTTACAAAACCTAAATTCCAACCTCAAGTCAACTCAGTTCTTACCTATTAAAATGATCTACCTCTATTCTATATGCTTAACAGAAGAAGATGATGATGATGATGATGATGGTAATTACTAGACCAAACAAGATACTTTACCAAAAGGAAAAAGACAAGAGAAAAAGACCTACAGGTGCTCCAAATATTGGAGCTTTCAGACACAAACTTTACTAGCAGGGGTGTCCAACCCATGGCCCACATCCACATGTGGCCCAGGATGACTAAGAAAATGGCCCAACACAAAATTGTAAATTTACTTAAAACTTTTTTTGTCCATCAGTTTTCATTGGTGTTTGTGTATTTGATGTGTGGCCCAAGACAACTCTTCCTCTCCCAGTGTGGCCCAGAGACACCAAAAGGCTAAACACCCCTGCAAGTTTAATGTAACTTGATTGACTATGTTCAAGAAAATGTATGACAATATGGAAAATTTCACCAGAGAATTAGAATCTGTTGTTAAAGAGAGAGGGCATGGGGGGGAGGGGGTATCAACTAAAAATTCTAGCACTAAAAAATAGTATTCTGAAATCAAGAAAAAAAAGATGGGATTAAAATCAGACTGGGCAAAGTTGACTAAAGAATTAGTGAGTTGGAACACAGGCAACTAAAACCTATCCAGAATGGGATAAGGAAAGAAAAAAAAAAATGATAGAAAAGACAGAAAAGCCTAAGGGACAAATGGGGCATGACAAAATGTATAATATAGATTTATCTAGAGTCACAGAGAGGAGAAAAAGAATGGAGCAGAAACAACATCTGAAGAATCTCAAAATGTTTTCAGAATTGAAAAAGGAGTCATGCTACACATACAAAGAAAATCACTATGAATTTAGGTACTAAGAGCTACATCTCTAAAATTAAAATGATTTTTGAGTGACTGAAAAACAGCAAATTCAGATCACCACAAGCAGCTGAAATGTAGCTTATCTACATGTAATATATCACAAAGTCCCTGTACCAGGCCCAAAAGTCATTTATTAAAAATCCACTACATTTACCAAAAAGTCAATGCAAAAAATAGAACCATTTGCCTATCAGGAAAAAAAAATTACGTAATGTAAAAAACCTCACAGCATTTGGTCAAGATAAAAAGTACTGCTCGGAGAAGAATAATCTGATAATTCACAAAGATTAAGTCCTTTGTTGGCCAGAGAGTTCATTTGATTTTTTCCATAAGATAGCTCTAGTAGCACTTAGTTGTCTTTAACTTCATTTGAAACAACTTTGTTAGATTGTATTGTGACAGCTGTCATATCAGCATTCATTTTTTTAAAAAACTTATCAAAACTGGTGAATTTTTGTGTAGCCATTATAATATTGAAGATGGAAGAAAATACATGACATTTTCAGCATATTATGTTTTCTTTATTATTTCAAGAAAGGTAAAAACACAACTGAAACACAAAAAAAGATTTGTAGAGTGTACGGAGAAGGTGCTGTGACTGATCAAATGTGTCAAAAGTGGTTTGTGAAGTTTCGTTATGGAGATTTCTCACTAGATGATGCTCCATGGTCTGGTAGACCAATTGAAGTTGACAGCAATCAAATCAAGACATTAACTGAGAACAATCAACCTTATAGCACACGGAAAAGAGCTGGCATACTCAAAATATCCAAATCAATAAAGTTATTGGCAAAAATTAAAAAATGTGTCTTTCATTTTACAGAAAAAAACATACAGACTTTTTAGCCAAGCCACAGGTCCCAGCTCTACAGATTCGATCTCTAGTCCTCAATCCACCTCATATTTTTTTCTATCATGGCTATCTTTATTTTTCTAAAATTCTAAGATTACCAGACCAATAATAACAATATTTTCAGTGGCCAGTAAGGTTCCCAAACAAGGCCAGTGTCTAATCTCAGTTTAGGGAAAGGGAAAAAAAGGAAGGGAAAGAAAAAATGTGACAGTCCCCAATGCTCTGGGTTGTAGGAGCCTGTGGGATTGTAAAGAATCCTCAAATTCATATGCGTAACAACCACTGTCTACAGACCAAATAAATAATCTCATAATGTGTTCTATTTTTCTAATGTGATTCATAAAATCAAAACCCAGCCCTGGCTGGTGTAGCTCAGTGGACTGAGCATCGGCCTTCAAACCAAACGATCACTGGTTCAATTCCCAGTCACAGCACACACCTGGATTGTGGGCCAGGTCTCCAGTAGGGGGTCGCATGAGAGGAAACCACACATTGATGTTTCTTTCCCTCTCTTTCTCCCTCCCTTTCCCTCTGTCTAAAAATAAATAAATACTACTCTGTAAACAATTTCAACAAATGGTTTTACTTTAATATTAGACCTATAGGAAGTACCTTACTTAAGTAAGGTACCGGTGTTGATTGTCAACACCAGTAACGATAAAGCTGTTGCTGTTAGGATTTCAGGTCAAAGGTAAGGAAAGTCAATCCCTTCTTACACTTCCTGTTGAACAAAACTATAACATCCTTACTTACAAATTAATACAAGTTCAGTACCAAAAGAATTTTACTAGTTAGGTATGGCACACATCAACCCAGCAGACACAAAACTCTTTAACTCAAGCTCTGTAATACTCAACTACATTCCTTCAAAGGAAAAGTTCAGATTACTCTTCCATTATAATAGTTTAGTGCTTTAAAATAAAAACTATGCTGCATAAGTCAATGGACTATCATAAACATTAGACACTGTAAATGAAAGTGTTTAAAAGTTAAACAAACATTAGATACTAGTTTATGAATATATTTGAGAAAATTTAACAGATTTCTCCAACTTCACACAGCTGCCTTCTAACCCCCAAATTAGTGCTCTGGGGCCACAATAATGAGACTTAAGTCAGAATAAAGTAGCTATCCCACTAAATCATTTCCTACTTGAAATGTACTAGTAACTCAGATGGGACTTGTGATATCCAAGTCTTACTCCTACACTAGAAGTTTAAGGAGTGAAATCCTGGAAGTAGGATTTCACTCCTTAAACTTCACTCAATACCAGGAAAATGTCTCCAGTTACTAGATCAAACAATGCCACCCAATTCCCAACTGTCTATGATCCTAACCTGGGTACAGAAAAATTATTATCATCTTTAGGTTCAAGAATTTGTTAGCCCTGAAAATCAGAAGTCAAGTACCTAGGACCACATTTCATCTCAAATTAAAATTTTCAATCAGCACCAATCAGGTCACAGCCATACAGCAGCCATCAATAGGATACACAGGCCAGATCAGACCACAGGTCACTTGGCCCCCTTCACTGAATCAGATCTACTAAAGGCCTGACTGCCAACCCTTGACCTAGGAAGAGGACAATGGCCTGGCAGTCGAGTTAGATTCTTCTAGCAACAGCTCCATTTTGAGTTTCTCCATAGATTTGACTAGAGAAAACAAATTTGAAAAAATGTGAATAATTGTTTAAATGCAGGTGGAAAACTTTGAATATACTTCACAGATCTAGTTGCTTCATTTTTCAGTAACATAAAAATGTATTATTTATAATTTGTTTTGTTCATAAAATCATTCTGTGTTAATGAGATGATGGTCCAGGGGGCAACTGCCACTTTTCTTCAGGGTCTGCACAGTTCCCTAAATCAGTTTCTCTAAATTTAAAATTGGAATTAGATCTGCTCCTCCTCTCAAAAATAAGTTAAAGATAACTAAATACTGTTTTAAAGTAGTTTTGACATTTCCGATGGTCTGCTACAGAAAAATATGTAATATATTATGTATTACTGTCCACATGTGCAATGGTAGTAACGCAATGGAACGTTAACATCTACATTGGAGATGGAGACCAAGCCAGCGTTGGAAGTCAAGTTCATTAAAGTTAGACTTTGCTGTCTATATTTGAGTTTCTAGGTTGAGAAATTGGTCTGTGCCTATATAAATCCACGTACTGAGCCATAATATAATGGAGTTCGTCAATAATGTCCCTCCTCGCCCACTCCCTGTATTTTTCAGAACTACCAGCCAGGAAAAGAGGGGGAGAAAAAAAAAAGCTCCCTGCGAATCCTACAGTATCTCTCCACTTGAAAGGATTCGGATGAATTACACAACTTTACAGCCTTCATGACTCTTACCATACTTTTGGTGCTGGTCACTTTTTATGACCACCCGCCACCCCAAAACTCCTTGTCTCAGCTTTACACTTTGTTCCAGCGGCAACTGGCCGGACTCTCTGTTCCCCGTCGCCGGCCAGCTCGGACGACTTTAGATATCTCCACCAGTTTGTCCGTCGTCCGAACCCCCAGAGCTCCGACTGCTGCCCCACCTCCCTGAGCCGCCTGCCCCAAAGCCCTCCTCAATCCCCAAAGCCCTCCTCAACCCCCAAACCCCGAACGCAGCATCACCGGTTCCCGGTGGAAGCGCCCCAAGCCCGCCACATAACTCTCCCCTTCCCCGCGACCTTGCGCTCCCGACTCTAAACCCTCCCTCAGTCGGGGGCCGACGACGCACTCGGTAGCTGGACTGGCTCTGGAGGCCGCGCGTCCCCTCACCAGGCCCCGCCTGGGCCTCTCGGCTCGGCGCCCTCCTCTGCCCGCCTGGCGCAGCCGAGTTTACACCGAAGAGTAGGGCAGCACCAGCTTAAGGCCCGGCACTTACTCAGGAAGGTAGGTGGAGGAGAAGGAGCTCCACTTGTGTAGCGCATAGGGTAGAAGCCGGCACTCGGGCGCCGCAGCAACAGCCCCGCCAGCCGCCATCTTGTCAGCACCGTAGCGGCCGCCACCGACCGCCGGCCGCACCAGGAGGAGGGGAGGGGCGTGGCTTGACCTTAAAGGGGCCGCGGCCCACCTCAGCCGTCTGCAAGCTTGATCCCGCATCACAGTTACCGCTGCCTGGAAGGCTTAGACGCGCGCGGGTCCACGATTCTCTTCTACTTTCCGACGCTGAACCCTCCTTAATGACTTACTGAAACGGGGACGGGAGTATGAGCACCTGAGGGGCTCCCCTGTGGGGCTTGGAGCGAGTGGAGCAAAGGACTTGTCTTACAAGCTGAGGTAAGGGAAAAGCAAAGAATATAATGATAAGAAATAAATGGTAACTATGGGCAACGAAGGGAAGGAACAGGAGAAGACAAACTTGGAGAAGGGACTTCTTTGCGACTTCAGAAACCACTGCCCTCTCAGAGTTATAAATCCTGTCAGGACACAGCACTGAAGGGAACTGGAGTGGAATAGCTAATGTCCTTTCACTCTGAAGTTGTCGCGGTTTTAAATGTCCTGTCCCCGTGTTCCAGAGTCACAGCGGGACAGGAAAAGGAAATGCTCGCGTGTCCTCTCACCGTGTTCTGTGCCGTTCGTTGTAAACATTTGTTGTGAGCCCTTTCATATGAATCTTGTGGAATTGGCTTGCTCAGTCACGACATTCAACACCGCCGCCACCACCACAGAAAAATTCCTTAAGGAGTTGGGGTAACTGTGTGACATCAATTTTCCAGTTGGTAAATCTGCCCACTGTTAACTCTGCCAGACATTTAGCCCAAAGGTTCAGAAAGAGCGAGAGACAGTTTCAAGAAAAAGACCACGGAGGGAATAACAATCCTTGTGCTCTGAATGCCATATGGGCATCATACCAGCTTCTTATCAAAAAAAGGAACTCTTGCTCTAAATATCTGGCAGCTTTGATAATGCTCCCATCGGGTACCTGGTTGCACGTTTATCCCTTGGCTTAGCCATTGCAGTCACAAAAGTACTTGTCACTCACTAAGAGATTCTACCCCTGAAAGCCTGGACAGTTATCTTCATCTCCACCCGAGAAGTGAAAAACTCATGCAGAGTCTCTCGGTGAATGATCAAGGGAGTCAAAACACCTGAATAATTGTATTCTCTTCCCATCATAATCATCAACTTTCCTCAAACTTCCTCAAATCTTTTTCTGACTTGCTATTCCATAGGGGTAAACTTCGTAGTGGCCTCCACTAGCATATCAGATCAAGGCTGTTAAATACGTGCAGAAAGGCCACAGTATGTCAACCTTCAAAATCTCACGTGCCTTCAGTGTTGCAGCATGTTGGAGCAGCATGTGATCCTTGAGGGAACGCTATAACCCCAGGGACTCCAGCTGGGAGTCCAGAGACAGTGGGAGATGCCAGAGGTTCCTCCCAAAGATGAGACGTGGTTATCTTTGGGGAAAAGAGACAATTTTAAGGAGAGAAGATTAAGATAATGACTCAGTGCAATTAGTCTGGGGCTCCACATTTGCTAGTTACACCTCTTACCCTAATGTCAGTAGAGTCCTTGATTTTTTTCAGACATAGAGTTATGTGTATGCGTGATCTTGAAAACAAAAATGAAAACATGTAAGTCACTTCTTCCTGGATGACTTTCTATGACTTTCGGTGACTTTCCATTCCTTCTGGGGAACATCAAAAGGCCTTAGCAGAGGCCTTTCATAGCCAGCCTTGATCACCTCTCCAGCCTTCTCTCTGTGTGTGTCTCTCTCCCTCCTCCTCCTTTCTCCTTTGCACTCTTTACTCCAGCCTCAATGAACTAACATGCTGAATTGACTCCTATAACTTGTGTTCTCCCTGGCCAGGGCTTAGTGTAAGCCAAGCCAGGAATACTCTCTCCCATTCTTCACCAGGTTTACTCCCGCTCATTTTTCAGTTTATTTCATTCTGGAAAATCATTCCTCATCACTTATTTTGGGGTTAGATGCCATTTTCTACATTTCCCTTGGAACCCCGAGTTTCCCTCCTTATGTTAGCGAACATTTCAATATACTTTAATTTCCTCTTTATTTCTCATTCTCTCTCACTAAACTCTAACTCTCATATAGTTAAAAGTGATACCTAACTTGTTCACAGGTGTATCCTCAGTCCTTTTAGAGTATCTAGCACATGGTAGATGTTCAATAAATATTTCTTGAAGAATGAGTGGATTGTGTTAAAAGAGAACTTGGGCTACAAAGCAATAAGAATGCCAGAGCTTCTCAGACTGCAAACATATATCCCTGGGGTATGATTGCCACAGAGAATGTAAAGACTCAGGATAGCATGGCTTTCCTACAGCACAGATTTTACAAACAGTTCAATATAAACAGTTATAACAGTTACGTTACATAGTAATGTAAATATAGATTGATGTGAGACTGAACCTAAAATTTGCATATGTTAAGATAAAATAGAAAAGTAAAGAAACTTTAAAATTTGCAGGAGTCTCCTAGTAGTTCATATCTCCTAGAGGTACACCTTTACCTCCTCTGCCTCTGGAGCATTATCTTAGTGGATGATGTTTATTGTAAGGAACATGGGGAAGTCCTAGAAACTGTTTGTAGCTACTTAGTCCCTCTAGTTCCCCCACACTTCAAAGATTGGAACATATTGATAGCCTCATGGAGAACTGGATAATAAATCATCATTTGGGGGGTATCAACAAGCAATCATCTTTTAATCCCAACTTTTAATCCCAGTATGGTTCTCATAGTAAATACTTCCTGGACAAAGTAACTGTATGTGGTTTGTCACCATTCACTATCTTTTCCTGCAAAAAAAAAATTTTATTGAGAGGCTGTGATATGCCAGACCCTGTCCTAAATGCTAAGAAGATAGGGATAAACAGAGAAGCCAGACAAGGACACAGCTTTCATGGAGCATACATTCTGGTAGGACACCCTATAATAAATATAACAAATAAATTAACTGGATAATTTTAGTTTGTGTATTTTAGGTGCCAAAAAGAGACTACCCTGGAGTAATATTTACATTGGATGGTAAAGGAAAGCTTCTCTAAGAAGGTAATATTTGAGCTAATTATGAGAAAGTGCCAGCCACACATAAGCTGGATAAAAAACATTCCAGACAGAGAGAAAAAAGCCAGCACAATGGGCCTACAGCAGGAAAAGGGTTGGTGTGTTCAAGGAAAAGAAAG
The DNA here is from genome assembly GCA_004027475.1 of Anoura caudifer. Lineage (NCBI taxonomy): Eukaryota > Metazoa > Chordata > Mammalia > Chiroptera > Phyllostomidae > Anoura > Anoura caudifer. The sequence continues at coordinate 73,414 of PVKU01000913.1, forward strand.
TGTGGCTGCAGCATAGTGATGGAGAGGGAGAGTAGAGTCAGAACAAATGGGGCCCTAACAGTCGTGGTAAGAAGTCATGACATGGAAATGTGAAGAGGAGACCTGTGAAAGGATTCAAGCCAAAGAGCAGCAAAATTCACTTGACATTTTGCAAAGATCACTCTGCAAAAAGAAAGAAGGAAAGAAAGAGAGAGAGAGAGGAAAGGAAAGGAGAAAAGAAAAGAAGGAGAGAAAGAGCCTTAGCCCCTGTCATTCAGCTGGTTGGAGCATCGTCCCATAACCAAAAGGTTATGGGTTCAGTTCCCAGTCAGGGCACATACCTAGGTTGCAGGTTCAATCCCTAATCTCGGCATGTATAGGGAGGCAACCAATCAATGCTTCTCTCTCTTCTTCCTTCTCTAAAAGCAATGGGAAAAAAATGTCCTCAGGTGAGGATTAAAAAAAAAATGGATTGGAGAGAGGCAAGATGGATTGAAGTAAAGGAGAATTGACAGGAGGTTGTTATAGTAACCAGGCCTGAAAAGATGGTGGCTTGGACTAGCAGAGGAGATAGAAGTGGTTGCCATATTTTGGAAGTAAAGTCCACTAGACTTGCTGAGGGAGGGAGGGCAGGCGGGCAGGAAGCAAAGATTCCAGGGTAACTCCTGGGTTTTGGGTTTGCACCACCACATAGATAGTGATGCTTTCATCTAGAGGGGAAGATTTAGGGTTGGAACAGTTTTGAAGGAGAAGGAATCAAGAATTCTGACTTCAGTGTACTGTATAGGGGATGCCTAATAGATATCCAAGTGGAATTGCCAAGCATCCAATGTGGGGACCTATATTGGTGAGAATCTTATATCAAGATACCTCATAGGCATGTGGCCTTTTTCATATCTACCCAATGTTTTTTTTTTTCTTTTGGCTTTGTCACTGGTACCTGGGTCAATGAATTTTTCTCTGGGAGGCAGAGTCTACATACCTCCCAGTATAGCAGCTCTAGATGGAAGAAACCATCTGTGTCAGCCTTCTGCAGAAGGGGATGGAGAAGTACAAGAATAGTCTAGGGAAAGAAACCTAGAATATACTTTGAGAATCCCAGTTTCGGTTCCCAGTTTTGCTACTTTTCTAGCAATAAGACCACAGGAAAGCCACTTAACTTCTGAGTCTCATTTTCCACCTCTATAAAGTGAATTAATAAACTCTGTCTTTTCTGTTTCACAACGTGGTTTTGAAGATCAAGTGAAGGAAAAGTGTTTGTGTGCTGTAAGTTCTCATTTAATTCTCACAGAAACTCTCACAGACAGCTAAATATTATTATTACCTCTTTCACAAATGAGAAAAATAAGACTCAGAAAGGTCAAATAATTCTTGTCTTCACTTTTACCACCCTCCTCACTCCCATCCTCATAGGTGTGGATGGGAAGAGAGTGACACTGGGGTATTCGTTCCGTGACTCCCTGCCTGCAAGGTCACTTCACTCTAGGCTGACTGGCCCTTACAACCAAAGGTAACAAATCCTCCACCCAAGTGGCCTGTCCGCAGCTCTCTCTGGTTCTAGGTTCCAGTAACCACCCACTTTTTCCTTCCTGTGGTTTCCCAGTATGTTCTCACTTTAAAAAAAAGATTTTATTTATTTACTTTTAGATAGAGGGGAAGGGAAGGAGAAAGAGAAGGAGAGAAACATCAGGGTATGAGAGATACATGGATTGGTTGCCTCCCACATGCCCCCAAATGGGGACCTGGCCTGCAACCCAGGCATGTGCCCTGACTGGGAATCCAACCCGTGACTTTTCAGTTCTCAGGCCAGTGCTCAGTCCACTAAGCCATACCAGCCAGGACTGTTCTCTCATTTTTATATATGGTATCCTTATTAAACCTCTCAAACTGCCTAATTTCAGAATGTCCTCTGTTTCCAGCTAGGACCGTAACTGATAACAATAACTTATCCAAAGAAATGCAGTTAATTAGTGACAGAACCAGAATCTCTGGTTCAAAAGCATGTCCTATTTGATTGTATCCCATTCTTCTCAAGTGACAAGAGACTTAGTAAACTATAAGGCCCTATTCAAATACAAGATATTGTCAAATAATGAAGACCACCAGAGTTTAAAAGCAAAACAAATACAACTGATTTTATTTGTTTCCAGGCAAGGGAATATATCAATTGGCTGAAGGGGAAAGAGGTGTTTTTAATTGTTAGTAATGGGTTTCATCATAATCATTACCATAATTGAAGATTAAGACAAATACTCCAAATAGGCTGGAATAAATCCACAGCTCTGTGCATAACTGGTTAAAACAAACGCTGTATTTCATAGGTCTGGAAATGGAAACTTCAGATAGGTCCTGTAAGGGTCTTGCTCTAGCTTATTAGGGTCATTCAAAGGTCATGGTTTCTCTCACAGCTATAGCTGGTCTGGAGAGTTGAAGCACAGCACAGTATTCACTGCTTTATCTCTTAGGCAAGCTGTGCTGTACATGGGCGAATTTCCCTTTACAATATTATTATGCAACAGATGAAGAGACTTACACCCAAATATGTTAGATGTTATACCTAAGTTCACTTATACAACTGGCCTGTTTATATATCTGAATCTAGAACTCAAATGCCTAATTCTGAGTCACTTATTCCATGATGTAATTAATGGGAAATTTTCAGATCTACACCTACATTATTCTTCTTTATATCCTCTATTACTAGCATTTGGTAGATTCTCAAGAAATATTTCCTGAATTGAATCTTAGTCTCTTCTGAATTCTTTCTCACTTATTGTCTTAGTCAGGTGAGGCTGTAATAATAAAAATACAATAGACTGGGTGGTTTAAACAACAAACATTTTTCACAGTTCTGGAGGCTGGGGAAGTCCAAGATCAAGGCACCAGCATATTCAGTATCGGGTGAGAGTCTTCTTCTGGTTTACAGACAGCCACTCTCTTGCTTCTGCCCCTGGCCCCTCAAAATACATGTTCTCACATACAAAATACATCCATTCCATCCAACAACCTAAAAAATATTAACTTATTCCAGCATCCACTCTAAAATCTATAAAGTCAAAGTCTCATCTAACTGTCTTCTAAATCAGATGTGGGTGAAATGCAACCTGAGGCAAAATTCCTTTCCAGCTATGAGCCTGTGAGGCCAAACCTGCTTAAGATACATTCCCATTCCTACAGGGAGAGATAGGGAGGGAGGAGTTTTTAGTCCCAAGCATGTCGAAAATTTAGCAAGGCAAATTTTCTGAGATCTCAAGGCTGGAGAATTATCCCCTTTCTCTTGATGCTCTGCCTTCTGGACCCCGTCTTCCCCCACTTTCTGAAAACCACCACCCCACCCTTGTCCCCACAGCTCTGCCAAACCGGAGACATATTCCCAGGGCTCTACCTGGTGGTAGTCACACCCCTACAGTTCCTAGCAGCCAAGGCTTTGGATGGGAGCTATCTGGCCTGCTGGGGTAGGTGACTAGGTCTGTGGATTCACATCCACATTAATCTCCTTATCAAAATGGTCAGTTAGCCACAGCTTTGGTATTCTTCTCCAAACGCTGCTTTCTCACTTCATTGTAATATGGACATGCTGGGAAATTTCCATATCTTTAAGTTCCAGTTCCTTTTTCTTAACAGTTCCAATTCATTTATCTCCCTCTCTCTCTCTCTCTTTTTTTTTTTTTTTTTTTTTTTTGCATTTTACTATGAGCAGTCAGGAAGAACCAAGCCACTTCTTCAACACTTTACTTAGACATCTCCTCAGCTAGGTGTCCAGTTCCATCACTTATAAGTTCTATCTTCCACAAAACACTAGAATGCAAATGCAGTTCAGCCAAGTTTTTGCCACTTTATGACAAGGATCACCTTTCCTCGTTTCCAACTCTGTGTTCCACATTTCTGTGTGAGACAAGAATGGTCTTTACTGTCCGTATCTCTAACAACATTCTGTACATGATTATTTATGTATTCTCTAAGATAGAATCTTTCTCCCCAGCTCTCCTCTTTTCTTCCTAAGCCCTCACCAGAATCTCCTTTGCAGCAATAGACTTTGTCTAGCATGCCCCCAGTATAAGGCCACTACTGTCATCACTAGTCTTCACCCTCATGACTTCATCTACACCTAATTACTTCTCAAGACCCCATTTCCAAATAACATCACATTGGGGATTGGGGCTTCAACGTAGGAAATTTGGAGGAACACAAGCATTCAGCACATAAGCACTAATTTATGATTATGTTTAAAAATAAAAGGAATTTGCTTAGGGATCATGTATAGATCAGGAAACTAAAAAGAATTAAAGGCAAGGGGGCTGTGAACCTATTTTTTGGTCAGTAAATGAAGAAAATCACCACCGGGATTAGAAGAGTGAATTTGTCCCAGTACAATTCCCATTGGACATTTCTTGCATGCCAGGAATTTACATGCATTATCTCAGTTAATCCTCACAAGAGCCTGGCAAGCAAACTCAGATTCTTGGAGGTTGAGATTCACCAAACTCCTATGCGCTCTCTTCATTAAACAATTCTCAAATGTCTGCAGTCCTAACATCACCTGGGATTCAGGATTCAGAAGGCCAAGAGAGAACTTGTTATATTCCTAACACTAACTGTTCTGCCGCAATCTCCTATTCTCTCATGGTTTCTGTATTAACTCATTTCAACTTTGTTATTGTTTGAAATAATTTCTTTGAGCACAACACTGCGGAAAAGCACTTTATTTGCAGATAAAAAGCAAATGCCAGTGTTTTGTTAGGACAAAGGAAAGTCAGCCCCTGGGGCCTTGGCCCAAGTCATAGGTGAACATGGAGACGAAGCTTGGGTCTGCCTTCTCCCAGGAGGTGGCAGCAGCAGCAGCCTCAGCCTGCTGGAGAAATCCGACAGTTCATCCTTCTGCCTGTTGACATCCAAACCTAGAAATTCCTGGTTTCAGCGACCACTTTATCCCTCCTTTGGTTTGCTGAGCTTGGTTGGAGCCAGGGCACAGGAACTGGCAAGGATTCCTCTTCTAAGTGCCTAGTTTTTAATAAACACTTTGGTTTGAGCTGTGACCTTGAAGCATGTGTGAAGGAGGACCAGAAGTCTTTGGCCAGGGAGGAGAGCTTCAAAAAGAAACAGTAACTTAAACACTTCCACCCGCACAGGCATAAATCCAGAGGACCCCAGCTCACTGTTTAGTGCCACACCAAGAATATAGATTCTAGACCCAGCCTCCCAGTGCTACCAGTCAGCTGACCCTGTCACTGACTCTGTCAGAGGTGCTATTTCCTCAGCCACCTAGTGTGGATCAGATGATCTTTAGGTGCCTGCTAATTCTTAAATTATGAGTTACTGCACTTTCATTTTCTGGATCAAGTAAGGTTGGGCATTGACCCTTCCAGAATTTAAAATTCCCAGACACAACAAAGCACTACTCCGGTTCAAAACTAATCCCAGGTGAGCACGTATCCTGGTTTGGTGAGCGCTGCCAGCTGCCTGGGAGGTGGGCAGGAATCCCAGGAAATGTCTGAACACCACACAGCTATGGATGAACTGTCAACTGCTGGGAGTTGCCTTGCAAATTACCACATCTAAATGAAACTGACAAAATAATATTCCAAAAAGCAATTAACACTGATTCCTAATGTATTTGAAAGTAAAAGGTCTTTTGGGAAGAGTGTGAAATTGGCTCAGAGAAAATGATCCCGGCCTTCTGGGTAGAGAAATGTTTGAGGTTAAGGGGATTCTTAAATCAGGATATGGCAGTACTTTTGGCCTATCACCCACCTGATCTTTTGTAAAGGAGGAGACAGAACTAGCTCCTCTCATTCCACCCCGCCCCGCCCACCCCAACTTCATCTTGGTTGCTCTCATCTTTATTGCCTAGACTGCTTAAACTCTTATTCATTCATTCAGTAATCACTTATTGGGCGCTTAGTACGTGCAAGGTGCTGGGAATACACCTCGATACTAAGGAGCTCACAATCAAGTACATAGTCAGATGTTAAATGGGCTAACAAAGAATTCAGAAAGGATTAGCATATAAAATATAAAGTAATAACAGTGGTCATAGTAGTAGTAGCAGCAGTAGCATTATCTTCCTAAGCCACAGGCCAAATATATTTCTTTAATTAAAGCTACCCCCAGAACATAATAGAATCATCTAGAGATAATCTGGTTCTATAGGTATTGGCCCCTGTGGGTCTGTCGAGGCGACTCTCTCTTCCCATTTCACATGAAAGTCATCATATTAGAATCCCATCCTGAGTTAGGAAGCTTTGGCTCTGGAAGGCCACTGTAAGTGGAAATATGTATCTGTTGCCTGGCATGAGAGGACCTGGCTGAGTGGGGACAGCTTCCTCCTCTACCTTTACCTCCTGAGAATATTAGCACAGGTTATGGGCTGGTTAAACAAGTTTCAGTGTTACTGACACAGAGGGAACTGGGGAATGACAGAAACAGAACAGCATGGTGACACAAACTCTAGGTTGGCTCCACACTAGAAAAGAGACCATATCCAACTTGGGGAGCGGGTCGGAGAATAAAGGAACACATGAGATGAGGGACAGAGCTGAGCTATACAGTACAACAAACAAGCAGAAAAGAAGCAAACCATTTCTCCTGGTCCCCCCACATGTCAGATGAGCCTGAGGAGGTCAACTGAAGTTTATCTTCAAAGAGACACCAGATGCCCTCGGAATGTTGGAATCAGATCAACTCACTCCTCAAATGCAAACTTTTATAGACCTTTCTTATGTTGATAATTTTGATTTATTCACCTCCTGTATATTTCCAAGTGAGCTCAAAATGATCTCCTCCCCCAACCTCTACAACCGATTTTCAGCAATGACAGTTACTAAATATGTAGCACAAAGGTTGACAACCTCTGGCCTTTGACTTAAATTTTAACCAATTTATTGTTTGGGTCACTGCTCTCATAGCCCAGAAAAAAAACAAAACAAAACAAAAAACCAGCATTATAATGGGAGTCTGGTGAGCACGTGCAGAGGGAAGCCTCTAATCAGTGGCTCTCACTCTTGGCCGCATATTGGAATCACATGGGAAACTTTAAAAACTCCCCATACCACATCCCAAACCAGTTACGTATGATGGGTGGGACCTACACATTGATACAAATTGCTCAGAAGATTTCAATGTGCAGCCAAGGTTGAGAACTTTTCCCACTTATGTCTTAAGCATAGTGGCAGGCAAGAAGCCTGGTAATGACAGGCAGGAAGTCTGTCAGCTGGTAACTGACACCTGAGCTCTCCTTGCTTTGGAATTTCTCCTGAGAAGTTGCATCAGGAAACCTGATACTGCAATGGCGGCTAGCTTGCACATCTACTTTGCAAGGTTTCCATTTCAACTTTCCCACCTTATTCACTAAATCTACATTTAATATGATTCAAGTTCTTAAAGAGCGGTGAACAGTAGTAGTTCATCAGTACGTCAAAGATAAACTGGTAACGCGTGATGGTATAAATTGCAACGATCTAGAACTTCCACACTCATCTTTAAAACAAATTTAAATGTATTTTTTAAACTGCCCCCCCTCCTGCATTAGTCTTTTTCCTTTCCTCCTTCTTTACCCATTTTCCTCTTCTCCTTACTCTCTCTACTTGTCTCCTTCACCTGCTGCTCTCCCACCCTGTCACTGTTCAATTACTGTTATTGCTTGTTTGTCTTTTATTACCCTGCATCACCTGGTACCTTCAGCATCTGAATCTATTTTTTTACTCTCTATTCTCACCCCCCTTACCTACAACATACACTGTCTCCTCTATTTCATTGTCTTTTGCACTTCAGCTCCTTAATTGACTGTAGAACAAAACCACTGCCAGATATTTATAATATTAAATAAGACATTTTGTTGTTAGTTTTAAAAGCAGATGAGTTCTGAAAGGGCTATATTTCTCTATCCAAGGAGAAAAAAACTTGCTCATAGTTAGCACTCCTTAAATACTAACAATTACTTTTCTTACAACTTCCTGTATTGGCCATAGCTTACTTTTTTTGTGTAGTTCAGTGACCCTCAATAGAAAATGGTTCTCTGCTCAAGAATCCCAACAACGGCAGCTGATATCAATGTAAAAAGAGAAACAAGCTAAAAACAGTAGCCGAGTGTATGCACCCCGAATTGCATATTCAGTTGCAGAGTCATCATCATTATTATCGTAATTGCAGAGGGGAGGCTTTTAAATAATTGTTCAGAGTGTCTTCTGGAGGAAATAACTAAATCAGGGCCAGCTGTCAGAATCCAACCTATAATAATAATCTTGTATATGCACCTTCAGTATTCATAGCAGCTCTAACAAGAACAAATTTGTGCATTCATCCAATGTCCTTAAGCAACCTAAAAAATAACAAACAAATCTTGATCAGAGCCAGTGTCTCACTTGGTAGGTGACCTATGTTTTTAAGCAGTATCCCAGAACAACCTTACAATCATAAACCACCAAACAAAAGTTGCACCATCAAATCAATGACAAAGTGGGGTGGGTGACCCAGCATCCACCTGCTATGTTATAGCAACAAATCAAGGTACAAGTACAGTGGAAACCAGGTAGATAGGTTGTCAGACAAACTAAAACATTTAGGAGAATTAGCCACAGAGATAGACAAGTTTTATTGACTCAAAATTTGTAAACAAACAGGAACTGTGTGAAAAGAGGGAAGGCCTTGTTTTTAGTTTACTTGTGAACGCCAAAAGCATTTGAGATTTTCTCTTCACAAGATACAGCTGTGAAATGACTAATAGGAATTAAGTGGGCCTGCACCAGGAACTGAATGTGCCACTTCACTGGGAACAGAAATTGTTCCCCTGATAGAGGCTGCCCTCTCAGATTAGTACCTTGGGTGTTTTAAAAAGAGTCAGCCAGACACGAATATGGTACATTTATAAAGAGCAGGAATCATCCAAGCACCTTAGCAAATTTTCTTTATATTTCATTGCTTCTGAATCATGTTTATATCTTAATTTCCATGTTCTTGAAGAAACTCAGGAGAGAGGGAGAAGGAGAAAGAAAATTTCCTATCTCATTGCTTTTTTGTTTCTGGGCTTTCCAGTAGGAGTCTTGCTGAAGGCTTGTTTGGCCTGAGTATAATTTAAGAAGGGTGAATGACTTGAGACTGCTTTAAGAAAGTTGGGCTTCAGTCTTCCCAGGTTCTAAAAATCATACACCTAGTTGCAGTGGCTCACTATTATTTGCATATTAGCATCCTCAGCTAGAATCAATTTACCTGCATACAGCCTTGTCCTATTTCAATAATTAAAATATTTTCTGCAAAAGTATCAGAAGGGACACTGACATTTTGAAAACTGTTTCAGAGCACAATCTATATACAGCAGGTCCTTGAATAATGTTGTTTTGTTGAGAGGTGTTTCATTATAACATTGATGAGATGCCTTAGGAACTTAACTCTTATTTATATCAATTAGCCTATGGTAAAATTGGTTTCATTATATATCATTTTGCTTAAAGTCTCAGAAACTATTGACAACACTGAGGACTTACTATATTTTTTTCATTGTGAAAGTAAGATCCCAACATAAAAATAAATTCAAAGATCAAGAAGTTTAAAATGGAAAGAAAAATCTCCTTCCTGTTCTTATCTGAAGGTAACTATTGTTAATTATTTTTGTGTATTCTTTCTACATAGCATATACAATATACACACCATTTCTACATGAAGCAGATTATATAATATATAGTGCCCTATTGTGAAATAATAGAAAATATATATATTGGTCTCTGCCCCCAGTTGGAACAGAGCTAAAACGCTTGTCAATTCCTAAGTGATAAGAGCACTAGGAGTATTTTTCTTTTGTCCTAATATTTGGTCTCTGCCTCCAGAAACAGAATTTCTAAAAATCCCTTTGAACTTCCTGGGTGAGCGGAATGTCTTTTGTTCCAGTGAGGTGGGCTCCTGAATTGCTCCTAAATGGGGGCCAGTCCCCAGAAAGACCAAGTTATGATTAGAAGCTTGGAATTTCCAGCCCCACCCCCATTCTCCACAGAGGGGAGAAGGGCTAGAAATGGAGTTAATAGCTATGTGATGAAGCTTTGGTAAAAATTCCCAATAGTATGGAGTTTAGAGAGCTTCCAGGTTGGTGAACACATCCACTTAACTGGATGGTGATGCAGCCCAACTTCACAGTAACAGAGAAGCTCCTGTACAGGGGACCCTCCTGTACCTTGCCCGATCTAGCTTTTCATCTGACCGTTCATCTGTATCCTTTAAATGATCACTTATTACATAAGAAGCTGGTAAAACATATCAAAGTGTTTTCCTGAGTTCTGTGAGCTGTTCAGCAAATAATCAAATCCAGGGGGGAGGAGGTCACACAAACCTTCCATTGGTAGCCAAGTCAGAATTTGTGGGTAACCAGGGGACTTATAGTGAGACTGGCATCTGAAGTGGGGAGGTCTTGTGGGACAGAGACCTTAACATGTGGGATCTAACACTGTCTCTAGGTAGATAGTGTCAAAATTTCATTAAATTGTAGGTCAACCAGATGGGTCACAGAGAATTGCTTGATGTCGGAAGTGTTTAAGTATGGTGGTGATATAAGAGTAAAGGAGAAACACACAGGAGGAAGAGTGAGTTTTTCCTAAGCACCAGTACCCTGCTTTATTCACTTAATAATATATCAGAAATATTTCCATATCAGCATACACAGATCCTACAAGATCTTTTAATCATTGTGTATGCCATAATTTATTTAACCATTGCCCCACTGATGAACATTTCAATCATATTCACTTATTATTATTATAAATAAGGTTTCCATGGATATTCTTACACATATGTCATTGGGAATTTGTATGACTCTATCTGTAGAATAAATTCCTTTCAATGAAATTGCTAGGTCAAAAAATGTGTGCATTTAAGATTCGATGTTTCAAAATTGTAACCCCTAAATGGTTCCAATCCACCTTTCCATCAACAGTGTGTTTACCATATTTTGCCGTGAATAACATGCACCCACATTTTGTGTGCATTATCATGGGATTATTATATCCATGGAGTGTAAACATCATACCCATGTATAACATGCATCCTTACTTTTCCCTAAAAAATTTGGGCAAAAATGTGTGCATTATACATGGCAAAATATAAGTGTTTATGCCCCTGCCAACACTGACTTTTATCAAATGTTCAACTTTTTATCATTCTGATAGGTGAAAATGGTATCACATTATTGTGATTTGCACTTTTCTAAGCACTAATGAAGTTAAATGGTTTTTGAGTAGTTTTTGCCACTCTTTTCTTTATGAAATATTTGTTCATATTCTTTGCTCATTTTTTCCTTTTCATTTTTTCCTCACAAGACTGTAAGATTTCTTAAATTCTTAAAATTTTTATTGACTTTTTTAAGAGAGAGAGAGAAACATTGATTTGTTGTTCCACTTATTTATGAATTCATTGGTTGATTCTTATATGTGCCTTGACTAGGGATCAAACTCACAACCTTGGCCTATTGGAATGATGCTCTGACCAACTGACCAACCCTGCTAAGGCCAAGATCTCTTTGTATAATAAAGAAATATGTACTTTTTCTCTTGGGTTGCAAATAATCTTTCTTTTGTGCTGTTTATAATATTTTCTTATTTTTGCCATGTTCATTTTTACCATAGAAATATTTTAAATGTTTTACACAAAAAGCATTTGTCAGCATTTTCTTTTTTAGTTTCTGAGTTTTGTCTCTTTTAAATACTAGCTTCCTTGCAAGAATAGTCTCTTTAGAGTTACCACCTTAATGCACCAGGGCTTCAATTGAATTCTACTACATCATATGATACAGGTTAAAAAATTAGGCTTTACTGTGGAAAGAGGAAACTTACAATGTCAAGGTCATTGAGAGAAGGGAGGGCATGGAGACCCCATCCTCTTATTGTTCCTGGCTGACCTGCTGGCCTCACAGAATGGTTAGTGTTCCAGGAAAGGGAACTTTGCCCCTCTTTTGGTCTCCTTGTGTGGAACAAATGTGAGAGTAGCCTTATCAGCGAATGGAAAAATCAGACTGACTTGGCACCAGGAAGCCTGGATTTTGGTGCCAGCTGTTTGCCAGAGTTGCCTGGGAAACACACACAAGCTGCCCAGCACCTAGATTTTTGGTTTTGTGGGATGTTACACAAGAGAAAGGAAGCCCATGGGTCCCATGGGAAGCTGAGCTTGTGCACAGTTCCTCAGGCCGGGAGCAGCCCTTTTCCTCAGCCCCGACGCCCCATACCCGGTTTGAGCTAGCTCATCGTCCAGGCAACACAGAAGGAGCACGGGGCTCACTTAGAACAGGCCTGTTCTTGGCATCACGTTAAATTAATAAGGAGTCAGGCACTGGAGATGAGATTAACTCTTTATAAAAAGTTTGAAAGAATGATACAATGAATACCCTTCACCTAGATTTACCAACTGTTAATATTTTGTCACCTTTGTTTGATCTCTTTCTATAAATGCACGTTTGCATCCATTGAAGCATTTGGAAGTAGCTTGAATATCTTACGACATTTCACTCAAAATAGTTCATATGCACCTCCTAAGATTAAAGGCATTAACCTGCATAATGGCAATAACATTTGTCAGACCTAGGAAAATTAACACTTCAATGTATTTAATTACACATTCAAATTTTTCTAATTGTTCCAAATGTCTTTTATAACCATCTTTTTTTTTTAATTCGAACCAAGATCTTAACAAAGCCCATACATTACATTTGATTCTGTGTCTCTAGTCCAGTGCCCCAGGATGGATAGTTAGCAATGCCTAGAGATACTCCTGATTGTCACAGCTGGGGCTGCTACTAGCACCTAGTGGATAGAAACCAAGGATGTCTGCTAAATATCCCACAATACACAGGACAACCCTCAACAAAGAATTACCTGGTCCAAAATGTCAATTATTGCTGAGATTGAAAAACCTTGTCTATCTGAAATGGTCTCTTTACTTTTTTATTGTTGTTTTTCTTGACATTGACTTGTGTTCAGGCCAGTTGTAATGTAGTATGTCCCACATTCTAGGTTTTTCTGATTGTTTCCTCCGGATTAGTTTCTATTTAAACATATTTGGCAAGAATATTATATAGGTCATTGTAACAGTTAGTTATTACTGCATAACAACCCACCCCAAAACTCAGTGGCATAATATTAATAGCCTTTGGCTAAGTCATTCTGTTGATCTGCACTGGGCTCAGCTGATTTTGGCTAGACTCATTCATGGATCTGCAGTCATTTGGCAGATTGATTAGGGGCTGGCTGGTCTGGGATGACCTCAACTGGGATGACTTGGCCCAGCTCCATTCACCTATCACTCTTAGCAGGCGAGCCCTGGCCTGTTCTCATGCACAAGACAGGGGTCTGAAAGAGTGGAAGTGAGCAAGATCTGTGGAAGCCTAGCCTTAGAATTGGAACTCTGGCACTTCCACTGCATTCTGTTGGCCAAAGAAGGTAACAAAGCCATTCTAGATTCAAGTGGTGGAAAAATAAACTGTACTTCTTGAAGGGAGTTGTTGCAAAGTCATTGCAAGGTGTGTGGATGAGGGAGTGAAAGAATCTGGGCCTGTTGCAATCGGTCTATCAAAGTGATACTGTACGTCTCATTGCTCAGATCCAGAGGTATAGGATGTCAGGTTTTCCCACTATTAATGATATTCAGTTTGATATTTGATTAAATAGTAACTGACAAAGCTCTCCTTTGGAAAGCTCTTTCTTTCATATCTGTGAGTAAATACTTCAATACATGGTTCTTTCTTGTTCTCCACTGTGTTACTTTCCTAGGGTTGCTGTAACAAGGTACCCACAAATTGGGTGGCTTAAATCAGCATAAACTTATTGTCTCACAGTTCTAGAGGCTAGAAGTATGTAAACAACGTGTCGTCAGGACTCCATCTGAAACCTTAGGGAGAATCCTGCCCCGGGCCCTTCCAGCTTCTTGCCCCAGACATTCCCTGGCTCACCACTGCAGCACTTCTATTCAGCCTCCATCTTCACAGGACATTCTCCCTGTGTCCCTCTCTTCACATGACCATTTTCTCATAAAAACACCCGTCATCTAGGATTAGGGTCCCATCCTCCTGGACTATGCCTCAACTTCACTAATTATATCTCAAACAACCCTTTTTCCAAATAAGATCACATTCTGGGGTCTTGGGGTTAGGATTCCAACTTAACTTTTTAATGGAAACGTAATTTAACCCATAACACCCATCAACCCTTTACCCAAAGGTTTTATCATCCTTTGTCCTGTCCTTAATCAACTCAGTTATTAACATTGGGAATTAGACAACAGTGGTTTTCTCAGGCCTCATTGTTTCTTCAATATTTATTAGCTGGCATTCTTCTGTAAAGAAGGTTTTGTTTTCCTATTTCTCCCTCATCTTTCTTTCCTCCCTCATCCCACTTTTTAAATCACTTTGAATGTTTGGCTTTTTCTTTTTATCACTTTTATACAACCATCGTATGATGTTTTTTATCCAATAGTATATCAACCATCATTTTTATATAACCATACAAACGAAATTTTGGTGATCCAATTGTCTCAAATATGGCTAGTAAGGGCCCATAAAGTCAACTCTTCATAAAGAAAAGTGTAAGTATTTAAACTTTTATTAAATTTAAAATTCTTCTTTTTAAAATGTAACCACTGCTGATTTATCCCATTGGACTTACTTCTGCTGTCCAGATAAGTGAGGGCTCATAATTTTCTCCCTGGGGAGGCAGTGTGATTGTTTCCCATAGGGAAAAAATCTCATTATCATTCCTAAAGTATGGCCATAAAAAATAAAAAGCTGCCATTAATTGAGTATTCTCTGCTTTACATGTTATTTTAATTCTCATAGTAACTGCCCAAGTAATGTTACTACATATTACAGATGAGAAATCTAATGCTTAAAGTGAGACACTAGAAAGAACATGGATTTTGCAAACCGATGGTTTGAATCCTAGCTCTATCATGTCTTAGGTATGTGATTTGGGTCTTGGTTTATCATATTTGCCTCACAAGTTTGAGCCCAGCAGCTCACCTAACCTAGATAGAGTAGTTCTCTTCCTTCCATAGCCTGATGACAGGCCATGACTTCTAGGTCATGTTGGATTAATGACAGTGCCACAGAATCCACTAGCAATTGGTCCGGAGTTGATCAATCTCATTAATTCAGAATATGCTCATTAGGAATTAAAGACAGCTTGACCTAAGTGTCAGCTAAAGTTTATCTTTAAATATCTTTTGAAAAAATCACTCTGATAATCAATTTCCTAAAATAAACAATTTTGTGGGAAGGAGAGCATGTCTATTCAACTTAAAAGTAGAACTGTTGGGGAGATCTTTGACAATTTACACACACATTAGGAAATTCATTTATATATCTATCTTCAAAATAGGTCAAGTTTGTTGAAAACCGTGCAATGATTCCTTCCACAAATAGCATTGAGTACCTACTATGTGCCATGCAATGTTCTAGGCACTTGGAATACATCAGAGAGTAAAACAAATATTTCTGCCCTTGTGACCCTTCTGGTTGGGGGAGACAGGTGAAAAATGAATAAATTTGTGAATTATATAGAGTTTTAAAAGTAGGTAAGTACTAATGAGAAAAATAAATGACGCAGGTGTGTAGAGGAGGGTATTGCACTTTTAAATAGGGTTGTCATCATTTAAAAGGTGATATTTGAGCAAAGACTTGAAGGAGATGAGGAAATTGGTCATGTGGCCCTCTGGGAGAACAACAAATAAAAAGCCCTTGGGCAGCAGCGCTCTTGGCCTGCTGGTGGCACAGCAAGGAGGCTAGTGTGGCTGGAGTGCAATGAATGAAGGGAAGTATTTTATTTATCTACCAAACACTTAAGTAGCTCTCACTAGCAGGTGCACACGCACACTTGGGCTTTCTCTCTCTCCCCTGCCCCCTTCCCCACAGCTCTGCCTCTGCGAATTTCTAAGTTAACTTGTGCTTGTATTTGAAAACAAAATAGCCCTCACTAGTAGCACTGTCCCAAGCACTTAACAATGTTAACTAATCCTCCTAATAACTAGGTGAAGTGGATGCTGTTTTTCTCTTTCTAGATGAGGAAACTGAGACACAGGGAGGTTACATAACGTCCTTCAAGTCACATGACTATCAAGTTACAGAGCTGGGACTAGAGCTCAGATAGTCTGTCTGTAGAGACTTTTTTTGGTGCTTTCAAGCACGGAAGTTGCTGTGCTGCCTCCTCATAGTCAGAGATGAGGTCTGATAACTGGGGTCTAGATCCCATAGGTCATTAAAGGCCATTGAGTTTTTAATTCTGAGGATTGGGGTTTTTATTCTGAGTGATATGGGTTGGTTTTTGTTGTTCCAGAAATTTCCAAAGCATCTATATATTTAGGTATGAATTACTCTTGTCATTTAATATACTTACATACATTCAAAAGGATATCAATGTATGGGAACAAAGAAAATTTGCTATGTATAATTTAGAGATGATATCCCATCAAATACCACTCGTATAAGGGTAATCTCTTCTGTTTTTAAAGTCTTACAAAAACCTGTTTATTGTGTGGATCTAGTAATACCTATATACTTGGCTGTGCTTTTCTGGGGGGCAAAGTTTTGACCAAAAAACTTTGTTTTTTTTCTTTGAAGGGGAAAAAAGTGTATAGGGGCAAGTGGACTACTTCAGCTATGTCCTAGCTATATACCGAAGGTGATGGGTCAGTGGTGCTGCCTGCTTGGGGCCTAACATGTCAGCACCTAATAGTGGGCCACCCACCTTCACTGGGCTCCATGACCTCAAGTGCAGAGTGATCCAGAAGCAACTGCCTTTGAAAGTACCTAAGGGACTCTGGCTCAAGCCATCCATTCTGCCCAAGGAGCATTTAGGAGCAGCATAGGCAGAGTCAGTCTGGAGAAGAGAAAGCATTGAGAAGATCACAGTTATCCAAGAATGACATCAATGATCACAATAATAGCCACAATTTATTTAGCATTTACTATATGCATAGCATCATGCCAAATGCTTTATAGGCATGAGCTATACAGTACGGTAAGGTTTAAAGAGATTAAGTATGAAATTGCCCAGGATCATGTACAGCTTTGACCCAAGCACAGCTCTACCTGTCTCCACAGTGCATGGTCCTACTCATTTTTCTACGTAGTCTGGGAATATAATTCTCTATGGTTATTCCTGCTGTAACCTTCAAAAACACTGACTCTCTGGATGTGGTTCCAGTTCTGAATTTCCAGCTGCCTGTTGGATGTAAGTGTAAGTTTCAGCCTTACCTTTTTTGTACCTTTCAATTTGCCAGACACATCTTATGTGCCTTATCAGATTTCCTATCATCATTTCTCAAATCCTCAGTTCCTTATTCTGTCTCAGCCACCACTGCAGCTGACTTGCTTTGTTTGGGCCCACGTAGTCCTGTTACTTTACCTGCCACTTACCCTGCCTGGCCCTGCCCTTTGCCGCTGAACAACCAGGCTCACCAGCTACATGCCATGAATTCTGCCTCTACTCCCAAGCATGATGAAAGGCCATACCATAGAGCATTGGCTGTGGCTTGCTGAGAGACTAACAATAGGAAAAATACGACGTAACCCAGAAGTATGAGGAAAGTAACTCCCGGTGTGGTATATTTTGATCAGTGGGAAACCAGGAGATGGGAGGGAACCACAAAGGTGAATTCTTTTTCCTTTCTCCCTCCCAAGAGCTTACCTGAGCACGTTTTTGCCCTATAGCATGCATGGAGAAATTCTGCATGGGCATGCAGGCATACCTACTATTTCTGCAGACTGTTCCAAGCATCATCTTGCATTACTGCCCCTCTTTTTCTGTGTCTTCTCCCTTTTTGTCTCATTCTGACTGCCCTGGGATTGCATCTCCTAAATAAACCATTAGCATTGACTCTTGGTTTGAGTTCTATTTTTCTAAAAAACATAGGCTAAGATATCCGGACTCAATTCCTCTCAATGGTACCACCAATTCCTAAATTTTCTTGCTTCAAAGCCAAGCTTCCAAGATATAGCAATAGCTGATAATATTGTCATTTTTATCAGTATGCCTAATAGAATTCATGTATTTCTCTTAAAAAGTGAAGTTTATTTAAAAGAAAATGAAAATAATTGAAAGGATCCAAAGTGGTAAAAAGATTCTGAACCAGTAGCTAAAAACTAGCATCAATCCTAAGTGTACTCATGCCTGGAGTATCTCACAGCTAGCTCTTCCTTTCCTTTCCAGTCTTGCCCTGGTTTGAGTCCCCTGTATTCTCAGTGGGACTATTGAACGCCTTCCTAATTTGTCTTTCTGTTCCCACATTCTCCTACTTACGATCTAATTTGAATGCCATTAGCATAAGATAAATAATTCTAAAAGCTGATTTTATCTTGCTCCCCTGTGTTCTAAAACCTGCAGTAACTTCTCACTGCCCATAGAATATTGTGTAAAGTTCCTTCTAAAACTAATCTTAACTGAAGGCCCTCTACAAACATTGTGACCTACATTTCCAGCTTTACTACCAACTATAGTGTTTCTCTCTGTGAATTACTCCACCAGCTATTCTGGGCTCCTTACTTTTCCCAAAGGTATGTTGCACTTTTCTAAGACCACCATGCCTCTGCTATGGAACTGGACAACAGATGTATTTGTGGGTTTTGGTACACCACCCTCCCTGGGAAGTATCAGAATGCCTCCCACATCTGTAACTACCTCCTAGTGATTTTTAATAGACAGGACACCAAATTATGTATCAATTTATTTTGCCATTCCAAACAAAACCATTTAGTCCAGGAGCTGGTGCCTAACCTAGGGCAATAAACCTATTTATGCTGATGTGATGGCTTATCAAAGAAGCTCTGCCTAGTAGCAGCCTGTACTTGATGGTGAAGAGCCAAACTAGTTGGGTCCTTTAGGAGAGTTAAAATGAAGTACAGAGAGGTTAGTGGTTAGGAAGAAGCTAAAAGATACACAGAAGAAAGGAACTGTACAATCATGAAGCAGCAGAAACCATGAAGCAATAGAAGCTGTGAGATAAAGGACTAGAAAGTATTTAGTAGCAAGGGCAGCAGATGCACAATAATAGCAGATAGAGTCCAAAGCAACAGATATTTACTGCTGAAGAACCCACAAGGTAACCCAGCTGCCATGGTTGTGTTGTATGCTGAATCATCTTCCAGTTCCCACTGGTCATTACATAAACTTATATTGAGGCAACCTGAGTCTATCTCTGTTCTGGAAATTAAATTTTTGCCTCCCGGTATCTGTATCAGTCAAGATCATAGTAGAAAACTAAAGGCAACTCGGCTGGGGTTTTGAAAATACTTGAAGACACTATTTACAAGGATGTAAGCAGGGTCGCGGGAAGGTAGGAGGAGTATTGAGGCACTGAATGTTCTGGGACTAGCCCAGGGCTGAAGAGACAAGGGAAGGAGGTGGTGTGATAGGAGTCTAGAAAAGGCTAGAGCCATGAAGGCACATATCTGCTGCCAGAATCACGGTGCTAGGAGGAAAGAAGTATATCAGTCTTTTTCCTCATAAGCTCTAATACTTGCTGATGCCTCCCACTGGCCGAACCCTACAGTAAGATAGAAGGCAGTATAGCCTGAGTGACATCATTAGTGGGTAACAACCTCATGAGGCACAGAGAAGGGCAGAGAAGGATAAGGGGGGCTGTCATGGGCTGACTAGTGGCCTCTTCAAAAAAATATGTCTGTGCCCTAATACCTTATATAGTAAAGATGCACTGAAGTTTAGGATCCTGAGTAGAAGAGCTTATCCTAGTTTATTTTGGTGGGCCCAAAATACAACCATATGTATCCTAATGAAAGAGAAGCAGGGGAATTTTTGAAAAAGGAAAGGAGGAGGCATTGTGACCACAGAATCAGAAACTGGAGTGAAGTGGCCACAAGCCAAGGAAAGCCTGGAGCCATCAGAAGCTGGAAGAGGTGAGGAACAGACTTTCCCTGAGAACCTTTGAAGGGAGCATGGCCTGCCAAAACCTTGATCTCGGACTTCTGGCCTCCAGAACAGTGAGAAAATAAAATTCTATTGTTTTAAGCCACCCAGTCTTTGGTAATTTGTTACGACAGTCACAGGAAACTAACCCAGGGACCAGCCAAATGGAGAATTACCGGCACAGAATCTATTCAGCTCGAATGCCATGTTGACCACAACAATGTCCCTGATCACTTTGGCTGGACATTCTTTTGCCTACCTTCTCTATTCCCTCTGGTACTTCTTTTTGGACAACTTGTATGATTCAAGTTAAATGCTCCCAGGTTATAGTTACTTTTGCATACAAATATCTTTTTATCCTAACCAGATTATAACTTCTTGAGAACAAGAACCTTGTCTTATATTTATATATCTTTGTGGACCATGAAAATCCTAGCACAGTACTTTGAACAGAGTGGATATTCTGTAATTGGTAAATGAGAAAGAAAGCTTCCATTTGTCCATCTGTAAATGGAAAATAACAATTTCTACTGACTTGCCTTTCAGAGGTAATAACGGCAGTGTTTCCTGGAAACAATTTCTGTACCTGTAACAAAATGATATATCTGTAATACCCACTCCTGCTGGAGCAGTTCCTCGGGAAAAAAATTACCGTTCGTGGCAGTGTGTCCTCCATTTCATATGGAGCTGAAACTGCTGTAGTCACCCCAAGGAAAAGGCAGGGGATCATTAAGAAAATACAAGAGCTGAATACTGCTGTTCACTCAGGAACTTTGATTCATCCAATAAATATTTATGAAAGGACTATTATGTTAAAGTATACTCAATAAATGCTGCAAAACACACACACACACAAATAAGGCATGATCCCAAGTAATTATCACACAATATGATGAATGCTTTTTATAAGAACAAAATACTATGGGACCAAAAAGAAGGGAGTGATTAACTCTATGGATGGGAGTTTTACCAAAAAGAAAAAAGTCACACTCAAGCTGGTTTTTTAGGACTTCATCAGGCACAGACGAAGTCAAGAGCACTGGGAACCAAGAGAAATAACTTTGCCTGAGCTGTTGCCAAGCAAACCACACCCTCAGCTCAGCCCTATTGTATCCAGCCCTATTTTTATTCATTATCCTCATAGCTAGTGGATAGTGAGAAAGGAAGAGAATGCTGACTGCTTCCCTATTTTGCATCTGGATTTGCAACAAAGGAAGGAGATTATCAGGAGGAAAAGTAGAGGTTGACCTCTTACAAGCCCAATAATGACAAGTTTAAATAGCCATGCAATAGAGTTAATAAACACTCTTACCTTTCCTTAGCTTCTCCCTTAATCCTGAAAACTGAGGTGGGCTGTCCTGTGAGAGTGTGTGGTAGCAGGGCATGAATAGCTGAGGAAAGAGGGCCAGGAATGAGAGCACCCCTTGGTCTCGTCTCAAACCATGAAACATGTCTTTGTGGCAAAGCCCCTTTGAATGGGAATAGTGGCTGAAGCTCTTTTGCCTCCCTGAGGCTGACCTTCAGATCACTCCTTGGGGAACAGCTCTGTCAGGGGCACCGCCCAACTTCTCTCCCCCGTCAGCCTTTCTAGGCCTCTGAGACCAGAGCTGTGCTGCTTTTGAGTGGGAGGAGAAAACTTGGGAAAGCAGCCAGGGGAGAGGGAAAGACTGACCTAAACCCACCAAGGGGCAAAGGGTTCCCCAACCTCACCCTGCAGCTTCCACTGGAAAATGGGGAAGCTGAGAAACGAGATTCCAGCCTCAAGTACAGATCACTTGTCCTTGTTTTCTTAAGAAGCCTCTACCTTCCAGACCTTGCCAGGAAGCCGGCGGCATTTTCATGAAGCAGTAATAACAAGGACAGAGCGTTCTAGCCTGCTGGAGCCTGCTGGCTGGTCACTCTTTCCACTGCCTTTTGTTTTCATGCATCATTCCCTCACTTGCTTCTCAGATTCCTTGGGGCTTTGAAAAAGCCACAAATGCTCCACACAGTGACACCACCCAGCAGGCTGGCAGACATCGCTGACACGCACTCTGCCCTAAACGATGGCACGTACACAAGCCCTGACAACTGACACCCAGCTGTACACCTAGTAAGAGTCAAGACAGCTTCCAGAAAGTGACTCCCACCTGTCACCTTAGCTGGCAAAGGTGAGACTTTAGATTAAGTACCACCCAGTGGACTGTAAATCACAGACCCCTCTTTGATGCATAATGCATCTGCAAGGTAAGTTGGACAGTGGCACTTCTCTATCCTTTCCTCAAGGATCTAAATGCAGCCAACACAGATGTTACCAACAAAGTGACAGAGGGCTCTCACTGTGGCAATTCACCTATCACTATATTAGATTGTGTATACATATATACAGGGAGCAGAAGCTCTCGATGACATTTGTGTTTCCATGTCACCTGTGGCCTGTTTCAAACCACACTGCAAAGCTACCCTACCAGAATCTGAAAATAGGTCCCAGACATGTATATTTTTAAAAAAACTTCACAGTGTTGGTTAGAATGTGTGAAAGAGAAATTCACATATATCATTGATGAGAGTAAAAATTAGCTTACCTACTGTGGAGAGCAATCTAGGGAGCAATCTAGAGTAGTTGAGAATGTGTATATTCTATTCCCTAGAAATTTCCTTTCCATACACATTCTAGAAGAACTCCCACACATGTGCCCAATGAGGTATTTACAAGGACATTGATTACATCATGATTTGAAACAGCAAAAAAACTAGCATAAATATCCATCCACAGAATAAATTCTAGAACATTTATAGCATAGGACTATATTACAGTACTATACAGTATAATATTACTAGGTTATAAAGAAAGGACTAGCTGTACAAGTATCATGGCTAAATTTCAAAAACTTGATGTTGAAAAAATGCAAGTTTGAGAAAATATGTGCACTATTTATAAACATCTTTAAACACCCAAAACATATATATCGTGTAGTAAAAATATAAAACATGTGAAAAGGATTCCCACCATCTTTAAGAGATTGGTTACCTCTGGGTAGAGAAGGGATGAAGGGGCCTTCTTTTGTAACTAAAACATTTTATTTATTTTGTTAAAATTGCTAAGGGACAGGGAGCATAAAGGGACTAAATGGTAATGGAAAAAATATATTAAAGATTAAAAAACTCTTAAGTACATATGGCAAGCTGTTATAATTTATGAAATCTGGATAGAGGATATATGTCTTACCAGTGACTCTGAAGTCTTTACACAAGAGTAAATCTTTATGACCTTGAATTTGGCAATGGTTTCTTAAGCTATGTCACCAAATACTGAAAATAAAAGTTTGTTTATGGGGATAAGCCATCCCCATAAACACACATGACACTACTCAGCCCTCTCAGTAATGTATGCACTTTTAGTGGTTTTTCATTAGCGGAGGAGTTGTTATACAGATTCATACACACGCTCCTACTCTGGTGTGCTTCTGACCTGGATTTGTGAGCATCCTCAGTAGAGTCAGAGGTGCAATGGAATGAAGCTAGGGATTAGTCCACATCTGGATACCATTATTAGAATAATCAGAGGTTCCCAAACGTAGCTGAAAATCAGAATCGTCTGATAAAAATTTTAATGCCGTTGTCTATGCCCCTGCCTCTGAGACTATGATACAGTAGTTCTGAAGTGAAACCCAGGAATCTATATTTTTAATAAGCTTGTCAAGAGATTCTGATGATCAGCCCGGTTTGAGAAATAAGGATAACTAACCATGAGATAGGATAGTAAGTAGTTAGGAAAATTTGTTGGCAAGTTGAACGGGGAAACTCAGACAGATAGCGAATTAAAACCCACCCCATCCAGCACCCTGGGTCATCTGCCTTCTTCTCCTTTGCATACCACTCTCTTAATCATTGAGCCCTCAGGACAATGAGTTTCTGGCCCACATCCAATCGCTTTAGGAACAAAGCGTTGGGTATGTGGACCACAGAGGCGGAGTTTTGGTCAAACTAGAAATAACACCTAGGCCTCAGTTGTGTTTCAGCTCCAGGCCCAGAAAAGCAGAAAAACCACATGAAGTAATGCCATGGCTGACATTAGGACCAGATGCAATGACTAGTGACCCCTTACACTAGCGTCAACCAATCAGTAGAGACCAGGATCTAAAATGACACACCTGGAAAGCTAATGAATATTCTATTGAGACCCTCCCCTGAAACCTCCCCTGAAATCCACACCTTTGGAAAACAGATAAAAACCCTTAAGAGGAAAGACCCAGTGCACACACACACTCTCTCTCAAGAACACATCCACATCCCCCCTTTCAGGTGCATATCTTCGTTGTCTTTCTCATAAGTGCCAAGGGCCCCTCTTTTGCCTCTGTAACTTGTTTCTTGAGTCCACGCAGCCCAGCTGGCTCACTTCTACCTCTGTGACTTTCTAAATAAACTCTCTTTCACTAGAGTTCTTGGCCCTGGATTCTTTCTCAGCCGAGCTCAAGGACCAAAGTCTAACGCCACCACTAACAACCATGGTTATGTTTTATTAATGTTTTCAAAGAGTGGGATGGAAAAAGAAGCAAGAAAATTAAAGGAGGAAAGGGAGGAGAAGGAAGAAAGAGAGGGACAAAGTGAGCTTTCAAATCCTTCCAACTCTATTTTTCCCTACCTCTCCAATCTTGAATGTCTCTCCATCCCCTAAACTCTGCTAGAGCTCTAATTGTCTGTAAGTTTGTTTGGAAATTCTGTACTACCCTTCACATTGCTATAATGGGCTATTACTTACCCAATAGATTTATGTCTTATATCTTGAATTAGGCTATTAGCTTATTCAGGACAGGGACCATATCTTGTTCACCTTTGTGTTTTCTATAGTAGCTAACACAATGACTGGAACAGAGTAAACATGACAGGGTATGAGATCAATATACAAAAGTCAATTGTATTTCTATACTAGCAATGAACAATCTGATAATTAAAATTAAATTCAATGCTATCCCTATTTGAATCCCAGTTTTGGGTTTGTGTGTGTGTGTGTATGTCTGTTTGGCAGAAATTGGTAAGGCGATCCTGTAATTCATATGGAAGTGTAACCCAGAATAGCCAAAACACTCTTGAAGAGGAAGAGCAAAGCTGGAAGATACATATTTGCTGATTTCTAAACTATAAGAAAACTACAATAATAAAGGCATAGGCATAAGTATACACATATAGATCAATGTAATAAAATTGAGTGTCCAAAAATAAACCCTCACATTTATGGTCAAGTGTTTTTTTGACAAAGGTGCCAAGACAATTCAATAGAGAAAGAGTAGTTTTTTCTTTTTTTATTTATTGATTTGAGAGCTAGAGAGATATTGGTTTTTTGTTCCACTTATTTATGCATTCCTTAGTTGATTCTTATATGTGCCCTTACTGGAGATCAAACCTGCAACCTTTGGCATATCAGGACAACACTCTAGCCAGCCGAGCTACCTGGCCAGGGCCTAATTTTTTCAATAAATGATGCTGGGACAATTGGATATCCACATGCAAAAGAATGTTAGACTGTACCTCATGCTATACAAATAAATTAATTCAAAACAGATCATAGACCTAAATGTAAGAATTAAAATTATAAAACTCCCAGGAGAAAACACAGGAGTAAATCTTTATGACCTTGAATTTGGCAATGGTTTCTTAAGATATGTTGCCAAAAGCAGAAGTGACAAAAGAAAAAAAATGAACAACTTGGACTTCAAAATTAAAACCTTTTATGCTCAGAGAACACCATCCAGAAAGTAAAAAGACAGCCCTGCCCAGTGCGGCTCAGTTGGTTAGGCATTAGTCCACAAAGCAAAATTCACCAGTTTGATTCCCAGTCAGGGCACATACTGGGTTGTGAGTTTGGTCCCTAGTTAGGCATGTATGAGAGGCAACTGACCAGTGCTTCTCTCTCACATTGAAGTTTCTACTCCCTCTCTTTCTCCCTCCCTCCCCGCTCTCTAAAAAAAAAAAAGTAAAAAGACTACCCACAGAATGAGAGAAAACCTTTGTTGAAAGTGTATTTGACAAGAAACTTATATTCAGAATATATGAAAACCTATTGTAACTCAATAATGAAAAGCCAACCCAGATAAAATATGGACAAGCTTACAGCACCGTGAGAAATAAATCTTTGCGGTCTGTGGTATTTTTGTTATGGCAGCTCTAGCAAATAATATAGTGGTTCTTTTCAATATGTAAGAATGACATCATGTTAAGAAAGGCCTATGCTTTGAATTATTGCATTTTTCAGGGTGGCTTCTTTTGATCACTTGTGTCATCAACTGTTAGAAATGTGAGAACTCTCCAGAAGATCAAGTACTGTGCGGTAGTTACCATGGACAGGTCCTGGAGAGCCCTGGCCTTTCAGAGTGCCCTGTTCACCAACTCAAAAGAAGGTAAAATTGGTAGAGATAGATCCAAATGTGCATAAAAATTGGGAAATGTCATTTAAAATGATGTTTAATTACTGAGAACTTTTAATAACATGCAGAAGTGATAATAATACAGCAAAAGTAGGTTTACAAGTTGTAATACAAATAAATACTACAATAATACAAGAATAAACTCTGTGTTACATACTCACAACTGTAACCTACTTTTGGTCACCCCTGTATAATATCAAGTAAAAAATCAGTATGTAAATTTAATATTTATAGAGAGAATCACTTTATCTGTATGATGATATGCATTGAAGAAAGACAAATAGCAATATAGTCAAAATTAACATTATGGGTTATTTTGTTTTTTTCTTTATATCTCTCTACATTTCTGGGTTTTCCAAAGTGAGTGTGTATTATTTTTATAATCATAAAATAAGCTTATATTTTAAAGATTAAAAATTGGGCAGAAGGTGTATAACCCGATGCTAGTATTGAGAGCCATTTCCAGGAGACAAACTTCTGGGACTCATAGGTCAGATCTGAGTGCTGCTGGAACCCTGCTGCCCACCTGTCCTCTTGGGGTTGAGTCACTGGATGTTGCCCCAGTGCCTGGAAATTCTCACTATGTTCCTGCACTACCCTCCTTTCTAGAACAGGTCTCTGAGCCCTGATCCTCCCTTCAGACCTCTAACCCCTGGTTCTGAACTTAAGCTTTTCTTTTTGGAGTCAGCTGCCCACCCCTCTTTCTCCACCAATGACTCCACCCAACCTCTCTCTCCCTCTCTCACACCTTTCTTCCAACTTTCTGTACTCTGAGGCTACCCACAGTGACACACAGTTGATTAGAGTCTCTGAAAAGTAACAGGCACAAGATGGTAGGGGGAGGACAAGAGAAGGAAATATTGAGAGAAATACTTCTGAGGTTTCCTTCCCTGTGGAGGTTTGACACTTCTGCCGCTCTGTCTAGTTTCTTGTTCCTCTTCCTTAGAAAAAGGGCTTAATCTGATTGGGGAGTGGTGAAGCTTACACAGGGCATGCTCAGGTTAGTTCCTCCTTTCTTCCTCTTAGGTATTTGCCTGCTGCAGTGAAGATGTTCTGCTCCTCTAGGGGCAGGGTCCCCTCCTGTCCCAACCCCCATCCCCAGAATGAGAAGGCCTGTCCCGGTCAAATGTTACTTGTGACTGCATGAGTAAGGCTACCTAATTCTGAAACTCATTTAGTACTTAGCTTCCCACTCCATCCCACAGTAAACAACCATCAATAATAATGTGGTCTCAATCTGTCCACTCTCTTGTCTCACTTCTCATCTTGATCTGAATCCCAAAATGGGGATTGGAGAAAAGAATGCTATTCCTGGAAACTTCTCAGGGGCCTGAAAAGCCTCTGTTAAGAGCCAACCATGTGCCCAGCATGAAGAGAGCAGCTTTACATATGTTAGTTTATTTAATCCCCACAGCAACCCCCAGTAGTTCACAGCATTTTTCTCACTTTACATGAAAGGAAACTGGTGCTCAGAGAGGTTAAGAAAATTACCAGAGTTCTCACAACAAGTGAGCGGCAGATGTCTCTCTGACTTCAGTGCCCAAGCACTTTACATCGGACATTGTCTTTGGGTGCCACCAAGGCACTCCTTAGGGACTGAGGTAGCAGCCTCATCTTCAGTAATACTTCATCCTAACCAACTGAGCTCTCAATCGAGCAACATGCAAGGGAGGCAAAGATGATACAACCAAAAGACAAGGAGCAGAGTGATTATAAAACTCTAGATCAAAAATATCAAGAAATATCTTTTTCCCCAAGATTTCTTAGAGACTTTGAACAAATGACCTCCCTTGCTCCCTGACTTGTACTCTGGCTTCCCCAGTTGTAAAATAATTTAATAACATCCTGTCCATCTTAAGTCAGACCACATGTCGTGTTCCCTGAGACTGGCCTCAGCATAGCTGTCCCTTCACCCCCACTTGCTATTAAAAAACAAATGCATGTCATGTGGCCTTGGGTAGCACATGGAATAAAATAATAATCATAATGAATAATGAATCAGCTTAACAATATATGAAAACCAGAAGTAGGGAAATGATGAACAGAAAATAATATCAAAATGCCAACCATAAGGGGTTGACCCTTTAAACAGACAAGCTGGAGATGTTTTGATCTGACCCCTAAAGGACAATCAGCTGGAGGGCTGAACCACAGTCACTGAGAGAGCTAACAACTCCACAGATGCTAAGGGACCGGGTAGCATTTCCAGGAGCTCAAACCACTGCTACTTTCTTCTCCTCTTCCCAACAAAAGCTCAGAAAGTGCAAGGGCACCCCACAGGTCACTAAGCACATTCCCAGTCGTCCTCCAGGGAAATCTGATGCTGAAAAATGGACCTTTTCCAAAGTAGTGGTTCAAGCCAGATGAGGAATTACAGAGAAGACAGCCTTCTATGGAAAATACCCTGCCTCCAAATCCCCAATGTCTTCATTAGAGAACTGAAAACACAGGCACACCAGCTGGTATCCACTGCTACGAAGCACTGTGGTGCAATGGAAAGAGCGATGCTACAGGGCTGGCAAACAAGAAACTAGCCTTCTCGTCCTCTGCTCTGCCAAATTTTAGCTGGGTGACCTTGGCTGAGGTACTTGGCTTCTCTGGGCCTGACTTTCTTCACTTGTTAAATAAAGTTTGACTAGACTCTGATGTTTTCTGGTTCTGAAATCCTATCTTTTGCCTTTGGATTATCATCTTACATTTACAGAAAATTAAAGCAGGCTCTTCGGTGTATGTTTCTCAGAGATCCTGTTATTTAAATGATCATGCCTTTACCTTTTCAGTATTCTTCACTGGCTTCCCTACTTCCACAAAATTAAACCTAAGTTTTCCAACATCGCATTCAAGGTTCTTTGTGATCTGCCATGCCTATGTAGCCACCCTCCCCGCATGCCCACCAATAGTGTATTTTATACTCTGGCAATATTAGACTATTTGCACTTGCTCATAATACCTTTACTGTGATATCAAGTAGTTATTGAGCATGTACTCTGTGCTAGACACATTGGTAAGCCTTTATACATCTGTTCACTTTGCTTAGACTGCTTCATATTAAATTAAAGTATACCTTGCTTCTGTAACAAATAAGCTATATAATATCAGTAGATTAACACAATAGGAAGTTATTTCTTAGTTATTTAACAATTCAGTGTGGCAAACAACCTTCTACCCAGAATCCTATTTTGCAGCTTTGCCATCCTCTAAGCTTCAGTCCTTTACTTCAGAGCTAAAAGCTGAGAAAAAGAAGGAAGAAAAGACACACCTACTTCTTAACCCAGCCCAGAAATGATGCACATCACTTCTGCTCATATGCCATTAGTGAGAACTGGTCACCTGGCTAGATGTATAGGGAAATTAATAGGGCACTCCCAGAAATTTTTAAAAAATATATTTTATTGATTATGCTATTACAGTTGTCCCATTTTCCCCCCTTCACTCCCCTCCACCCTGCACACCCCCTCCCACCCACATTCCCCACTTTAGTTCATGTCCATGTCTCATACTTGTAAGTTCTTTAGCTTCTACATTTCCCACACTGTTCTTACCCTTCCCCTGTCTATTTCCTACCTACCATCTATACTACTTATTCTCTGTACTTTACCCCCTCTATCCCCCTCCCACTCCCCTGTTGCTAACCCTCCCTGTGATCTCCATTTCTGTGGTTCTGTTCCTGTTTAGCTGTTTGCTTAGTTTGCTTTTGTTTTTGTTTTAGGTGAGGTGGTTAATAATTGTGAGTTTGCTGTCCTTTACTCTACATGTTTTTTATCTTCTTTTTCTTAGATAAGTCCCTTTAACATTTCATATAATAAGGGTTTGGTGATGATGAAATCCTTTAACTTGACCTTATCTGGGAAGCACTTTATCTGCCCTTCCATTCTAAATGAAAGCTTTGCTAGATAGAGCAATCTTGGATGTAGGTCCTTTCCTTTCATGACTTGCAATACTTCTTTCCAGCCCCTTCTTGCCTATAAGGTCTCTTTTGAGAAATCAGCTGATAGTCTGATGGGAACTCCTTTGTAGGTAACTATCTCCTTATCTCTTGCTGCTTCTAGGATTCTCTCCTTCATTTTAATCTTGGGTAATATAATTATGATGTGCCTTGGTGTGTTCCTCCTTGGGTCCAATTTCTTGGGGACTCTCTGAGCTTCCTGGACTTCCTGGAAGTCTATTTCCTTTGCCAGATTAGGAAAGTTCTCCTTTATTATTTATTCAAATAACTTTTCCAATTGTTGCTCTTCCTCTTCTCCTTCTGGTACCCTTAGAATTCAGATGTTGGAAGATTTAAAGATGTCCTGGAGGTTCCTAAGCCTCTCCTCATTTTTTTTGAATTCTTGTTTCTTCATTCTTTTCTGTTTGGTTGGTTGTTTCTTCCTTCTGGTCCACTCCGTGGATTTGAGTCCCAGTTTCCTTCCCATCACTATTGGTTCCCTGTACATTTTCCTTTATTTCGGTTAGCATAGCCTTCATTTTTACATACAATTTGCAACCAAATTCAATCAATTCTGTGAGCATCCCGATTACCAGTTGTTTGAACTGTGCATCTGATAGGTTGGCTATCTCTTTGTCGCTTAGTTGTATTTTTTCTCAAGCTTTGATCTGTTCTTTTGTTTGGGCCATTTTCTTTTTTTGTCTTGATGCGCCTGTTACATAGTGAGGGGCGGAGCCTTAGGTGTTCCTTGGGGTGGGGCAGCCCAGTCTGTGGATAGTGATGCTGTATGTGGGGGAGGGGACTGAGAGGGAGCAATGGCACTTGCTCCACTCTCTGCTGGATTTCAGTCACTTCCTCCACTTCCCACAAGCAAATTGAGCCCTTCTAGTGCTGATTCCTGGGTGGGTGGGTTTATGTACGTTCTAGGACCCTGTGGGTCTCTTCAACAAACTCTCCTATGAGGCTGGGAATCTCTCCCGGCACCTTAACCCCCACAGGCATTTTCAGTCAGAGGTTTGAGGCTTTATTTCTCCACACTGAGGCCCTGGGTTGCATGGTCTGTCTTGCTCCCCAGTTTTGCCTGGTTTATCTGCATGCAAATGTGGGACCGCCCAGTCCACCAGCCACCTTGTGTGCCACACCCCTCCACAATCTGCCACCTCGCTGGGTCTGCCCACTGCCACCTTGCGCGCCTGGGGTCCACCAGCCACCATTTTGCTGCAACCCCTCTCTGCCTGGCCGCCTGACTCTGCCCCTCCTACTAATCTGGATGAGTGTGTTTACTTTAACTCCTTAGTTGTCAGACTTCCATACAGTTCGATTTTATGTGAGTTCTGTTTTTTTTTAGTTTGTTTTTAAATTGTTGTTCTCCTTATTTTGGTTGTTCAGGAAGGCACAGTGTGTCTACCTACACCTTCATCTTGGCCAGAAGTCCCCCCAGAAAATTTTCATACAATGAAATGAGAAAGCACAAGTCTTTGATGGTCAACCAGCCATCACACACCCTTTCTTGACTTGTCTACTTAGCAAAGGCTTTTTCACTCTTGAACTCCAAGTGCTACTTTGTAAAGTCTTCCCTGACCTATGTAGACAGATTTAGGTCCTTCTTCCCTATCCCTCACTGCACTTTTCATATTTCTCCACTATGACAGTTATCATAGTGTACTGTTTGGTTTGCATGCCAGTCTACTTAACTGCACTATGACCCTGCACCAGGAATCTTGTCTTTTAATTTTTGTATTTGGAAAGCTGAGCATAGTGCCTAGTAAATAGTAGTTTTACAATGATATTTAATGAATTAATGGATATTATCAGTACATGGAAGAATAAATGAATAATTACCCTAAAGAAACAAAGCTGGTTTTTATAAAGGTACAAAGGTCTCAGTTTAAAAAACAACTATTGGTGATTCAGGGTCATCTAAAATGATAAAAAGTGCCTTGGCTGGTGTGGCTTAGTTGGTTGGAGCATCGTCCCATAGACGGAAAAATCATGGGTTTGAGTCTCAGTTGGGGCATATGCCCAGGTTTTGGGTTCGATCTCTGGTCAGGCATGTATGAGAAGGCAACTAATTGATGTATCTCTCTCATATCAGTGTTTTTCTTGCTCTCTCCCTTCCTTTTTCCCTAAAAGCAATGAAAAATGTCCTTGGGTGAGAATTTTTAAAAAATGCTAAAAAAAATAAGCTTCCCATAACAATTGCTACAATTGTAATTAATATTTTGCATTATTACTTATTTAAAATATATCTCTCCCATAAACTCCATGAGGGTAGGGACCTTGTATGTAATGTTCTTCACCCTGATTCCAGCATCTAGCATACTGTCTGGCACATAGTAGATACTCAGTATTTCAGAAGGAATGAATGGCTAAAGAAATGAAGAAGTATATGAATAAAGACTGACTCTTTAATCTCATGAGCCATATAATAAATGCAGAGCTTGGATAACAGGAGGAAAGTATGGATGGGGCAGTAAAAACTCACAACCACAACTTGAAGAACAGCTTGAACACAGAGTGCACATCATTACCTTGTGTAGTCCATGTCATCATCTTCTTTATACAAGAAGATGAACAAACATTATTGGAGGAAGTTAAAATCTCAATGGGAATAGTAACCGATGAGTTAATGGGGACAAATGGATGTCTCTAAAATGGTTACACTATGAGATCGCCTTTGTAAATTGGTTGATGAGAGAAGCAGGAAGCAAGAGTGCAGATAATTACAGAGTCTATGACAACTGTGAAAAATACATTGATTGAGAAAAGGCAAAAGCTTGTTTTTACAGTTTTTGAAGAGGTATTGAGACAGGTCTTAAAAATTCTATAAATATGTTACAGATATTCTTCTCATAGTTCCCATATGACAAAGTTTGGTTTAGATATTACATACGGCTTTGGGTGGATTAGTTTCCAGACTTTGTCAGGGGAACCTTCTGACAAGAAGGGCAGTGTGCAAGTGCATGGGCAACTTCTATTCAGAACCTCTGCATGGGCTTTGATCCAGGTATCTTGAAGCTCTGGAAAGTCCTGTACGTAAAGAAGTACATTTGCAGTGTGGACTGATTTGTGGTGGTAATGAGGTTGGTGCTGATGTTGACAGATGGGCTTTTCCTAGAAACTGACTATTAGTGGTAGGGATAGGAATTCAGTGACCTGAAAATAGGACAGTACATTTTTTTGTACATTTTTGATAATACACAAGAACTAAACTATTGGCCTGCCTCTAGGAGCTACCTGTCTTTCCTGTGAGCGGGGCACACAGCTAGACTGTACTTGCTAGCTCTCTTGAAGATAAACAGAGGCATATGACTGAGTTGTGGCCACTATAATACGATGGAAGTGATGAATGCCAATTCCAGGTCTGGCCTGTAGGGGAGCTCCATCCTGCAGAGCCCTCCCAGCCACAGCTGATGAGAATACATCTACCAAGACGTGATCTGCTTGGGGAGAAAAGGCTGACCAATCTCTCAGAGGAGAAGGGCCTCGAGCCTCTTTCTCAGTTACCTTTTACTGAATTTAGTTTGCATAGATATATATAGCATACATGTAAAGCTCATCAGTCAATGTCAGACAGTAATGATCAAAGAAAGGAGATAAGATTAACAGAGAACATTCTTAGGAATCATGAGGGCCTTTTGAGTCAGGGTCTGGTAGACAGGGTGATGCCAATTGCCCATAAAACCTGGGGAAACAAACTTACTTTGTGCTTGGACCCTTAACATTTAAATTGAGGGCATTCTTAACAAAGTAGGTTTAACAGGATTTTATGCATTCTTTCTCAGGTCTGATTGCTCCTGGAAACCTCCATCCTCACACAGGGCTATATCCCCCTTTGGCATTTTCTCAGACCTGAATCAGGCAGGGGAAGCAAGGCAGCCAAGAGATTAGGAGATTTTTTTTACAGATAGAATGAAGACTCAGGCTATGACAAAGCTGAGGTGTGAGGGTCTTTTGTCCCTCCTACATAACCCTCTAAGTCCTTCCCTGATGGCCCCTTCACAATTATGCCTGTCTTAGGTTGTTCCTTCCTTGAGGAATCTTACCCATCATTGACTATCCAGCCATCCTCCAGGGGCCAAACAGGGTGAAGTAAAGGGGGCAGAGGCTCCACCCCTGCCAGGAGGATAAGTTTTGTCTCCTTAGTGGCTTATGGTCCCAAGGTCCCCTAGCCGTAGGGCCTTTTCTCCTGTCGGGGAGGTTACAGCTCCTGAAACAAGGCAGAATTGTTCCCAACACTGGCCTATAAAAAGATTCCTGTGCAGTGCTTAGTATAGTCTTTCCTCACCCACTGGTGAATGGAGAAGATTCTGAGAAAGGGGACGAACATAGAGTCTGAGTGGAAAGGATCCTATGTCCCTGAATTACTGAACAGAGACTGACCACCACATTCCATGCACTTCTACTCCTACCAAAACATTTTGGGCTGTGATAAGAACAATACATTTTGTTGGGTCAAACCACTGAAATTTTAAAGTCATTTGTTATAACAATTAGCCTATCTTGATTAATACAACCCTAACCCTAGTTCCCAACTTTCAAGTAGGAAGAAACACTAGGGGAAATTTCTGGACTCTCAGAGGATTGAGATAAGAGAAGGTATCAGAGAACATACACAACATCGCATAATATTGCATGTAATGGGATTCTGGAGTTAATTTAAAGCCTTATAAATTCATACAGAGCTGAAGCCATGCCTGCTAACCTCTGCTTATCTAACCAGTGCCTTCTGAACATTTCCACATTCTTGGGAGAATGGTGAATAACCATCACCCAACTACTTATTATACGTAACCCCCAACACAGCCTACTTGATTTACTGTGCTTAGGGTCTAGTCAGATAATACCACATGTAAAACCTGCCTTGCTTTTGCTACCCACCCCCTCAAACATGGTGATTAAGAAGATGAAAAAATAAATTAGTAAGTAACTTTGTGTTTGGAAGTATATTTTTAAGAGGATCATACAAGGTTTGTTGAGCACAGTACTAACGGTCTCTTCTGGGGAAGCTAAGCAAGCACTGTGACAAAAATGAGGTCTTTGGGTGCTTGCCTGAAGACATTATTGGGAAATTTTTGTTTACTAGACTTTGAAAATTAAATCCTTCTTCAAGTAGCCTCCGGGTGTTGAGGACAATAAATAAAGATGTGCTGATTGAAAACATTAAAAAAAACAACCTGTTACAGCCATTAAAATAACAGGGGATAAATTCAGCCTAAAGCAGAATATTCCAAAATCATTTGGCTTGTCCAACAGAAACACCAAACTTAAAAGTTGCATTCTACAGGTCATCTCTCTAAAGATGCTCCACCAAATGAAATTTAGCAGGGTGTGGGAGAAGGGCTCTCTTAAGTGCTAGGTAGCTTCTGGCCCTTAGTTGTAAACCTGAGCCCATTAATAGAAAGGGGGCAATTGCTCTCCCTATCTTGGGAGTTCCTGGAGAAAGGGATGAACTGGGAGACAGTCAGGGCCTAGAGGGAGGAAGAGGTAAGAGATTTCAGAGAACATCTGTTTTTAGTACAGTCTCTTTGGGGCTAAGATGGAAGATGTGAACTTGGGACAGTACTTTTCTCTTCAGGAAATAAATTCTGTTGTCCCTTTTTCAAGGGTGCAAACTAAGACATAATGACCATTTAACTTTCTTCATCTCTTCCACAAACTTCATCTTCTTTCCCCTTTCCCATGGCACTCCATTCCTTTTACTTCTCACCTACGATCCCAAATTTCCATAAACAGTTAGGTAGCTAGGAGCAGACCTGGTACTTACTGAAGCTCATCACCAGAGCTAGTCAAAAATCACATAGGAATCCAGCAGATGAGCTAGTGGGCTTAAGGATGTGTAGCTAAGATATGTTTAGGGAACTGAGTATCCCCCTCAAGTTAGGACTCATTCATTAACACAAAAGATGTGCAACCTCCTTATGCATTCCCTAGTCAAAGCCCTCAGGCCTTGGCAGTTCTTAAAGGTGGGCTGGTGTTGCTATGTAGAGCTATGTTATATTAATGCTTCTCAACCTCTTTTCTCATAGCTCAGATTCATTCCCCCCCAAGAGCTTTATGCTTTGAAATATTTTTATCTACTTAATAAATTGCATTTATAGAGAAAAAGAATTAAGTATTATTAGGTACCAGGTATTGTATCAATGAGTACTTTACACACATTATCTAAAATTACCAGGTCATCTGAAAATAGAAATTATTGAGTTGGCCAAAAAGTTCATTTAGTTTTTTCTGTATGATGGTTCTAGTAGTACTTAGTTATCTTTAATTTCATTCCAAACAATTTTGTTAGACTGTATTGGAACAGCTGTCATATCAGCATGCATTTAAAAGAACTTATCAAAATTGGTGAATTTTTATGCACCCATTTTAATATTGAAGATGGACTAAAATACACAACATTTTCAACTTATTATGCTTTATTATCTCAAGAGTGGTAAAAACACAACTGAAACAGAAAAAAAGATTTGTGCAATATATAGAGAAGGTGTTGTGACTGATCAAACATGTCAAAAGTGGTTTGCAAAGTTTCTTGTACTATTGACATTTTGGCCAAATAATTCTTTGCTGTGGGGCTGTCTTATGCATTGGAAGATGTTTAGCAGCACCCCTGGCCTCTACCCACTAGAAGCCAATAGCAGGAGGTAGCCGACATGCTCAAAATATCCAAATCAGTAAAGGTATTGGTGAAAATGGTGTCTTTTATTTTATGGAAAAAACTAAATGGACTTTTTGGTCAACCTAATATTAGTCCCACTTTACAGAAGAGTAAACTGAGATTCAGAGATGTTGAATAAATAACCCAAGTCTTATTGTTAGAGACTAAATTCTGAATGGGCTCACCTCTACACCTATATTCTTTCCAGTATACTCTCTCTACCATATAGAAAACAACATACGACCAACCAGAACTTCTTAGTATGAAGATACAATCTTCACAATGAGTTACTGTGGCTTAATGTCCTCCATTTTCCAGCCACCCACTCCTCCAAAAAGGGAGGGAAGCTTTCCATTATTCAGTCATCCTATTTAGGCTTGTTGTGAGTACATATACGAGGTCTGTCCAGAAAGTATCCAGCCATGCACTATGAAATATAGAGATATTTATTAAAGAAGATACAAGATTCAAGAAACATTGTACATAGGACAATGATGCCTCAGTCCCCTTCAAAGTAGGCACCTTGGGGCCTCACACAGTTTTCCCAGTAGCTATCAGGTGCCCCGTTATATTTTCCTGAATCTCATCAATGGTCTGAAATCTCTTCCCTTTCAAAGATGACTTCAGTTTTGGAAAAAAGCCAGAAGCTGTAGGGCACCAAATCTGGGCTGTAGGGGGCTGAGTCCCCTGGGTGATTTGATGTTTTGCCAAAAAACTCTGCACAAGATGTAATGCATGGCAGGCACGTTGTTATGATGAAACTGTCAGTCACCAGTTGCCCATAGCTGTGGCCTTCTGAGTCAACCAAATAGCTTCTATGGAGGAGTGTTCAAGCTTAATGCAAAATCTGATGCAGATTTGTTGCTCTACTCACTCAGTTATTTTGAATGCAATTGCCACACAGTATATATGCTCACTCTATGGCATCTACTGCCCCCATTGACTAGTACAGTGAAGTTGTCATTGTTCACACATGTATATTCCAGCCCACTCTCCTTGGCTTCCAGGTTACATCAACGTCATGCAAACTGTTCTTATTATATTCCAATAGCTGGACTTTTTCCAGACGGACCTCATACAATGTCTTCAGGCTTTTTTGAAGTACTAGGCATAGTTCAAGTAATTTCATTATTATCCCTATAGAACACCAGGAGCCTAAAGAATCCAGATGAAACTGGAGCTGGCGGTTCAAAACAAATGGAAGTTTGGCAGAGTGTTCAGAACACAGTTTAAGCACAGACCTCCTCCGCTGGATTCGTTCTTCCACTCCATTGATTCTATTGAGTATTCAGTGGCATATCATGGGCTGATGTGAGGCAGGGAATCCTTCAGGAACACAGAAATCTGGTGAGAACTGCAGGTGTTATGGAAGAATGACAGTCTAGGTTGAATGACAAATGAAGGGAAGAAAAAAGAATGAGTGAGGAGGGAGAAGGACAAGTAGAAGAAGAAGGAGAGGAGGAGGAGAAGGAGGAGGAGGAGAAGGAGAAGAAGAAGAAGAAAAGAAGAGGAGGAAAAGAAAAAGAGAAAAGGGAAAAGGTGGCTGACTCTTTACACTGGTTTCGTAAACCATTGGTGGGTCTTCACCTAATACAGTAACTCCCAACTGGAGGCAATAGGAAAGTGTTGCTTGGCTTTTTAGTGGGCTGTTGTTGAAGAACTATTTCCTCAAAGGACCTTCACCACCTCCCTACCCAACTGATAACTTTGAAACCAGAATCTTTAAAAATTACAGAGTAAATTAAGAAAAAGGATATTACTAATTCCAGGAGTAAAATGAAAATTGTTAGTCCAGTATCCTATGGTTAAGTTCTGTACTGCTATGCATGAAATTCACAACTCCCTTATCTTTGTGTTAGCTGAAAAACAAAATAACAAACACACACACAGAGTAATAAAAACCAACTCCCCCCTCCGGGGACCCAGAAATACAGAGCAACCTTGAGCAGAGTTTAACTGACTTGGATATTTAATTGCTGTAAAACAAAAATGTTTACACAGAGATTAAAAATAACTCATTTTCCTTAGAAACCAAAACTCTTAGTTTAAATAATGAAATCCTTTATCTTAGTTGCTTGTATTTTCAATGGATCAGTTATTTAGTTTATAGTAGCTAAAAGATAAGAGGTAAACATCAAAGAAAGAGAACAGAAGCATACATTGCATATGCTCTCTTTACTCTAAAATTTAAACAGTACTCTGTTAAGAAACATCTAAAGATCTGTCTATTCTGGATCCAAAGAAAATTCCCTTCATTAATTTTTTATTCTAGAGTCTAAAGTGGGTTTTTTTTTTGATGGGGGGAGGAGTGGAAGGTGGACAGGGAGTTATTGTAAAATGCCATAAAAGATTCTTCTGTTTCTGAATTCCCAAAGTGTTCTAACATCTTTAATAAGTGTTAACAAAAAGATCTATTTATCCATCGTTAAATTCTGGCTGATGATCAATTTCAGAGTACCTTCTTCTGGGCCCAGAGAAAAAACAGTCTCTGTTAGACTTCATATTTTGAAAATGTCTGCCTTGATTGACCACCCTCAGCAATAAACTTGAACTCATGTGTCTACTCCACAAAGTGCATAAAGCCTCAGTCTCAATCCTCTTATCCTCTATACGGGATAAAGCCCATCTCCCAGGTGCTAGGCAACATCTCAGAGTCCCTTTATCTGAACATTTGAAGTAGAGATAGTCATTTTAAAATGATGCAAGTAGTCAAGAATTTACTTTTAAAGACCCGTTTTTTTAAGAGGAAGTCATCACCTCTTAAGCCCAGTGACCAATGTGAGCCTCATTAATAATGGCACATCCAGACATTATGTATAGCCTCACACGACGCAGTAGGAGCTACACAGTGTTACCCATGAAGAATTCTTACCAAGAAGTTTAACCTGATCCCTATCAAGCCTTTAGATCTAACTTTGAGCCCATAAGAAATGCAGAGGACTAAAGAACAAGTTTAGCAACACCATGAGAAAACATCAGACAAATCCAGAAAGTGGGACATTCTACAGAACAACTGGGCCAGAACTGTTAACAAGTCAATGTCATGAAAATAGAATGTATGTGGATGTGGCAAGAGGAGGCAGTTCCAGATTAGGACCCTTAAGAAGCAAAACAACCAGATGAACTATGTGGATCTTATCGACATAACCATTTTTAAAAGATGTTTGTGGTAACTGGGGGCTTATTTGTCAAAGGGATAGGGTTTGTTTGGGATAATGAAAATGCTCTGGAAGGAGTGGTGGTGGTTG
The DNA here is from genome assembly GCA_004027475.1 of Anoura caudifer. Classification (NCBI taxonomy): domain Eukaryota; kingdom Metazoa; phylum Chordata; class Mammalia; order Chiroptera; family Phyllostomidae; genus Anoura; species Anoura caudifer. The sequence goes on from PVKU01000913.1 coordinate 113,511, forward strand.
TACAACATTGTGAATGTGCTTAATGCCACTGAATCATACACTTAAAAATGGTAAATTTTACACAATTATATTTTACTACACAGTTTTTAAAAAAGACATTTTGGAAACAAATAGGGAATATGTAAATGTGGATGGATAGTAAATGCTATTGAAAAATTACATGAATCTTGCCCCAGCGGGTAACTCAGTTGCTTGGAGCATCACCCCAATGTGCCAATGTTGCAAGTTCAATCCCCAGTGAGGGCACATGTAAGAATCAACCAATGAATGTATAAGTAAGTAGAACAATAAATTGATGTTTCTCTCTCTCAAATCAATAAATAAAACAATTAAAAAAATTATGCAAATCTTGTTAAATATGATAATGGAATTGTACTTACCTAAAAAAGATATGTTTATTATTTACAGATGAATATTGAAGTATGTAGGGGTGAAATATACATACACACACATGCATATATATATATAATCTTGCTTTAAATTACTTCAGCATAAAAGAGAAAAAGGAAAAATAAAGAATATATGGCAAATTTTTGAAATTGTTTGATCTAGGTGATAGATATTATATGCTCTAATATTATACTATTCCGATTCTTTTTCTCTATGTATTAGAATTTTGCAAAGGAGAGGGGAACCATGGACAAATCACATCTCTGTACAAAACCACAAATTGGGATTGGAGTTCTGACTGGAAACGTGAGTTACCCTGAGGTGATACTCTCTGGAAGGCTGTACTTTCCAGTGGTAAGAAGGTGGGTTGCCACAGGATAACTGCTGGTGGTCATAATCATGTGAGTCTAACAAAGGTCTTGCGTATAAAAAGCAGCTAAAAGGAAAGTTCAAACGGGTGACAAAAAAAGTGTCACTCCAAAACCAGGGTGTAGGAAGTCTGCACAAAGAATCATTGCTATCAACTAAAGCTGGCTCCCCAGCTACCCCCACATCCTCCCTCGGGGTTTGGTCTGCTTAATGGCACTGAAAGGTCAGACTGTTGCAGTTCTGGAAACTAAACAGAGAGAAAAGGACTGTTTGCACCAAAGGTACCCTGTAGATCATTTCTCTTTTACAAATCAGTGCACCAGAAAGCAAGTCACTAGGTTGTGTCTCTTCTAGATCACTATGAAGTTCATCTCCATCCTTATTCTTCTTCATGAATAGAACTTTAGTGTACCCTGACTACAAGTGCACTCAGAAGAGAGAAGACAACTTTGGAAAAATAACCACTCAAGGCACTTAATAAAGTACAGCTCTGGGAATGTAAATGGATGGCTTCCCCTGCCCACAATATCTTACAACATCTGCAAAGCACTTCATTTATACCAACAGCAATAATCTTGCTTTAAAACACAAATCACTTTAATAATTCTCCAATTTACTTCCAGGTTAAAATCTTACTCACAAATTGCAAAATGAGCAGCTTTCTCTAAGGGTCTTTGATTTGCAAGGAACTGTTAAGTATTTTTACTCACCAAGGCATTCTGCTCAGGTTTGGTTTGACCCTGTCTCCTCTGCTACTTGCATCTCCACATTTCTGTCAGGAATCTTCCTCCAATTAGAGAGCATCTAGGAGAGGGATATTGACCTTCTTTGTCCTCTCTTTCCTATTCTGCAAGAAAAGACAGTATTCTCTGATTGCAGGCACAAGGCCACATTTACAATGAGTAGGATATCTGGGCTTCCCCTTCCCTCTCCTCCTCTCCCTCTCTCTCTCCATCTTTTTTGCCCCTCCCACCCCCTTCCCTTCACTCCCCTCCTACTTTTCCCTCCCTTCTCCTTTCTTCTGTTTCTTCCTTCTAGTTGGGCCTCAGTGTTAGGAGGGTATTTCTCTTTCTTGCAATAAAGTTCAGCCATTTGTTCCTCCTCTGTTCTCCCTAATGCTCTTTAAATTTTTTTTAACTTTTTAATTACAGTTAACATAGAATATTTTTGTTAGTGTCAGGTGCAAGCATAGTGATTAGACATTTATATAACTTAACGAAGTGATCACCATGATAAGTCTAGTACCCATCTGACACCATACATAGTTATTACAGCATCATTGACCATATTCCCTATACTGTACTAATTTACATCCCCATGACTGTTTTTGTAACTGGTAATTTGTGCACCTAATCCCTCTACCTTTTATCATCACCCCAACCCTCCTCCCATCTGATAAGCATTAATTTGTTCTCTGTATCTATGAGTTTGTTTCTGTTTTGTTTGTTTTTTTTTGTTTTTTTAGATTCTGCAAATAAATGAAATCATATACTGTTTGTGTTTCTTTGTCTGACTTATTTTCCCTAGCATAATACCCTGTAGGTCCATCCATGTTGTTGCAAATGGCAAGGTTTCATTCTTTTCTGATGCCTAAAGAATATCCCATTCATATATGTACCATATCTTCTTTATCCATTCATCTATGGACAGACACTTAGGTTGCTTCCATATCTTGGCTATTGTAAATAACAAGTGGACAGAATAAAGGGGTGCAAAAGCTTTTCATTACTGTTGTATCACACCCAGTAAAGATTGATAAAATTGCAAGATTCAGGTGGCTTAGGGCAAGAAAATATGCCCTCTGAATCTTGTATTTTGGCCATGAGATCCAAGCCAGTTTACTAGAGAGCTCTGCTTTAGCATTTTAGGTGCAACCTGTTTAATGAAATATTATAGTCTATTGACTCTGTACTGTCAAGGGTAATGGTAGTACCTGGGCTAAGCCTGGGCTTAGGTATTCTTAGATCCCTTGGCCTTATAGTATATCATGTATGTATGTATGTATGTATGTATCTATCTATCTACCTGGCTATCATCTACCTCACTAAAGGGTCTAGCAGAAGTAATGCCATTGAGTGTGGTGGGTGGGGGACGTGAGTGTCTTGCACAAGATAGACAGCAATTTAAACATTTCACCTAAAATGTCATATGGTGTGGTTGAGTGTGATATTGTTGTTACAGAATTACATGCTTACGATTTTGTAATAAAAAAGGGTATTATTTGTGCCAGACCCTGTATATATTTACTTATTAAGATATATATCCTATACCATACAATTTATACAATTTAAGGTGTATAGCTCAGTGTATTCACAAAGTTGTGCAAACATAAGCACAATCAATTTTAGAATATTTTGTCACCACCAAAATGACACCTTGTAGCCATTTAGTAGTGACTCCCATTTCCTCCTGACCTCCTCAATCAAACCTCAGCAATTAGACTTGCTACTTTATTTTCTATCTCTATAGATTTTCTTTTCTGGACATTTTATATACTGTATTTTGCTGTGCATAATGCATAGTTTTTTGCCTAAATTTTTGAGGGAAAATAAGGATGTGCAGTATGCATGGGCAGTACCTGAAATACCTTGTATCTGTTCTTGTGTTTTGTAATTACTTGTTACATAAAATTTCTTGTACCATATGTTCAAAAATAAATTCTAACATTCCCTTATAATATAAAAAACAAGTACCTAAATATAAATAAATAAATAATTGAATTAAAAAAATTAAAATGAAAGTTTTTTTCCTGAAAGTTTGGGCCAAAAATGTGGATGTGCATCATACACAGCAAAATATGGTAAATGGAATCAAGCATATTGTTTTCAAGTTTTATCTATCTTGTGATAAAATACTTCACTCCTTTTTATTGCCAAATAATATTCATTGTATGTATGTATCATATTTTATTCAACCCTTCATTATCTAATAGACATTTGGATTGTTTCTAACTTTTGGCTACTGTGAATGCTGCTGCTATGAGCATTATGTACAGTTTTTTGTGTTGACATATTTTTATTCCTTCTGGTTGTATATCTAGGAATGGAGTTGCTAGTTTATTATAGTAACTTTATGTTTACTTTTTTGAGTAATTTCTAGACATTTCCAAAGTGGTATACTATTTTACAATCCCACCAGCAATGTACGCAGATTCCAATTTCTCTACATCCTTGCCAATCCTTGTAGCTGTTTATCCTTTTTTCATTATAGCCATCTTATGAGACATGAAGAGGTATCTCATTTCGGTTTTGACTTGCATTTCCTTGATGGCTAATGATATTGAGCATGTTCTCATAAGCTTATAGGACTTTTTACATTGTCCTTTAAAGACTGTCTATTTAAATTATTTGCCCATTTAAAAACTGGGCTTATTTTTCTTTTTATTATTGAGTTATGTTTTTTTAATATATTCTATGCACAAATCTCTTATAAGATATAGGATTTATAAATATTTTCTTCCATTCTGTAGGTTTTCTTTCCACTTTCTTATATTTGAAACATAAAAACTTAAATTTTGATGAATTTCAATATTTTTACCTCGTATTTAAGTCAATGGTCCATCTTGAGTTAATTTTTGCATGTGGTATAAGGATGGGGTCTATTTTCATCATTTTGCATTTGGATATCCAGTTGACACAGCACATTTGTTGAAAGGACTGTTCTTTCCGCATTGCATGATCTTGGCACCCTTTTCAGAAATCAGCTGACCATAAATGTGAAGATTTATTTCTGGAGTCTCTATACCATTCTACTGATCGCCTCATTCCAGTTTTACACTATCTTAATTAGTCTTCCAACTTTGTTCTTTTTTCAAAAATCAATGGGTCGTAAATTGAGAATTTATTCCTGGACTCTCTCTATTCCATTCTATTGTATATCCTTATGTTAGTATCATAGTATATTACTGTCCTCCAACCTGTTATTTTTGCAAGATTTTTGGAATCAGCTTGTCAATTCCTGAAAAAAAAAGACAAGAGAACAATTCAGCTGGAATTTTGATAGGGATTGTGTTGAATCTGTAATCAATTTTGGTAGTATTGCCATCTTAACAATATTAAATTTTTTGATCCATAATTGTAGGCTGTCTTTACTTTTCTTTAGGAATTCTTTAATTTCTTTCAACAATGATTTGTAGCTTTCAGGGGGAAAGTTTTGCACTTCTTTCATTAAATTTATTTCTAAGTATTTTATTCTTTATGATGCTATTGTAAATAGAATTGTTTTCTTAATTTTGGTGGGAAATTGTTCATAGCTAGTAAACAGGAATACAATTGACCTTTATATATTGATCTTGTGCTCTGCAACCTTGGTAAGCTTTTTTTATTAGTCCTAATAATTTTTTAGTGGATTCCTTAGGCTGTTTTTTATATACAAGATGTCATCTACAAGTAAAGATAGTTTTTCTTCTTCCTTTCCAATCTGGATGGTTTTCATTTCAATTTCTTGCCTAATTATCCCAGATACAACCTCTAGTACAATATTGAATAGAAGCAGCAAGTGCAGACATCCTTCTCTTGTTCCTAATTTTAGGAGGAAAGCATTTAGTCTTACACTGTTAAGTGTGATGTTAGCTGTTGGTTTTTTTTATAGATGCCCTTTATAATGTTAAGGAAGTTCTGTCCTACTTTCAGTTTATTGGGTGTTTTTATCATTAATGGATATTAATTTTGTCAGATGCTGTTTTTCTGCATCTATTGAGATGATCATGTGGTTTTTGACCTTTATTCTATTGATATGGTGTATTACATTAATTGATTTTTGGATGTAAAGCCAACCTTAAATTCCTGGGATAATTCCCACTTGATCATTCTATATTATCATTTTTTCCCTATTTTTAAAAATTATAGTAAAATATACATAACGTAAAAGTTACCACCTTAAACATTTTGAAGTATACAGTTAGTAGTGTTAAACACATCCATAAAGTTGTGCAATCATTACCACCATCCATCTTCATAACTTTTCATATTGTAATATTGAAATTCTATTCTCAGTAAACAATAAATTCCCATTTCTCCCTTCCTCTGGAAACCACCATTCTGTCTCTACAATTTTGACTACTCTAGAGACTTCATAGTAGTGGAATCATATAGTATTTGTTATTTTGTTATTGGTTTATTTCACTTAGCATTAATATCTTCAAGGTTCCATGTTGTAGCATAGGTCAGAATTCCCTTCCTTTTAAAGGCTAAATAATATTCCATTGTATGTATATACCACATTATGCTTATCCATTCATCTGTCAATGGACACTTGGGTTGCTTTCATATTTTACTATTGTGAAAGTGCTGTAAATATGGGTATACAAATATCTCTTCAAGACCCTGCTTTCAATTATTTGGGGACTATATATTCAGAAGAGAATTTGCTGGATCAAATGGTAGTTCTACAGTATTTTGATTTTTTGAAGAACCTCCCTACTGTTTTCCACAGCTTCTGTACAATTTTACATTCCCTCCAAAAAGGTACAGGGTTCCAATTTCTCTATATCATTGCCACACCTGTTTCCTGTGTTTTTTGACAGCAGCCATCTTAATGGGTATGAGGTAGTCTTATTATAGTTTGATTTGCAGTTTCCTAATGATTAGGAGTGTTGAGCATCTTTTCTTATCCTTATTAGTCTTTCATATATCTTCTTCAGAGAAACATTTATTTAAGTCCTTAGCTTATTTTGAATTGGGTTGTTTGTTTTTTGTTGAGTTATAATTCTTTATATATCCTAGATATTAATCCTTTATCAGACATATGACTTGAAAATATTTTCTCTAATTCTGTATGTTGCCTCTTTACCCTGTTGATTGTCTCTTTTGATATGCAAAAATTTTTAATTTTAATGTATTTTTTCTTTTCTTACCCATGCCTTTAATATCACATCCAACAAATCATTGCCAAATCCAGTATTGTGAAGTTTTTGTCTTATGTTTCCTTCTAAGAGTGTATAGTCATTTTTATATGTTGCTAGATTCAGTTTTCTTATATAATGTTGAGACTTTTTTGCATCTAGGTTCATAAAGCAATATTGTCCTGTACTTTTCTTGCAATGTCTGGCTTTGGTATAAGGGTCACACTGACCTGAAAGAATGAGTTGGGAAATGTTCCTTCTGCTTCTACATTTTGGAAGAGTTTATATTTTGGTAAAATTCAACAGTGAAGTGATCTTGGACCTGGGCTCTGAACCAATTTCATTTTAAGTAACCAAAAATGATGATGCCTGGGTAGGATGAGACTTAATTCTGGCTTGAATTATAGACTATGAGTAGAAGATCAGAGCCAAAAATTTCAAGTGTCCCACTTCTTTTTCTTTCACAAATTGAAACATTTAGTGAGAGAAGAGATAAGCCTTTGTGACTTTATTTCCTCATCCACCAAGTTTAAGATGTTTAGAAAGTGGTGATTATAGACCAGGGCTCAGTCTGGAATTCACAGATCCAAAACAGCAATAACTCTTAATGTCCAGACAGATACTTCCCAGATGCATGATGTCAGCCACAAGAGACAGCAAGAGGGAAAAGGACCGGGAAAGGTTTAAGAAAATCACTCCATCATAAATAAAATTGTCATTATTACAATCCCTGTTTGGGGACCAGTAGTGAGACAAATACTTTAACACAATATACTGGGAACTGGAGCTCAGAGGATGTTGACTGGCTTACTCATAGTTACCCAGAAAGACAGAAAGAGAGCTAAGAATTGTACCTTTGTCACCTAATACCTGGTTTAGTAGTTTATTTTGATCAGTATCTGCTGGTATTCTCTGCTTGGAATGCACAAGAGAGATGGTTCTCAGAACCTCTCTGTAAAGTTTTCATTTGATCAGGGGTAATCTATCAGTACTTTTATCCATGATTCATCTCCCATTTAGTCTTCATATTGCCCTTATTTTCAATCAGAAACAAAATTCTGAACAGAAGTTCATAAAAATGTTGTTGATAGCAGTCAAGAAAAGGTTTACTGCTATTAAGATTTTAGGGGACAATTTCAGGAACGTGGGTGAGGAGCTCCAAAGACCCATTCTTCAACAAAATAAGCATACTGGTGAAAATTAATTTTTTTGTGGCCTGATTTGATTTTTTAAATTATATTTTATTGTTCATGCTATTACAGTTGTCCCCCCTTTCCCCTTTCCCCCCTCCACCCAGCCCACCACCCACCTCATGATCAGTCCCTTCACTGTTGTCCGTGGATCCTTCATCTATGTTCTTTGACTAATCCCCTCAGCTTCTTTCAATCAGTGTCACCACCTCCTCACCTCTCACAGCTGTCTGTCTGTTCCATGATTCTATGCCTCTGGTTCTATTTTCTCATTAGTTTATTTTGTTCATCAGATTCCTTTTGTAAGTGAGATCATATGGTATTTTCTCTTTCAATGACTGGCTTATTTCACTTAGCATAATAGTCTCCCTTTCCATCCATGCTATTGCAAAAGGTAGGAAATCCTTTTTTCTTTATGCTGCACAGTATTCCATTGTATAAATGTACCACAGTTTTTATAGTCATTCATCTACTGATGAGCACTTAGGCTATTTCCAAATCTTGGCTTTTGTAAAGAGCACTGCTGTGAGCACATGGTATAGGGTAAGTGGAGGCAGTCTGGCTTCCTCACCCAGGTGTCTGGGTAACTAAGGCAGGCAGTGTTCCTATACCATTGGAGGGGCCTGATAACCAATGTTCTCATAGCCTTGAGGTCGGGTACGATAAACCATTCCCATAACATGAAGTGGGCTCGCATGCGCAGAACTATGTAATGTTATGTAATGTTTTGGCAATTTTGCGGCTTTGTTCCCCTCTAGTGATTAAACAAGTAGGGGCTTCCCACTAGTTAGACATGCAGCTTGTGACATGCAAGGCTCACCCACCTGTAAATAAAGGCATGTCAAGCATCCCCATGGCTTCACACATTTTCTTCCATCCCCTGAATGCAAGAGTGGATCTGCTTGGCCTTGATCGGTTGCAACACACATGGGTGCATAAATTCTTTTCAATTGGTATTTTGGGATTCTTCAGGTATATTTCCAGCAGTGGAATTGCAACCATTTAAAGTTGTTGCTTTACGAAGGAAGATGAAAGCCAAGAAGACCAGAGGCTATATGCTACCACACAGTGACCTGCTTGGAAAGCAGGGTTTCACTCCAAGAGAAGTGGTTGTTGTTCCTTCCCCCAGTTTGAGAGCAGATATTTTGCCCAGGGGCAGATGCAGGAGATAAGAACAGGGAGTTTTGAAGCTCTCCACAAGAGAATAAACTTTATTTGGAACAGAGTATGAGGACATCAAGCTGAAGGGAGTTCTCTAAAACAATGGATATTTTGGTGATAAGCGGTTAAGAGGAAGCTGGTTGCAGCAAGATAGACTGTAGGCTATCTAGTGCACCAGAAAGAACCAGGAAAAAAGACAGCTAAGAAGAGCCCCACCTGGGGTCGGAATAAATCTCAAACACTAGACTCAGAAACTACTTCAGGATCAGATTGTGGAGCAATTTATGCTCCAGAGAATTGTTGAAAACAGTAGAGTGATTAGCTAGCAACTAATGAAGCCTAACAACTAGTGACCTTACCAACAGAGACAGACAACTTAACAGAAAGATCACAAATTGCAGGTTTAATTCCCAGTCAGGCATGTGCCTAGATTGCAGGTTTGGTCCCTGGCCAGGGCTCATGTGAGGGGCAATTAATCAATGTTTCTTTCTTACATCAATGTTTCTCTCTCTTTCTCTTTTTATCCCTCTCACCCATCCCTTCTCTCTAAAATCAATAAGCATGTCCTTTAGTGAGGATAAAAACTAAAACTAAAAAATAAAATGTCCAGTTTTAATAAAAAAATTATTACACATGCAAAGAAACAGGAAAGTGTTTTGTGACTGACACAGAGGTGGAAAAAAAGCAGTCAACAGAAATTCCCAGTTTGGGGCCCAGATACCCAACTTAGCAAAGAATTCAAAGCAGTTATTATAAATATGTTCAATGAACTAAATAAAACCATGCTTAAAGAAGCAAAAGAAGGTATGATGACAATGTCTCATAAGGTAATCACTAAAGAGACAGAAATTATTATTATTACTTTTTTAAAAGAATCTAATGGATACTGTGAACTTGAAAAGTACAATACAGAACACAAAAATTCAGTAGAAGGTCTCAATAGTATATTTGACCTGGCAGAAGAAAGAATCAACAAACTTGAAGACAGACAGAACAGATGGATAGATAGATAGACAGATAATTATTTATCTCAAGAACAGAAAAAAAATGATGAAGAAATATGAACAAAACCTTGGAAAAATATGAGATACCATTAAGCACATCAGCAAATGCATAATGAGTGTACTATAGGGAGAAGAGAGGAACTGAAAAATATCTGAAGAATTAATGGTTGAAAACTTGTGAAATTTGATGAAAAACATCAATCTCATATTCAAAAAGGTCAACTAACCCCTAGATAAAGTGATCCACATCCAGACACATCATAGTAAAAATGTTGATAGAGAAAGTTAAAGAGAAAAATAGCAAGAAAACAGCATGGAAGAAAAAAAGCTCATCACATACAACAGAACCCAAATGAGAGTAACATTCAACTTCTCACCAGACACAATGGAGGCCAGAAGGTATTGAGATGGCATATTCAAAGTGCTGGGAAGGGAAAAGAAAAAAAAAAACAAAAAAAACCCTGTCAACTAAGAATCTTTTACTTAGTAAAACTGTCAAAACTGAAAATAAAATAAAGGCATTACCAGATAAACAAAATCTGAGAGAATTCATTGCTAGCTGACCAGAGTTACAAGAAATAAAGAGGTTCTTCAGGCTGAACACAAGGGACTCCAGTTAGTAATTCAAATCCACACACAAAAAATAAGAGTACTGGTAAATGTAATTATATATTATAAAACACAGTATATCAATGCCTATTTCTTCTCCTTTATTTTCTAAAATTATGTAAAAAAAGCAATTGTATAAAAGAATATATTTCACAATGATAGCAAAGGAAGCGTGCGGAAACGAAGATGAATTTGAGTAAAAACTAAGTTACAACATGGTAACTCAAATCCACAGGAACAAATGAAGAGGACCAGAAATGATAAATAAGAAGGTTGATATAACAAACTCTAAATATAACTTGCTCTCCTTTTTTCTCAACTTCTTTAAAAGACATAAAATCATATATTATAACAATGTATTATACAGTTTGCAACAAAACTATAAGCTAACTAGACCTAACAGACATCAATAAAATGCTCCAACCACCAACAGCAGAATATACATTCTTCTCAGGAGACTATGGGCTATTTTCCAAGTTAGATGATATTCTAGATAATAAAACAAACCCTAATAAATTCAAAAGATTTGAAATGATGCAAACTATGACTTTTGACCACAGTGGAAAGAACTTAGAATCAGTAAGAAAAGAACATTTGGTAAATTCAAAAATATGTGATTCTTTAGAGAACTTCCAGCCAAGATGGAGGTGTAGGTAGATACACATGCCTCTTTGCACAACCAAAAGAATGACAAATACAAACTTAAAAACAAAACAAAACAAAATAACCAGAACTGCCAGAAAATAAAACTGTATGGAAGTCTGACAACCGAGGAGTTAAAGAAGAAACATTCCTTTAGACCAGTAGGAGAGATGGAGACAGGCAGCCAAGGCAGAGAGTATTCCCAGAAAGGTGGCAGCTGGTGGAATGGGCAGTCCCACATTTGCATGCAGATAAACTGGGAGGAACAACTGGGGAGCGAGACAGACAGAGCAACCCAGGGTTCCAGTGCAGGGAAATAAAACCTCAAAATCTCTGACTGAAAAAACCCATGGGGATTGAGGTGGCAGGAGAAACTCCCAGCCTCACAGGAGAGTGTGTTGGAGAGACCCACAGATTTCTAGAACATACACAAACCCGCCCAGCTGAGGAATCAGCACCAGAAGTGCCCAATTTGCTTGTGAGTAGCAGGGGAAGTGACAGAAAACCAGCCAAGAGCCCAGCAAGTGGCATTGTACCCTCTCCAACCCCTCCTCCACAGACAGTACCACAATGCAGCAACCTGGGTTGCCCTGTCCTGGTGAATACCTAAGGCTCCGCCCCTTACTGCATAACAGATGCACCCTGACAAAAATTATGGTCCAAATGAAAGAACAGATAAAAGCTCCAGAAAAATATAACTAAGTGATGAAGAGATAGCCAGTCTATCAGATACAGAGTTCAGAACATTGATAATCAGGATGCTTACAGAAATGGTTGAGTATGGTCACAAAATAGAGAAAGAAGTGAAGGCTATGCAAAGTGAAATAAAGGAAAATGCACAGGGAACCAACAGTGATGGGAAGGAAACTGGGACTCAAATCAATGGTTTGGAGCAGAAGGAAGAAATAAACATTCAACCAGAACAGAATAAAAATTCAAAAAAATTAGGAGAGGCTTAGGAATCTCTGGGACAACTTTAAACATTCCAACATCTAAATCATAGGGGTGCCAGAAGAAGAGGAAGAGCAAGAAATTGAAAATTTATTTGAAAAAATAATGAAGGAGAACTTCCCTAACATGGCAAAGGAAATAGACTTCCAGGAAGTTCTGGAAGCTCAAAAAGTCCCAAAGAAGTTGGACCCAAGGAAGCACACACTAAGACACATCATAATTATATCACCCAACATTAAAGATAAGGAAAAAAATCTTAAAGGCAGCCTGAGGAAAGGAGAGAGTTACCTACAAAGGAATTCCTATAAGGCTATCAGCTGATTTCTCAAAAGAAATCTTGAAAGCAAGAAGGGGCTAGAAAGAAGTATTCGAAGTTGTGAAAGGCAAGGACCTATATCCAAGATTACTCTATCTAGCAAAGCTATCATTTAGAATAGAAGGGCAGATAATGAGCTTCCCAGATAAGGTCAAGTTCAAGGAGTTCATCATCAAGCCCTTATTATATGAAATGTCAAAGGGACTTATCTAAGAAAAAGAAGATCAAAAACATGAACAGTAAAATGACAACAAACTCACAACTATCAACAATCCAACCTAAAACAAAAACAAAAACAAAAATAAACTAAGCAAACAGCTAGAATAGAAACAGAATCACAGAAATGGAAATCACCTGAAGGAAGGGTTATCAGCGGGGAGCGGTATGGTGGAGAATGGGGGAAAGGGTACAGGGAATAAGAAGCATAAATGGTAGGTATAAAATAGACAGGGGAAGTTAACAGTAGTAAGGCAAATGGAGAAGCCAAAGAACTTATATGTATGACCCATGGGCATGAACTAAGGTGGGGGAATGCTGGTGGGGTGGTACAGGGTGAAGGGAAATAAAGGGGAGAAAAAACTGGGGCAACTGTAATAGCATAATCAATAAAACATTTTAAAAATAAAAAATGTTAAAATATGTAGATATTAAACTATAAACTCCTAAATAACCAATAGGTCAAAAAATGACATGGGAAATTAGAAAATACTCTAAACTTAATGAAAATGGAAGGAAAACATACTAAAACTCATAGGATATGTAGGATATGTCAAAGCAGTGCTTAGAGGGAAATTTATAGCTGTAGATGCCTGTATTAAAAAGAAAGAAAGAAAAGATCTCAAATCATAACCTATCATTCTACTTTAAGAAACTAGAAAAACAAGAGCAAACTAAACCTAAATAAAGCAGATGCAAAGAAAAGTAGATTAGAGTAGAAATTAATAAAACAAAGAATTAGAAAAACAATAGAGAAAATGAAGAAAACCAAAATTTGTTTTTCAAAAGGTCAGCAACATTTACAAACTTTAGGTAGACCAAGAAACAAAAGAAAGAAGACTCAAATTACTAAAATAAAAAAAAAAGAGGGGACATTACTACTGACCCTATGCAAATAAAAAGGATTATACTAAAAAAGGGGAGTACTATGAACAACTGTATGGCAATCAGTTAGATAATGTAGATAAAATGGACCAATTATTTGAAAGACAATACCACCCAGATTGACTTAAGAGAAATAGAAAATCATAATAAACCTATACTAAATAAAGGAATTGACTTAGGAATTTAAAACTTCCCATAAAGAAAAGTCCTGTCCCAAGATGACTTCACTCTTGAATTTCATCAAAACCCAGTTATCAGTATCTTTGGAACAAAGTTTGCCTCCAGTAGGATTTTCCTGTATCCCTGACTTAATTTTTACTGACTTCTTAATAAAGCACTGCCATAAGCCATGTGAATAATGTGGAGATCAAAGTGAATTAGTCCCATCAGTCATTAAGATCTCTCCAGAGATTAAGTTTAACATAGCTACCCACAAGACAAGGATTCTTTGTCCAAAAACTCCAGGTCTGAATCAGAGCAACTGACCAAATCAAGACCAACTCTGTTTGCTTATTTGCAGGAGCCAAACCATCATCCTGCCTTGTATGCAGTTTTCACAGCACGATAAAGTTGTTTCAAACATTTGGAGCCCACTCTAATGAAATTTATTGCCTACAGAGTTTTTATTTTGAATGATAGTAAAGTTTTAGAAATAGTTAATGATATTATACAAGATTAGAAGCTACTTTGCCACTGAATTACACATTTAAAAATGGTCAAAATGGTAAATTTTATGTTATGTATATTTAACCACACACACACACACACACACACACACACACACACACACACGGGGTCCCACTGCTGCTTGCTTTCTCTCCAGAATATTCCTCAAATTGCTTAACAGTACAATCTAATTTGAGACTTTGCCAGCACCTGAGTTTCTCAAAGAGCTCCCAAGGTTTCCTATTAGTACCATCAACATGGCAAATAAAAATTTTTTTAACTTCCTATATTGCCTGTTTCTCCAGAAACTTGGAAATGATATGTAGCTACTTAGAGTCCAGGGATGCAGACTGGCTTAAGATGGGTGTATAACATTTGGAATTAGCCTGAATCGGCATTCACTTCTGTGTGCCCTCATTAAGTGTTACCTGAAATAACCAGCAGGGTCATTAAGTGGCTTACTCTAATCCTTCTAGATTGTTTGACTTAATCTAGAATTAGGACCATACAACCCCAATGAACTGCTACTGATTGACGATGTCTTTTTCCTGTTTATCTGTTAGCCTGCCACAGCCTTGTGACCCAAGGCTCTGGAGTGCATCAGCCTCCTACTCACTCCCTCCTGCGTACACCACATCTCCATGGAAACTGCTTGTCAGACCTTGCTTGGCTGCAGGTTCTGAAGACCTCTCATCTGCAGCCTCAGTCCTGCACAGATTCAGTCTTAATCAGCCAGGCTTCTTAATAGGAGCCTGTATTAGGAACTCCATCCTCTTTAGTCAGTGGGGTCTATAATTGTCCTTAAGCCTCATTTGGGGTACTCCTGGGGAATCCCCAATGTCACTGAGTTGCCGTAGGCTTCCACCACTGATAGGTCAATGGCAGGGTTTCTGCTCTGGGGTCCTGCTTCAACCTGAACTCATCATCTTCTTCCAGTAAGCTCTCTCCTTCCCTCATCTTCCCCCACCCACAGAGCTGACAGCCATTTTGGGCTTTTTGGGCCCCACCAAGATCAGTTGGAACAATCTCCTTTTTGATTATCCTAAACTCTTCTTTCTCTGCAGCCCTATTGCCTCGCGCTGTAGTTCAGACCCACATTATTTCCTTCTTCAGTGATTGCAAGACCCTCGTCTATGCTCTCATTCCTCGCATTCAATCTCTCATTACAACCAGTGAGAAAACCTCCTTATAAAGAAGATCTGACCTGCCCTTCCTCTACAGAGTGAGTTAGTGGTTCCCATCGCCCTCCTGAGAGATTTCAGACACACAAGATCGCGCCTTTGTAATCTGACCCCTGCTTACCTCTCCAGGATCACCTCTTGCCCCTCCCGCTGCATAGTCTGACCTCAGCCACACCAGACCACTTTCCTTCTCCAACAAGCTGCCTGTTGTTCCCTCTCGCCTCCGTGACTGTGCACTGCTGCCTCCTCCACCTGGAGTGTCCTTCCTCCTCCCCCTCTGTATAAGCCTTTCACAAGTTCTAGGGGAACTTCCCTGCCTCTTGAATCTTAAGTGCCTCTTCTAAGTTCTCCTAGAGCTCCTGTGCTTACTCCCTTTCTGCCTTTCTGCTGAACTGTCAACTGCCAGAGGGCACAGTGTGCCCACCTCCAGCCCCGTGCCAAGCACATTCACTCCAATGTCTGTTATGTAAGTGAAAGAATGAAGAATAAGATTCTGAAATTAAAATGTCACCACATGCTGATTATAAGTAGATCCTTTCTCAGTCTTTTTTGGGGCACCATTCATCCCCATATTGGATCATCTCTGAGTTTGCTACACTGTCAGGACATTGCAACTTGCACTGTTGGCTACTGTCCCTGGGAGCACTTGTACAGATGGGTCAGTTGCACCAGTTCAGCTCTGGCTAGTTCTGGTTGCTTCCTTTTGGTTAGTTAGTGGGGAGGTCCCTACTGGCCTCATGGCTAAATCCATGTGGCCTCTGTCAGCAGCTGGAGAGCCATTCCTAAGAGCTGAGATAGTGGGTCAGCCCTCTTCTTACTGCCCAGGGAAGATTCCTTTCTCACTGGTTATGCAACTTCATTGAGGCTCTGTTTTCCTTAGTGAAGTCCAAGATCTGGAATCATGGTAAGAGGAGAAAATGGCAGGTAATAGATAAGATCTCTCATGTTTCTCCAGGAGTTTTTTTTCTTTCTCCCAAGAGGGAGGGAAGTAGTGAGGGAACTGTGTTCATAGATAAAGAAATAAATCAAAGGGGAAGTAGAATGTGTAAGGATCCTCTCTCCAGAAATTTCAGTGGATTATCTGGAAGGAAGCCAGAAAAAGAAAGACTTCTCACCAGAGGTAGGTGCCCACCCATGTGGGTACATGGGATGGTGTTAAAGAACATTTGATCCTCAACACTATTTCAGTCATTTTTTCTTAAATCAACATACCACTCATCTTCCAGAAATGAGAAACCAACCAACTTTTTGCTGTGGATCTGGATAAAATGAAAAAAGAATGAATTTCACCTCAAACTGAGTTCCCTGGCTACCAGGGTAAGGCTTACACAGACATGGAGGAACGAGGACTCTAAGGTGGAGAGGACAGCAAAGCAAGGCACAGTCTCGCTTTCTCCCCTGCAGTGAGAAAGCCAAAGATCCATCAGATGAGAACATGTATATGAAAGCACTTAGCACAATGCTGGGCAAATGAATGGGATTCAATAGAATTGGCTTTATTTTTTTTAAATCTATGCTCAGTGTAGGAACCCATACAGCAATTTTGTGTATAAGAAGAATAATAGAGAAATATTTTCTATCTGGATGTTGGCTAAAATTTTGTCATTGGAGTTTCTTTCCTTTGATCTATTAAAAAACAAATACCAATTACAGGCAAAACACATTGTTTTCAGAACTTTCTATTTCACTATTAATGGTTGATTATATATATAATTTTTAACAGGCAGTAGTGGAGAGAACTCAAAGGCATTAGACATCATAGATGAGGGAGAAAGTACAAATTTTCTATTTCTTCAAAGCTAGACAAACTATCAGTCTAAATTGGAATACTATTACTCATAACTTCTACTAAATAAATACATAATTTTAACAAGCATAGGTTCTAGTAGAGATGAGAGAGCAAATGTAGAAACCAAGGAACAACCAGGTCATTTGCATCAGTGTTGAGAAGGTTTTTTTACCTGGACATGTTAGGAGTGGTAGGAGATTCATCTGGTGGCAACTTAGAAAGGGTAGTCAGGGAAACAAAAGGAATATAGAAAGCATAAACACTTTTCTGCACATAAAGTTTTTAATATGCAGCTTCTAATTCTACTTTACGTGTGTTAATACTACCAAAACCTAGACCAGTACGCATGGTTCATATCAGTGTTCAACAAATGTTTGCATAACCAAAACAAAAATAAAAACAAATGAAATGGGTACTTGTTAACACCAGCCAGCGATGTCCTGCACGAGATTCAATAACACTGTCAGGTTAATATACACTCTGAAAGCAAAGTACTTGTGTCTTATATTTGCTGAGCACTACCCCACATGTACTTTCTTTTTCATACTCAACAGTTCTCTGAGATAGGTAGCCTTCACTGCCTCTGTTTACAGGTAAAGGAACTATGTCACCACAGCTAAAGGTGCTTACCCAGATCAGTGAGAAAATTAATGTTAGCCTAGAGTCTAAGATTCCAAAGTCCAAAATTCACAGGAAAAATTAAGAGACTAAAAAGAATCTTTATTGGGAAAAAAGAGTGCTCTGAATATTTTGATGAAGTATTATTACAACTCAGTAAGTAAAATACAAAGACCCCCCTGCTCCCGCCACCCCGCAACAGAAAAGGTGGTGAAGGCTACAGACTAACAAAAAGAGGAGATTACCATCACAATCAAAGAAAGGCTCTGTCTAAAAATGTGAGTTCAGACCTCTCTGGTAAAATGGCCTAGATTGGACTCACAGCCAGGTTGAAGATAAATGGGCCTTTCTCCTTGCCCTAATCCCAAACCTGAATCTTGCAACTTTAACAACCTCCACGGGGAGTGAAGACACGAGAAAGCCAAGAGTATTGGAAAGAATAGGTCAGCATTGTCTGTGCTTCGTGGATAGAATATCAGCAGCTGAGGTGAAGGAATGCATAGGGCAGCACCACAGAGCCTGTGAGTCCCCGGATACTCCTCAGGGACAGAGTCAAGCTTTATCTGGCTGTGTGTAGAGTCCTTATAGTCCTGCTACTCAAAGTGGAGTTTGTGGGCAGCAGTGAGGACATCTCCAGGGAGTTTCAAGAAATGAAGAACCTCAAGCCCCCACTCCAGGCCTCTGGAACCAGAATCTGCATTTTAGTAAGTTTCCCAGGTGACGTGCATGCACAGTGAAGGTTGAGAAGCACTGCGCTACAGGACCTGGCTCTGGGTTTGCTCACTGAAAATGCTCAGTGAATATCTGCTGATTGAAAGACACGACAGGGGGATCTCTGAGGTGCCTTTCAAAAGAAACTCATCTGGCTTAACTGAAAACTAGTCACTATCCAGCTGAGTAAAGTATCAACCATCTTGCAAAGGGCTTTAAGTAAGATTAATGAATTAATAACAGTGTTTTGTTGTTGATATTTTCCACAGTGAATTCAGAGTTTCTTATTAGTATCATTTCACCAGGATTCTTTATATGCCCAGGAAATACCAACATGGCATAAATCTTTCACTTTTTTTTTTTTTGTCCTTTCTGGTCCATCTCTCACAAAAAAAGGGCAAGCATTGGGAATGTAAAATCAAATGAGTAGAAATGAGAGTAACAAATCTGGAAAAGCTGGAGAAAGAGTATGCTGACCAATGTAAAGACATTGTTCTTTTGCTTGCCTTTCCACAGAGAACAGAGTCTGTGAGCTTTCACCTTGTACCATACAGGTGTGTGTATGTGTAGGTGTACATGTGTGTATAGGGGGTGATGGTGAGGAAGAAGAGACCAAGAATTAAGGACCCTTGTGCTGTTGTATGAGCTGACAAGGCCAAGACACCAAATTTCACCATTAAAAGTGCTTCTGAAGCAACTGTGTGCACCATCATCATCATTGTCATTACTGTCATTATCATTTTAATTCTACTTGCTGTCTGCCAATCTCTTTACTGACTAGACCAGCTTCATAAGGACCCAGCCCCTAGCTTCAGGGACGGTCACAGACCTTAGGATGCCAGGAAACTAGTTATAAGAAAGGAGACAAAAGGGACCCAGAGGATGGAGAGGCATTCTGAGTTC
The DNA here is from genome assembly GCA_004027475.1 of Anoura caudifer. NCBI lineage: Eukaryota > Metazoa > Chordata > Mammalia > Chiroptera > Phyllostomidae > Anoura > Anoura caudifer. Next base: position 132,954 of record PVKU01000913.1, read on the forward strand.
TGATAATGAGTGAGGTGACTCACAGCTGACTCAGACAAAGGAAGAGAAGCTTGGAAGAGGGGAGGCGGTGGGGGGCAGACCTCAAAGGGGCCCTGCCCAAACATACAAATGCGAGCTAGGAGGCCAGGAACACGGTGTTATTTAGAGAACTGCCTGCAGCTCTGGCATTGGAGGGAGGAGGGGATCCAAAAAACAGGGCGAGAAAATTGTATTTGAAGCCAGAAAATGAGTTGTGAATCTGTAGCTTTACGTACTTTCACAAAACTGTAACATTCTCTCTTGACACTGCCCTGACCTTTGATAACTTGCAGAATACTAACGCAATAGGAATTAACTGCCATCAGGTCCCCTGGGGAGGAGAGGTGGGTAAATCAGGTACCACCTCCTATTTTTCTAATGATCCCAATTAGAAAAATGAGCCTCTTTTGACTTCCTTCAGTATTTTACATTTGGAGAACATTATGATCCAACCTGTTTTATATAATAGATTGTTAAAATGTTTGAATATATGACTAAGGCCGATCTCTCATATTTATGGCTAATTGAGGTTTTGAATTTGAAGACTGCAGGGTCACACATTGTTATGAGGTTGGTAATGGCCTTGTCCTATGTGAACTGTACTGAAATGATATGACTGCCCCACCACAGATGTATCTAGGCCCCCTGAAGAGCATGCATTTGTGAGATGGTGGGATGTTTGTACAGACTACTTGCGTGAAACAGTTTTTCTCTGTGTGCTAAACAACCTACACAGAGATCAAACCTGTGACCTCAGCCTCATTAAGGCAACGCAAACCAACTGAGCTATCTAAAAATAAATTTGCTTGATTACAAATTTATATGTGATTTGATGACTATTGTTACAAATTACTTCACCAGAGTGGCACTGTGGTAGTGGAAAAGGCAGGTGTTTTCCAGCAGCTTGTCCACTTGTAAACTTTCATTGAGAAGAAAAATAATTTACTCCCCAAGCAAGAGTGTTTCAACTTTGCCTGCCTCCAAAGGATGACACTGGCAGTTGGACACAGTTTTTTAAGCCTTGGCTAACTAGTTTTATGTTACCAGCAGGTTTGCTGTATTTAATTTGGGGTGTCTTGCAACATTATCAACCCCACTATGATAGTTGCAAAAGCAATGAGAACATTTTTTAAAATTATATTTATTGTTTATGCTATTACAATTGTTCCAAATTTCCCCCTTTGCCCCCCTCTACCCTGACCCACCCACTCCCTCAGTCAATCTCCACACAGTTGTCCATGTACATGGGTCATGCATATATGTTCTTTGGCTACTCTATTCCCATGTTGTAGTTTACATCCCCATGACTATTCTGTAACTACCAATTTGTACTTAATCCCTTCATTTTTTTGCCCATCCCCCCAACCCTCCTCCTATCTGGCAACCATAAAATATTCTCTGTATCTATGATTCTGTTTCTGATCTGCTTGTTTATTTTGTTTTTTATATTCAATTGTTGTTAGATATATATTTATTGCCATATTACTGTTCATATTTTTTATTCTTCTTCTTCAAGAAAACCCTTTAATATTTCTTATAATACTGGTTTGGTGGTGATGAACTCCTTTAGCTTTTTCTTGTCCAGGAAGCCCTTTATCTGCTCTTTGATTCTAGATGATAGCTTTGCTGGGTAGAGCAATCTTGGCTGTGGGTACTTGCTTTTCATCACTTTGAATATTTCTTGCCAATTCCTTCTGGCTTGCAATATTTCTTTTGAGAAATCAGCTGACAGTCTTATGGGAGCTCTGCTGTAGGTAACTAGCTGCTTTTCTCTTGTTGCTTTTAAGATTTTCTCTTTAATATTTGGCATTTTAATTCTGATGCACTTGGTGTGGGCCTCTTTGAGTTTATCTTGTTTGGGACTCTCTGTGCTTTTTGGACTTGTATGTCTATTCCCTTCACCAAGTTGGGGAGTTTTCTGTCATTTTTTCAAATAGGCTTTCAATTTCTTGCTCTCTCTGTTCTCCTTCTGGCATCCACATGATATGAATGTTCGAACACTTGAAGTTGTCCCAGAGGCTCCTTACGCTATGCTCATTTTTTTGGATTCTTTTTCTTCTTGTTATTCTGACTGGCTGTTTTTTGCTTCCTTATATTCCAAATCACTGATTTGATTCTCAGCTTCATCCATTTTACTGTTGATTCCCTGTTAATTGTTCTTTATTTCAATGTATCCTTTGTTTCTGCCTGCATCTTTTTTACACTGTTGAGGTTCTCACAAAGTTCATCAAACATCATTATAACTAGTGCTTTGAACTCGGCATCTAGTAAATTTCTTGTCTCCATTTTGCTTAGTTCTTTTTTTTATTTTTTTAGACTTTATTTATTTTATCTTTAGAGGGGAAGGGAAGGAGAGAGGGAGAGAAATATCAATGTGTGGTTGCCTCTCGTGCATCCCCTGCTGGGAACTGGCCTGCAACCCAGGCATGTGCCCTGACTGGGAATTGAACCGTGATCCTTTGGTTCATAGGCCCGCACTCAATCCACTGAGCTACACCAGCTGGGACTGCTTAGTTCTTTTTTTGGAGTTTTGTTCTGTTCTTTCATTTGGGCCATGTTTCTTTGTCTCTTCATTTTGTCAGCTTTCCTGTGTTTGTTTCTATGTGTTAGAGCTGCTATGTCTACCAGGTTTGGTAGAGTGGCCTAATGTAGTAGGTGTCATGTAGGGTCCAGCAGCGCAGACTCCCCTCTATCGCCAAGCAGGGTACTCGAAGTATGCCCTTCATGTGGGCTGAGTACACCTTCTTCTTATAGTTGGGCCTTGATTGATGTTGGCATGTCCAAGGTCAGCCACTGCCTGTGTTCTATCCAGGGTCACACAGCATAAGCTACAAAGTGATCTGCAGGTGGCTGCTACTTATGCTGGGCTTGAAGGTGCCCAGGTAAGGCCAACCTGTGAACCAAGGCTCATTGCTGCTAAAGCTAGGCCAAGCTGTGTGCTCCTGGCAACTTATGGATAAGTATGGGCCTGCTGAAGCCAGATGCTGCTTGTTTGAGAGAATTTAGGAAAATCTGAAGCATGGGCCAAGACAAGCCATTCGTATGGAAAAGCCATGGGAAACAGCTTGGGTGGGCCTAAATGTGGGGTGGGCAGGGCCTTAGGGATCACCAGAGTGGGGTACACAGAATAAGCCAGGTTGATGGAGTCTTAGATATGGTACCCACCTGCCAGCTCTGTGGCTCTCTGGTGGAAGGGCTCAGAAAAGAAACAATGGCCTTTGCCAGCTCTTTTCTCTGGGAGAAAGCCACACCCCAGTTCTTACCCTGATGTGGGACAATTCAGTTTCTCCCTGTATGTCTCTGATGTCTTTCAATCTGTTGCCACCACACTGAACTCAGAGGGAGTAAGTCCAAGTAAGTCTGTGCATGGGCGCTTTAAGAGGAACTGCCTGGGATTCTAGAAGTTTCTGTCATCCACAGCCTCTACCCTGCTGGTTTTACAGCCAGAAGTTATGGAGACTTATCTTCCTGGTACTGGAACCCTGGGCTGGAGGGCCTAGTGTGGGGCTGGGGCCCCTCGCTCCTGAGATACCCCTCCTGATTTTTATTGGACAGGTGTGGGCAGGGGACCAGCCTGTTCCACATCTCCTACCAGTCTCAATGTTGTTTCTTCTTTAATTCCATAGTTGTAGGGCTTCCATTCAGCTCAATTTCTGACAGTTCTGAATGATGGTTGTTCTATAGTTTAGATGTAATTTTGATGTGGTTGTGTGAGGAGGTGAGCTGTGTTTACCTACACTGCCATCTTGACTGGAAGTCCCCACAAATGTTCAGCAATGAGAATATTGAATGTGCTGTTGAGAAGAGGCTTTTGATTATGATGCAAATAAAAGAGACTAACAGATTGAATGTGGTAAAACCAACCAACCAACAAACAAAACAAACAACCTACCACTGTGGCATGTGAGTAAGAGATGGATTATCATTTAAGAGGGGTGGTCCTGAAAGACAAAGAGAGATTCAAAAGGTGAAAAATCCTGGCTGGGTCTATGCAATGAACAGCAATCAGCAAGAAGTAAAGAAAAGCAATCTAAGAAATGGAAATAATTTGGAATGTGTGAATGGCATCAACTTTGAATGCCTATAATCTAAACATTAATTCTAAAAATGTGTTCAAGCATTTAAAAGCCAGGTGTAGTAAAAACTTCCATTCTGAAACATTTGCTGAACAACAGTGATAGTTCCATAGATCCAAAGTCTGTTAGATCTATGCAACATTAAATTCCCCATGGAGTCTACCAAAGAGGTCTCTATGGTACTTGGCAAAGCCCACCAAGGGCTGCTTTGACCAATTTCCTATTTCTGGTAAAGAAGCCCAGTAGAATGGGTACCAGCAAGGAGATGAAAATGCTGTCTAATTTTAAAGCTTTCAAGAACCATTAAACATTTCTCTTTTTTTTTGGTGAAAATGTGTCTTTCTAAGCTTAAGTCACTCTTAGCCAACTGTTTGCAAGATATATTAATGTACATATACATTTCTCTCTATATTTTCTGCATCATGCTTTTTTATTTAACATTGGGTAGTAGAATTTTCCTTTAGCTTTCAGCTATTGCTTTCGTATAGTATTTTAATGGCAGCTTGTTATTCCACTTTCTTACTACATCATGTGATCCACCTTTTGCTGAACTCTTAAGAATACTAATATTAATATCATTTAACTTAAATTGTTATGTTTCTCTGGATATTTTATGAGGATAAATTAGTAGAATGAAGGTGCTAGCATATGTTTAAAATTTTAATATATTTCCAAATTTTCCTTCAGAAAGATTTTTCCAACAGAAGTCCTTTCCAAAAAAATATTAATGTTCTTATTTTCAGGTACCTTTGTCAGTACTAGATACTATTTTTCTTTTATCTCTACTCATTTTGAGGAGAAAAGATATTTTTAATGTTGATTTATTTGGTTGTCATTGAGATCTTTCTATGATTTTTAGTGTATAATATTTACCAATTTTTCTCTTGGATTATTTGCCTTTTAATTATTTGTTTGTATTAACTTTTTATATAGTAAGGACAGTCCTCTTTTCCCCAATTATTCATTAGCCTTTTAACTTTATTTGTAGTGGCCAACATTGTTTTTCATCTCTAAGAATAATATCAGTCCCAATTAATTCACATGGCTAATGAGAAACTAAATAAGAAAATATTTATGAAAGTGCTATAAAATGTAAAGGACTTTTATTACTTACTTCCAATGTTAATGCTACCCAGAAATGAAGAGGGTTGGCCCTCATGTCTACCATGAATTGTTGACAATTAAACTCCTATTCTTGACTCTGACAGCATCCTATAAAATAAGGAATTAATTTATACCTTTTGTATCATAGTTACCAAGAATATTGTGAAAATAAACAAAGATGTAGAACATAAAAGCACTCTGAGATGTTTAGATGTTTCCACATAAAACCATTATTATTCTTTTACTTCCTTTTAAAAAATCTAATTAATCTAGTACAGAGTCATTAGAACAGGAAAGGTATCATATTTATCACTACTGCTTACCTCAGGTTCATAAGTTTACACCCTGCTCACCTTCCCAAATAGTCCTTCCCTCAAGCTTTTCTTTATTTGATTAGAAAAAAGATCAGTCAGTGAAAAACTCTTCTTCAACTGAAAGAAATATTTTTTAAAAATATATACTTTTATAATTTATTAAGTAGATAATATCTAAAGGCATACATGGAGAAGTTTTGCTCCCAGTGATGTCTCCAACCTCCTCTTTTGTCTCCATCCTCCTCTTGCCTCCACCCTGGTCCCTGTGGTTTCCTTTGCATCCCTCTAGTGTTTCTTATACATATGCAAGCAAATACAAATAAATATTGTATTATTATTATTATTACTCCTTTCATTCACAAAAGTGGCATACTATATACATTGCTCTCTATCTTGCTTTACATTTAATGTAAACCTAAGGCATGATGACACTGTCATTAAACAGGAAAATTCAAAAATTTCTGTCTTTGTTCTGTCCCCAGAATTGTAGAAGGTCAGAGTTGGACAGCGTGGTAAAAGATTTTCTAGTCAGTCATCAGACCTGTTTCCTCTTTTTTCGTGGGCAGAGGACTGCATTTTAAAGCTTCCCCCATGGTTAGATAAGGCCATGTGACTGAATTCTATTGGATAGAATGTGAGCAAAGTTTATGGGTGCCACTTCTCAGTCCAGCCCATAAAAATATCCCCACATAGTCTCCACATTCTTTCCCTGTCTGTCAGCAGGATGGTAGCGCCTAGAGCAAAGTCATAAGCCACAGGTTGAAGATGGCAGAATTATAAGACGGGAGAGCATGGTTCCTTGAACTACCACTTGGAAGAGAACCACCCACAATTAGGGACACCCATTTTAGATATTATATAAGTGAGAAATAAATTTCCTATCATCTGAGCCACAAGGCAGTTTTAGGTTTAATAAACAGATTTAATACAGCAGATAGTATTGCCTTCATTAACACAGACAATAACTTAAAAGTCCCGCTAGTCCATCCCTGACTGGTGTGGCTCAGTAGGTTGAGCATTGTCTTGCAAACTGAAGGGTCACTGGTTCGATTCCCAGTCAGCGCACATACCTGGGTTGAGGACCTCTGAGAAGCAACTAATCATTTCCCTTACACATCGATGTTTCTCTCCCTCTCTTTCTCCCTTCCCTCTCTCTAAAAATAAATAAATGAAACCTTAAAAAAAAAGGTCCCTCTAGTCCAAGACTGGCATATGATAGGTGCTCAATCAATGTGTTTGTAAGGATGTATACTTGAACACCTTTGAAGATAAATAATTAATTCACAACCCTTTTGGCTAGTTTAATTCACTTCAATCAGCTTAAATTATTGGAAAATTACTTATACGGAGCTAAAATCCATCACTCTTTAACTTGTATCAATGTGACTGCCCTTCCCAGTCACACAAAATAAGTCTGAGCCTTCTTCAAGACAGGCTTTCAATTATTTGACAACACCTCATCCCATTCCTCGATGATGATGAATCCTTTGGTCTCCAAGCTAAATAGTCAAATCTTTTTCATTGTTCTTCTTAGGTTATAGTTACTAAAACTCTTATCACCATCTTTACCCTCCTGTGGGCATATTCAATGGGTACTCAGGAGAGAAGGTCATACTCTTGGTAACACTAACCAGCTGTGAGGTACCATTGCCCCTCTTAGTCAGGATTCCATACTTCGATTAACACAGCTTAAGGTTGTTACAATCTCTGCAGTGGGCATATCACCTGTTGACTAATTTCAGTCTTGTGTCCAAGCTTCTTCTTGTGGCTAACTCTTCTCTCTCCTCTCTCCCACCCCCAACATACACACCAATTCAATATATGACCTTTGACAAATGTCTTCTCTGAGACTCATTTCTCATGTGAAAAATGAGGTGGTTGGAGCAGGTGATCTCTGGGTTTTTTTTCCCTGTTCTAATATTCTTTAAGTCTAAAACAGGAAGCTCTGGGAGAGCTCACATTGTACTTTTATGTAGAACCTTTCACCCATAGCAGATGGAGAGCATAAATCTACCTGGAAACATTAATTTCATTAAATAATATGAAACTCTACAGGTTATTTTTCTCAATTGTGTTAGATGTATTATTTAGTTGTCTTAGTTGTATTATTTTCTCTGTGTATTAGATATATTCACAGATATCTGGATAGACTAAGGTGGAACTATAGTGGTCAGGAGGGGGAAATAAGGACCAGAGAGAGCATGATAATCAGACAGTGTTTTTCTCTGAAGGAACTCTCCATCATTTTTTTAACCCAAGGAAGAGTGGCCATGAAAAAGGTCATAAAGCCTGGTTTGACGTCTCATCAGTTTCCTCACTTCATTTCACACACTGTCTAGGCTTACAAAAAGATCCCTCAGCCAATGGGAAAATAAATGCATTTGGTATGGTGGGGAATTAACCCATGTCTCCATACCCCTTGCCCTTGGTAATTTTTTAAAAATTGATTTTAGAGAAAGAGGAAGGGGGGAAGAGAGAGAGGAGAGGAGAGGGGAGGGGAGGGGAGGGGAGGGGAGGGGAGGGAAAGAGAGGGAAAGAGAGAAACATCCATCTGCTGTTCTATTTAGTTATGCATTCACTGATTGACTCCTATATGTGCCCTGACTTTGAAACCACCACCTTGGTGTGTCAAAACGATAAGCTAACCAACTAAGCTATCCAGCCAGGGTGGTAAATTTCTTAAAACAGACATCTTACATGGTTTAAGCTGATTACTTTCTCCTGATATTTCTGCCTGAGTCCTCCATCCACGCCTCCAAGCCTGGATCCAATTCCCACCCTCGACCGATATTTTACGCATTATTATTTGACCTCTTTTGAAAAAGTCATTGCCGGTTTTATAACCCGATCTGGGCACACTCCCCATTGGGGCTTGCATTTCCTGTGGATGATGCGTTGGTTTCCTAGGTGACAGAATAGACCTGTTAGCTTGTGGCTTCTGACTCACTCACTGCAATGGACGTCACAAAATCGTGGTTGAACAAGTGGATACTGATAAAAGCATGTGCTTAAGGGAGCAGTAGGGCACTAATGGTTAAAACCATTCATTGTACCAGCTCTCCCTCCCACTAAGCAAGCCAAAAGACCGACACAAATACCAGATGTGAAAAAACAAGCAACAGATTTGAAACCCCTCTGGATTAGCAGTCATATAGAAATGCACAGTGGAGTCCTATGTACAGCCCCAATATTTTGTTCCTTTCCCTGTTTACCGTTTCCTTTTTTCCCGGGACGTAGATATACCAGGATTGTCTAATGAAATGTCCGATGGAGATTGAAGGAAGGGAGGTGGAGACAAGCCATAATCTAAACAAAAGCTTGTTTACTAAGGTGACATCTCTTTTTGATTTTCTGTTTCCCAAGAGGGGAAAGTAAACTCAGAGTGGAAGGGCCAATTTTTAGAGCCCAGAGTGAAAAATACATTCTGCCTGACAATTAATCTTCAAAAAAAGCTGGATTTCATGAAGTCTAGAGACACACACACACAACATGTACACACACACACACACACACACACACACACACACGGTGGGAAGGAGGAAGAGACAGAGTGAGAGAGAGAGATTAACTTTCTAGCTCCTCTTTTGCTATAACTGATCCCAGCAATGTACTGAACTACTGAACTGAATGAATTCTTTAAATTCTTGAATTCCTTAAATGACCAACAAACATAAAGGTTCCTTCCTGGAGATAATGCATCTTGTTTTCTACAGAGCCCTGAGGGATGCTTTAAATAGCAACAGCAAGCATCCCAGTGAATTAGACAGCAAATGTAGGTTAGCTTTATTTAGACAGATAAAGAGAGGTAGAGAAAGTTGTCTGGTTCAAGGGCAGTGCAACCTGACATGACAGCTTTTCTCAGAGGAGGAGAAATTGCCTTGGGAGAGAGGGGTACTTTGGGGAAAGAGCAAAGTTCCTTGGATCACCAAGGCAAGTGATGCTAAATTCTTCAGTCCAGAGGAGCAGGAATTAAGAGTGGCTTGTCACTTGTTGAAAGAAAGATCTATAGATTTAAAATGTAAAGGAGAACTTAGCATCCCTAAATTCACACATGCACACATCTTTGTTTCCCATTTCTTGAGAACACCATCAGAAAGGACACGCTTCCCTGAACATAAGTGGGGGTAGGGAGTTTATGAGACTCCTCTGCAGTGGGACTGGAGATCCTCAGCAAGTTTTGAGTCAGGAAATAAGTCCAGATGGAGAACTCCTGGAGAGATGGCAGCCCAGAAAGCAGGAAAACTGGCCAATCTGGGAGCATTCACTCTTTAAACAAAAATGTGGATGACTGGGGAAAAGTTACTGTCAATGGGTTTGTTTTACTTTTTTCTCCCTCTCCCCACAACCCTTAGATTATTTTTCTGAAAACAATGCCTAATGGAAGGCAGCTGGCCTAGAAAAAAATCTAACTCTCTGGTTTTGTTTGTTTGTTTTTACTCTACTGTTTATGGTTTCTTCTCTTTCTAATTTTTTTATTTCTCCTCAATTTTCAGGAGCGAAATGATATCTGATGTCAGTTCATAGCCCTATTAGTTAGTTTTCAAAGGAACAATTTTAGTTAGTAAATTTATAATATTTGAATAAATTATACTTAATACATAATGGTTTTGAGTAAACCAATTTATACCTAATACATTTTTATGTTCCTAAAGTCACACTGAATTTAGACTTGTTAAAAAAAACTGTAGAGCCCTGGCTGGTGTGGAGCAGTGGACTGAGCGCCGGCCTGCTATCTGAAAGGTTGCTGGTTCAATTCCCAGTCAGGGTATATGCCTGGGTTTTGGGTCAGGTCCCCAGTGGGGGGCATGCAAGAGGCAACCACATATTGATGTTTCTCTCCCTCTCTTACTCCCTCCCTTCCCTTCTCTCTAAAAGTAAATAAATAAATAAAATCTTTTTAAAAAACTGTAGAAAATCTAAAAATTTAAATTTGCAGATTTCTTTTTTAATTTAATTTTTATTGTATTTTTCCAACTACCATTTAGTCCCCTTATATGCCTCTCCCCCTGGCAATCACCACACTTTGTCCATTAGTCCTTTCTCCTTTTTGCACAATCCCTCCACCTCCATCCTGATCTCCATCTATGTATGAGTCTGTTCCCATTTTCCTTGTTAGTTCAGTTTGTTTATTAGATTCCTCATATGAGTGAAATCATATGGTATTTTTCTTTCTTTTACTGGCTTATTTCACTTAGCATAACATTCTGTAGGTCCATCCATACTGTCGCAAAGGGTAAAACTCTCTTTTTATGGCTGAGTAGTATTCCATTGTGTAAACATCCCAGGGTTGTTTTATCCACTCATCTACTGATGGACACTTGGGCTGCTTCCATATCTTGGCATTTGTAAATACTGCTGCAAAGGACTTAGAGGTGCTTATGCTCATGTCCCCTAAAACTAGATGCTTTCTTGTTAAGGGTCTCACAACTTCTGAAAATTATACATCTTTATGTATTGCCAAGGCAGCTGTCATAAGCAAAATTTAAATTTCATTTTTAATTAGTTGTCTGTGTACTTCCTTTGTACTTATCATTTGTTCACTCATTTCATTCATTCCTTCAACAATTATTTACCGAGTACCTACTATATGCAGATAGAGTGAGCTTACTTATTTGTTCCCACTCTTCATTACTGAGTGCTTTGCTTCTCCTTGTCAATTTTTCTTCACTCTGTCCACCTCAACCCCATTCACTAGTTACCTGGTGAACTAGCATATGGACTAATAATTTGTTCAGTTGAGAAGTACTGTTTTGTACTTTAATGTACACAAAACTTTCCTAGTTCACTGCCAAAAACTCACTATGCTTTTGACCATTTGTGAGACTGGCACATCAGTTAATCATTTTAAGCCATGACAATTCCAACAAGGGGATAGAAGACCCATTCCTGTGACTATATTTATAAAGTAGTAGATGCAAAAGACTCATATGAAATCTGATGCCAAACTTATTCCAGTGTTTTATTAACTAACTTTTTATAGATCCCCCTCACTTGAAGCTATTCCTATAAGTTTTTTTATTTGTGCAGTTACAGGACTCTAATCAAAAGGAAAACTACCTTTTTCCTTCTTTTTGGTAAAGAGACTAACATTTCTATGTCAATGGAAATGGAAAAAATTAATAATATCCTGGGATCTATATTTCTTGCTCTGATATCTCAATTGCTTCACTATTAGAATACCTTTATTAAAATTTTTCAATTTGTGCTGATAATAAGGAGACCTTTAAAATGTTTTTCAGTAAGTCAGTCTTAGAACTTGTTTTTAATATATTTTGTTTAGATTTTATTTATTTATTTTTAGAGAGAAGGGAAGGAAGGGAGAAAGAAAGGGAGAGAAACATCAATGTGTGGTTGATTTCACATGCCCCCTACTGGAAACCTGGCCTACAACCCCAGCATGTGCCCTGACAGGGAATTGAACCAGCAACCCTTTGCTTCAGAGGCCCCCGCTCAGTTCACTGAGCTACACCAGCCAGGGCTGTTTTTAATATTTTTAGTGCTGGAGGAAAATCACTTGTATTTGGAGTTGAAGGATCAATCACTGATCCAAATAAATAAGATATAGTATGTGTAACATAAAAATATATGAGGTATGTCTAGAAAAAAGTCTAGCTATTGTTAATATAATAAGAACAGTTTGTGCGACATCGATGTAACCTGGCAGCCAAGAAAAGTGAACTGGAATGCACATGTGTGAACAATGATGACTTCACTGTACTAGTCAGTGGGGGTGGTACATGCTGTTGAGTGAGCAAGTATATTGTGTGGCCAACACATTCAAAATGACTGAGCGAGTAGAGCAACAAATTTGTGTCAAATTTTTCATTAAGCTTGAATATTCCTCTGTGGAAACTATGCAGATGATTCAGAAGGCCACAGCTATGGGCGACTGGTGATTGGCAGCTTCATGATGACAACGTTCCCACTCATGCATCATGTCTCATGCAGAGTTTTTTGGTGAAACATCAAATCAGTCAGGTGACTCAGCCCCATACAGCCCAAATTTGGTGCCCTGTGACTTTTGGCTTTTTCCAAAACTAAAATCACCTTTGAAAAGGAATACATTTCAGACTGTCAATGAGATCAGGAAAATACAATGGAGCAGCTAATAGTGATTGGAAGAACTATGTGAGGTCCTAAGGTACCTACTTTGAAGGGGACTGAGGTGTCATTGTCCTATGTGCAATGTTTCTTGTATCTTATATGTTCTTCAATAAATTCTTCTATTTTTCCACAGTACATGACTGGATACTTTCTGGACAGACCTCCTAGCAATTTTTGTTTGTGTTTTTCTATGTTTTCCATGTCTGCTTCACTAAATATTATTTCAGTAATATAAAAATGCTGTAAAGGAGAAATATTGTAACACTATTTGACTAAGTAAAATAAGAGTCACAAATTTTATTTTTATTTTGTGACATTTGTGGCTTTTCAGCATGACCTTGGCATTCTTCCTCTTCTGATGCAATTTCCTTCTCTGTTTCATTCTGTTTTGGTTGAAGTTGTTTCAACCTCCTCCTTCGCTGAGCAGTCTAGTCTGTGAGATCCCAAGCTGACACTTTGTTTTCTGAATATCCACTTCTATTTTCTGTGGCAGCACCTGCAGATAAACATCTGGCCAGCCACCTAAATGGACACACCCCCACGCCCTCTCAAACTCATATATGCACAGACATAGGTGGGCATGCACACACATGCTCAACTCCCACACCCTCTCCCAGGGAGCTCAAACCACTCCAGCTGTTTTCTGGCCTTGGCAACAAAAGCAGCAGCAGAGCTTCTAATGTCGGTTCTCTGATTCGAACCAGCTCTGATAATGTTGAGGAGCTGCTGCCAAGGGAGAATTTAAGTCTCCTGGAGAAGATGGCTGTACAGGAGACAGATGGCAGACCCAGAAGCTTCAGGTTGTGTATAGTGATCAGAAGGGAAGAAACAAGAGTTGGGCTTCATTTACCTAGAGGGCTTTGCCCCATTTTCTATTGACAGCCATGTACTGATATTTCAAGGCTCAGCTTAAGTATCGCCTCTTCCCGTAGCTTTTCCTGATAAGCAGAGTTTCCCATCCTCTATACCCATTTAACACTTGCTTAATAGGAAGCTTAATTTTTCCCCAGAATCCATGAGGTTCAAACTCTTAAAGGCACAGATCTTTGTTGATTCATCTTTTATCTTAGTGCCTTGGAACATAGTAGGCATTCCATAAATGTTAGACGGATCAATAGAACCCACTGCTTCCCTCCCATGAGTGAAAGTAGCAACTGCCTTTTTGCGGAGGTGAAAGAAAAGGGTGCCCTAGTGAGTGTCTTTTCTCCTTTTAAAAGTTAACACTAGACATGAAGATGGTGTGACAATGATCCTCCACATGAGAAAATAACTCAGAAACAAAGAGAGCAGCTGCCTTGTCATCATCCCCATCACTGGTATTTCTTCCAGTGACCAACAAATAAGTCTAATTCTAATTACAAGATAATAAGCCTTAGCTCTGGTTGGGTAGCTCGGTTGGTGAGGGTGTTGTCCCGATAAACCACAGTTGTGGGTTTGATCCCTGGTCAGCAACATACAAAAATTAACCAATGAATGCATAAATAAGTGGAACAACAAATCAGTATTTCTCTCTCTCTCTCTCTCTCCCCCCTCCCTCCTTTCCCCTGTCTCTAAAATCAATAAATAATTTTTTAAAGGTAATAAGCCTTCGAGAAACTTGCAAATGTGAATAAGAAGAAATTGTTGCGTCAAGGAAGGTTACATTGGCCAACAGAAAATGTGGCATGTGTCTATTAAATTAATACGGTTCATGTTCCAGAGTAAAATGCTTCAACATTTAAAATGTTTTAGCATCAAGGGAGGGTAAGGATGAGGCAGAAGCATGGTTCTTTACTTGCAAGACCTCACTTTAATTCTCACAAACACCTATGAAAGAAATGTTATTGCCTTCATTTTACAAGTGAAGAAAGTGAGGTTTGGAAATGATAAGCATTAGAAATCCCCCTTAGTATTAACACTTAGCAGAGCTTGGATTTGAACCCCAATCTGTCTGACTCCAAAATACTATCTTCACTCCTCTGGTTCCTCTCAGGAGCTATTTTTCAATATTGACATCAAGTTTTCAGGGAGGTTGAAAATACAGATTGAATCTTTCTTGAGTACTGACACCGGGCCACACATGGGGCAGGGCAATGGGCAGATATGATGAACCATCCTCCACTCCAGGAGCTAAGTAACCGGTGCAGAAAGCTGACACCTGAACATAGGCTAAACAATAGGGAATGAAATAAGGGCCACTGTGGAGGGGACTGTCATGGACTGCTTGAGAAATGAGGGAAGGAATAGTTCTGATTGTACAGAGAGAGCAAGGAAAGTTTCACAGAATGCAGAAAGAAGGAATTTTGACAAGGCTCTGCGGAGGCTAGGGGCAGGGTCAGCAGGCACTAGGACCCTGCAGAGGAAGGAAAGGAACCTGTTCCCAGATCTGGGTGGGAAGGTCAGTGACATTGTGTCAGGTTGGAAACTGGAAGGTGAAGATGGGTTGGAGCCAGGCCATGCAAAGCTGTGAACAGGACTCTGAACTTGAAATGGGAAATTTTTGAAGGTTTTTTGAGTAGGGGAAAGCAAGGATCCAATCAAATCCTGGACTAAAAGATCCAGAACCCATTCTGACACCAGATCACAAGTACGTGAAGCGCACAAAGCAGAAAAATATAGACAATCAATACTTTTAATCAAGACTCAAAAAAAGTGTTCTGCTTACTTCTGAGGAAACACAGCAAATGGAGGAACATATGCCTAAATCACCAGCTCGAACTCCACCTGTCTGTCCTCTTCCTTCTGCATTGGTTAAGAATGGTCCCATTCTCATGATTCGTAAGATAGCCTCATCCAGCAATAAAACCCCAGGGCAACAGATATAATCGCCTCCTCCCCCCAAAGAAAAAATTCCAGCAGGGAAATGACAGCTCCTTTCACTTCCTTCCTTTCAGTCAGAAGCCAGCCCACAAAGATTTCTTAACTGTTTTCTCACCTCAACACACCAGACAAACATCCTAGAGTAGGAACTGGATCCTGATGGCTTAATTGAGTTAAAAGGAAAAGTGGAGGTCATCTAAAAGCCTCTCAATGGTTTCAGAGTGGCTTTCACATCTCTGAAAGCCCAGTGGTGGTTCTCAGTGCTTGGTCAGGGAGGAGCTGAATGAATTTCCTAGCACACAATTCAAAAGCACTGGAAGTCAGCAGTTCTGAAAGACTGCAGAAATGGCTTGTTTACATTTTTCTCTTGGGCTGAAACCCATCTATTTAAACTTTAACCAGAGGCAATTATGAAACCACGGTAAGCCAGGGATGGCAGCCTGCACAAGACAGGGAGACAGATGCCAACAGTCTGGCATCGAAGGAGGAAAAAGCGAGAATATTTTGAGAAAGGGGTCAAGGAAGAAATACAAAGAAAGTTTTAGAAGCAAAAGGTGTCACCTAAGTAGCTGATCTTCAAGAGAAGAGGGAGGAAAGTGGTGAGGGAGGGGGAAGCTGGTGGGGTGGGCAGGAAAGACAGCAGCGTCCGATGGAGTAGGTGGGGCTGTCTCCATCCCACCAGTTAAAAATCCCGCCCAGTAACAGTGCACTGCTGTAGCTCTACTGCCTGTACCTTTTTTCCCTTTTGGGTCAAAAGTGCATTAACCCAGGGAATCAGTGGCCCTGAGTGGTCTGCCTGGAGCAGACACACCCAGCCAGCCCGGACATAGGCCTCTTCCCCGAAGGCCAAGCCTCCTCTTTAATTCAGGTTTTCCTGGCAAAGACCCACCTGGGGGCTGATGAGCAGACCAGTGATGTCAGAGGAAATACCCCACTTGACAAAGGACTCTGCTGCAGCTGCCTAGGATTTAGTGAGTCCTAAGAACAAGCTAAGAGATAGCCGTTGCTCTGCAGTGAATGTTTTATTCTGGACATGAGGATGTCCATGGACCTGACATTGACACCAGGGCCAATTTTAGATGCATATACGAATGTGGGGAGATCTACAGGACACCAGACCCCCACATCTCTCTGTACAAAAGCACTTGACAATCAACCCCTGGATATTCACTCCTTTGGGTTTTTCAACTTTTTGGTTTTGAGTATACCCATTAAGCTGCACATGCAGTATATAGAAGAGAGCCCTGCCTCAGATGTTATCGGCTCATTTCTTAGCAGGAATTTACTTTTTACCAGTTCCAGTCAGATTAGAACCAGAGCCCTGTGGGAGAAAGATCTAGGACAAGCATTTCGGTGATAGAGAATGGGCAGAGGCCTTGGGAATTGTGAGTGGGAAGCTGGCAAGAGTCATGGAAGACAAATCTCTGTACAACAATGAAACCCAGTCCCTCAACATAAGTCGGAGTTTGTGTAGGCAGCAGAAAGCTGGGCTCATCCAAACCTCCTGTGAAGCTTTCTTCTCTGATAACCCGCTCTTACCAGGGAAAGCCAATTGGGGCACAGCCAGAAGGAGTTGGGGAAGGTCAGAGGATTTGCACATACTCAGGGCCATGGTCATGGTCTTCCAGGGCAAAGAGGTCAAGGTCATGGGCTCCTCTCCAGACCAGTTTGTTATTCTCACCGGAAGATCTGTCTACAGCTCTGAACTGCACTCCCAAGTCCAGCCAAGCACCTAAAATATTCATGATGCTGTTCACAAGGGTCTGGGCGGAGAGTGTGGAGATGGCTGCCTGCAGACTCACCCCGACTAGGGACAGATCCCAGAGTGCTGTTGGGGAAGCAGGGGGGCACACTGCGTACGAGCAACAGAACATAGTGTGACACTTTATTTTTATTAAACATATGCTCCACTTTTATTTCTTAAAGTTTGTATAAGTATAAATTGCTTTCTTGGGCCCAGATCCGGGAGTGAGGAAGTTGGACTTGGATGGCTCCTGCAGGACAGAGCCTGTGAACGCGTGACTGCTGGCAGTTATCCCAAGAGCTGCACAGAAATTTCTGAGGGATACACATTGCCCAGCACCTACCACAGGGTGTTATACCTTGGAGATGATATTCGTAAAACCAGGCATGAGATCTCCAAGGGAAATCCTGGGAGACTGTACATAAGCTAGAGAGGCAGCGTAGTGTAGTGGTTAAAAGCATGGATTCAGGAGCCTGGCTGTCTGGGTTCAGATCCTGATGCTATCACTTATGAGCTGTGTGGCCTCAAGTAAGTCTAATCTCTCTGGTCCTCAGTTTTCTCATCCATATAATTTAGGCAATAGTAGTTCCCATTTAACAGGGCTGTTTGTAAGCAACAAATGAGTTGATTTTTAAAGGGTTAAATAAGTTAATATTTAAAACCATTTAGAACATCGTCTGTCACAGCGAGAAGTGTTGCATTTTAAAAGTAACATCATCTCTCCAGGCCTGGAAACTCCAGTTGTTTGTATGATTGACTCTGTCTCCAAAGAGGCCTTTGCTTGGCTCTAATCTACCCTTCACCTCCCATCATACCAGCATGAGAAGACGGAAGGGAAATACCCTGATACTTTTATCCCCCAGGCTTCCCTTGAAGTACTAGCAAGGCGCTTCTGTTCTGCTCTGAAACCTAGCAGCAGCATGGTCCTGTGCCTGGGCAAGGAACAGGAATTCCTCAGTGCAGACCCCTCAGGCCCTTGGAAGGGTCCAGGCTTATGCTGTCCCTGAATGCTCACTCTCCTGTCCTTCGAGGATACCTCACACCACCCCAGGGTTCCAGAACACGAGGAAAAGCCCTCACCGAGAATGGGAGAAGCAGAGAAAGACCAGGTGGCAGAAAAAGGATCACGACAAGAGGAAGCCAAACACAGGAGAAAAAAAGCAGAAAGCTGAAATAAGTACAAGGAAACTTTTTTTTGTCTCTCTATTTTTGGCCAGGTGAAACACAAACACAAGAAAATAAACCAAGCAACTAGAACCAGACTGCACCAGTGAGGGGATGACAGAGGCCGCAGGACTGCAAATACATGCTAATGACCTCATCTTCCTCCTGTGCCCTGCAAGTGTGGCCCCAGAGTCACTTGTACTGTGGCCTAATAATGATTTCATTTCACAGACTTCCTTCCACATTTTTTTTTCTTAACAAAGTCCATGACAACTCTGTTTTGGGAAGTAGAAGCAGTGTCTATCTTTAGGAAATCTAAATGCCAAAAAAGCTCAGAGAAGCACAATTGAGAAGTAAAGAATAGTTGGTGTGATCAGGACAAATATCAGATCACAAATATTTGAAATTCTTCCCCTTCCAGGGCCTGAGGAGAGCAGTGTCTTTGTTTGATGACTTGGCTCACAGATGACTTGGCCTTTGTTGTGTTGTGTAGGATGCTGGATGGACAGGAGAAGCCGAAGGAAGGTCAAATATTTGTCAAGTGCCCACTAGGTATCAGACATTCTGCTAGGTGCTAGAAATTCAAGAGTGATCCAAAACATAGGAACTTACTGTCATGAAGCTAATACTCCTTTTTTTTTAAAAAAAAAAAAAGATTTTATTCATTTATTTTTAAAGAGAGGGAAAGGGAGGGAGAGAGGGAGAGAAACATTGATGTGTTAGAGATACATTGATCAGTTGCCTCTTGCGCACCCCCATCTGGGGTCCTGACCTGCAACCTAGGCATGTGCCCTGACTGGGAATTGAACCAAAGAGCCTTTGGTTCATAGGCTGGAACTCAATCCACTGAGCCACACCAGCCAGGGCTTTTCTTTTCTTTCTTTCTTTCTTTCTTTTTTTTTTTTTAACTTATTAAAAAACTTCTGGTAAATTACACATAACATGAAATCATCATCTTAACCATTACACAGTTCAACTGTACACAGTTCAATAGTGTTGAGTATGTTTACACTGTGGTGCAATCAATTTCTAGAACTTTTCCATCTTGTTAAACTGAAATTCTATGACCACTAAACAACTACCATTTCCCCCTTCCCCGCTCCCAGGCCCTGACAACCACAACTCTACTTTCCATTTCTGTAAATGTAATTACTCTAAATTCCTCATATAAGTAGAATTATACAGCATTTGTCTTTTGGGGACTGGCTTATTTCACTTAGTATATCCTTAGTAACATGTATCAGAATATCCTTCTTTTTAAGTCTGAATTATATTCCATTGTATGTACATGCTACTTTTTTTTTATTCTGTTCATCTGTTGATGGACCCTTGGGTTGCTTCCACCTCTTCGTTATTGTGAACAATGCTGCTGTGAACTTGAGTGCACAAATATCTCTTTGAACTAACACTCTTTTAAGGAGCTTATCCCATCATATCTGAGTTGTTTGCCCATCAGTTAGCCCAACTAGATGGTTAGCTGCACAAGGACCTGTGTTATTTATCTTTGTATCCCAACTATATACAGTGCTGGCACATAGTAGGAACTCAGTAAATATTTATGGAACAAAATAATTTATTTTTATAATGCTTAGTCACTACTGCTGCAGCTGGCTATTTTACATATTTTAATAAATAAGTTTTGCAATTTTAATGAATGCTATTTTGACTATATTGACATGCCAAGATAGTTTATATAAAGGGATTAGTATAAAAATTCTAAATCTCAATCAAAATTCACTTTCTAGATGAAATGTCATTGACAATTCCTTCCTACTCACTTTGCTGAAAATTAGCTCTTATAGGTCTTATTCCTCTCCTTTCTTTCCTTTCTTTTCCTCAACTCAAAGCACTATATAGATCTTGAGGACCTCCAGATGGGTCTCCTCAACCCATGGAACATCCTGTTGAATAAATCTAGGTATGGGCTCAGAAACTTTCACTGAGGGTCATTTTGTATGAGGCACAGGATGAACAAAGCCACACAGCCCTACCCTCTGGAGGAACTCCCAATCTTGTGGTTCTGCCTGATTATTCCTGGCCACAATTAAGCAGTGGATTCAGTTTTCTTAGGTGTGGAAAATAGTATTTACCTCCATTCCCTCTTACTCAGATGCCAAACACAGATACCATAGCATTTCTGAAGCATGAGGAGCTGAAAGACATTGTTGAAGATTTTGAGTAGCATTGTATCTGATGATAATTACAATGTGTAGTATTCGCCGCATCAGAAACGATCTCTATAATCCATTACAAAATGCACGTTTGGAATTAGGATTTCTGGTCAATGTAGCATTGTTGTACATAAACCTTTGAGGCACCCACTCAGATCCAAACACAATGTGATGGTTTTTAAAATATAAAAGAGAAATATTAAATATAAACTTCTCTGTGGAACACGGAACAACAAATGGGACTGCAGACACGGGCCTGTTGGGCTCCAGGTCTGGAAGGAGGCCGAGGATGCTGGAATGAGACTTCTGCAGAGTAAGAGAAAAGAAAAGTGATCTGCATGGGGTGAAGGAAGTAGGCTGGAACCAGAAGCAGGTTCACTGCTTGAATCTATGGGCTGGGCGGAGAACTCCCCTCTCCATACATACCAGCTGTCTTGTTAAAGAGGATTTAAAAAGCTGACTACTGCCGATGATGGGTCTTATCTTAGGGAATGATGAGGCAGGAAGGTAAGAGCATGTGACAGGAAATTGGGTGAAGCAACAACACACCTCCATGGCTGACTCCATAGCATCTCCTTTGTCACAGGAGGGCACAAGAAAAGATAAATCCTTTTTATTCAGATAATATGATTGTCTATAGGGCAAATCAAACAGACTACACTGAAAAACTATTAGAACTAGAAAGAATTCAGCAAGATTTCTGGGTATAAGATCAACAAACAAAATTCAATTGCAATTCAATATATTAGTGTTTATCACATACAGTATTTAATAGTAAATAAAGGACACCATTCTTAAAAACAATAAGTAATACATTTACTACCTAAGAATAAATATAACATAAAATGTGGATTTTAAGTATGAAAGATTTTTATGGAAAAAGTTAACTAAGATTTGAAAAAATGGAGACATATACCATATTCATGAATTGGAATACCCATTATACCAAAGATGTCAGTTCTAAAGTTAATGTTTAATTTCTAGGCAAACCCAACTTTTAAAATCCCAACCTAATTATGTAACATGAAGCAATGATTACAAAATTCATGTTGAAGAGTAAAAGGTCAAAACATATTATAGTAGCTGGAGATGCCTTTGGCTACAAATAAAAGAATATAAAATTAATATGTGACTTTAAAAATAACAAATTTAGCCCTGGCTGATGTGGCTCAGTGGATGGAGTACCGGTCTGTGAACCAAAGGGTCACTGGTTTGATTCCCAGTCAGGGCACATGCATGGGTGTGGGCCAGGTACCCAGTTTGGGGGCAAGAGACAACCACCCATTGTGAGAGGCAACCACATATTGATGTTTCTCTCCCTCTCTAGAAATAGATAAATAAAATCTTGAAAAACATAACAGGTTTATTATTTCACATCACAGAATGTCCAGTGAGAGGTGGTTTCAGTATTGGTTAATTCAGCAGCACACCAACATCTTGGGGACCTGGGCCCTTTTTACCTGTCTGCTTAGCCCTTCTCAGTGTATAGGTCTCCAGCTTTCCCCCCCAGGGTGGCAAGCTGGCTGCCACAGTTTCAGGCCTCACATTTCCCCACAACTCTACAAAGATAGGCAAGGCAAGTCATTTTCTTATGTACCTTCTCAAGTGAGAAGAAAACTTACCTGTTATATCCCACCTCCACTCTAGCATAATTCCACATTGGTCTCATTGGCAATAGATGCAACACGTGCCTATAGCCAAACCACTCGCAATGGAATGGAATTACTGTAATGGGCTTAGACCAAGCACTATGGAATAGGCTTCATGGACTCCTGAAAACAGTTAGATTCAGTTGGAAGGAGAAAGAGACATTCTTTGGTCAGATAACCAATTACAACCCAAGGCAATTTTGAAAAAGAATAAGTCAGGGGATTTGCCCTACCAAATAATTAATACTCAAAATCAGAGGTGGCATAACAAGCCAGGAGTGAAAGGATGAACTATTTAATAAATATGTGTTGAAATAATTATAAATGTATTTCATATCACAAGTTTAATTTGGTATGAAACTAAATGTAAATAGTCAAATTTCATACTTCTAGAAAAAAATGATACTATTTTTACATACTTGGGATAGGGAGAGTTTAACTAAATAAAGCACAAAAGAATAAAACACAAAAGCAAAGATTGATATACATTTTACTACTATAAAATAAAAAGGCATCATCAACAAAATACGAAGACAGGCTTAAACTGACAGAAGGTATTTTTCCAAGACATAAAACCATTCATATATTAATATTCAAAATTTATAAAGAACTACTAAAAACAGAAGAAAAAGAAACAACTACAAAAAAATTGGCAAAGGATATGAATAGGCAATTCACAGCAAAGAAACCCTAATAGCCAATAAACATGCAAGAAGATGCTTAATCTCACTAGAAATTAATGCAAAACTAAAATAATAAAAATTTCCCCATAAATAGGCAAATTTTTTAAATTCTGAAAATACCAAAAGTTGTAAGATGTGGGAAAACAGGACTCTTAGTAAGCAAAATGATAACATACAAAAATAAATCCTAAGTCCTGGCAGTTCCTCTCTTAGGGATGTTGCCTAGATTAGTGTTTCTCAACCAGGGGTGATTTTGCCTCTCAGGGAACATGTGGAAATGTTTGAAAAACTTTCCGGTTGTTACACACATGTGTGGGAGGGCGTTACTGGCTACTAGTAGAAGTGAGGGATACCACTAAAATCCTACCCCACCACAAAAAGTTATCTGGTCCAAAATGTCAATAATGTCAAGGTTGAGAAAGTCTGCCCTAGAAAAACTCTCACGTGGTGTGCACCAGTAGACTGGGTTTCCAGTGCTGATTGAAGCTCTGCTTCTTATAGCAACAGCAAACTAAAACCCACTTACTCACCATAATGCAGCTGAATGAAAAAGTAACATGTGTATATTCAAACAAGGGAAGAACATACAACAGATAAAATTAATGAGTTAGTTCTTCAGGCTGCAATGTGAACAAGTCTAAAAAAGTAATGGTGACCCCAAAAAAGCATTGCAAAATGTTATATATGGCATGATATAGTATTCTTTTACATTTTGCAAACACAAAGTAATACTATATACTGTTTATGAATGCATACATACAAGAAAAAGTATAAAAACACTCATGGGAATGATTTATAGGAACTTCAAGGTAGCGATTACTTTTGGGAAAAGGGGAAAGGAGAAAAATAGAGAAATAAATGGGTCAGGGATAAGCAATGGGTTTCAACTATACCTGTAAAACATTTTACAACCAACAAACCCCCCTAAAACAAATAAGTCAAATATTAAGATTTGTTAAGTATTTTATATGTAGATATTTGTTAAACTCTTCTCCATATTTTTCAGTTTGATCGAGGTATTTATTTATAATGCAAATATTTTAACATATTTTAAGAGCTGCATTTGCAGGAGTGAGTACTCTTTATGTGTTTCTGGAGCATAGAGTTGGTGGAGGGAGTCTGTGTTTCCAGAAGAAGCCATGCTGTTCTGAAGGGAAATTAGAGAAGGGGAAAGTGACCCTTGAATAAAGAAAGTCTGTTCACATAAAGACCCTATCCCTGGGATTCTTGGCAGGAAGTGTTGGCTTTCCAGCTGCGGCAGCAATTGATAGTCTATTCCTCTGTCCATGGTCCTATTCCTCTAACTCAAACAACCTTACAAGAGCTCAGAGTGAGGTTCAAATTTGCCTTGTAGTGTTCTAGATGGAGCTGAGAAGCTGGGAGAAGAAGAAATATTGTGGGTACAGCAGCTTTTGAGTATTTGGAAAGAAGTTCTGACTGCTGTACATGTCATCAGCAGAAGGGAATCCTGCTGGGCAGTCAGTCATTCTTTGTAATAATGATAAACAGCATCTCTTAGTCAAGTGAGCCCCAGTTGCGCGGAGGCCTGCTTGGTGAGAATGATACCATCATCTCCCTAACATTTCTTAGTTTTAATGAAAGGCTTTCTCATCCCTAATGCTTTTCATCATTTCTTCTCAACACTCCTTATAAGAGCAGTCGATACTCGCTTCTGCTTTCACAAAGATGAGGAGAGACTAGCAAAGCTTCTCCAAAGCTTAGGTTCTATGAACCAATATTTTTACCTAAATCACTGGGGATAAATACATGGTGAGAATAACTCAACTGAGAAAGACATTTTATGGGCATTCCAGAGTAATCACCTATCTTCTTAAAAGAAACAACATTTCTTGAGATCCCAGGAGAAGTCTGGCACTACATAAAGTGGTATGAGCATGAGAGTACAGAACATAACGTTTGGGAACATAATGTTCCTCCTAGGACTTAAAAATTAATGTAGATCCAAAACTGTTAAGAAAATACAAGGGTTGTTGTAATAAATTATGGGAAAATAAAGTGAAAGGTGTAGGGGCAAAAATCCCAAGCATAGTGATAAACTGTGGAACATGAAAGCGGAATACGATGAGCCAATTAACCTCAGAAGAACACAAATTCACAGTATGGGCAGAATACAAGATACCCTGTGAAGTCAATTTTGCAGACTCAGTCACTTGTCTAGTCACACAAAATCAATAGCTGTTTCTGATGGGCCACTGGCAAGAAAAAAATTACTGTTGTTTTCTAGAGATGGAGTCAAAACCAACCGACATACAATAAAGTAATTAGGGGGAAAATAGTGGGTTGGCAAACTTTTAATCTATAAAACTAGAGATCTAGTTCTGGATGACAGCGCTAATGGAAATAGGTGCAATTGGGTTTGTAGATGCTGATTTTTATCAGCAGCCAGAAACTGTGCTAAAAGCTCAATTTGGCCTACTTTAGGTTCCCTGGGTGAGTTGGTGGGGGAATTTTCATTAGGCAATTTGTTATATGTCAGAAGAGGAAATACAGCAATATATGAATACTCTGATATATATATAGGTAAGAAAGTATCTTAATAGAAAAATGTACTCTAGTGTCGGACAACACTTCCCCACCAAGATGATGGAAAGTGCTTGGAAATGTTTGGACCAGACCGAGCTTCTGCCATTGCCCCAATTTTCCTGCTTTAACAACTTCAACCTTGCTAACATACCAATGTTAGGAGAGGTAGTTTAATTTTTTTTTTTTTTGAGGCCAGTTGGCTGATACCTACATTACTTTAAAGGGTGGGTGGTGCTCAGGAGCTCTTGGTGGGGTGGGTCTTATTCCTCTTCCATGCCGGACTTCTGGCTGCATGCCATGGCACTGGCCTTGTGAGAGTCGACAACGCACAGACTCAGGTAGTACTTGTTCTCGCAGATTTTGTGCTGGATGCTGCTCATGGAGGTGCTTCCTTGTTGATGATGGTTTGCACATAGGAGGTGCCTGGCTTTGACTGGCTGATCTCTGATTGGTGACAATGACCACACCTTTGCCATGGGCAGGGGAATCCACAACCATCTTGCGGTGAATCAGCCCGTTGTAGCAAAAGGAGTTGCAGGCTTTCGGATTACTGGGCTCGATACTATACATCTGCTTGTTCCCCTTGATCAGGAAGCTGGAGCAGTTCCTTGCAGGTGGGCAGACACAAGGGCAGCTCCTCTCACTGCAGCAGCCAGACGGAAAGAGATGGTTTTACATATTGTCAGCTTCTGTGCTGGTCAGTCATGTCACTGCAACTTTGCTCACTTTTACAAGGAAGTACCAAAACATCCCACAATTTATTTATAAAAAATTGTATGTTCATTCTTTCATGTTTAAATTTCAGTCACCTTCAAAGTACTCTACATTTGAGGCAATACACCTATGGAGACATTTTCTCCACTGCTCAAAACAGTTTTGAACTCATCGATTTTGATGCCTTTTAGTGCTTCTGCAGTTTTTTGTTTCACCTCTTCCACATCCACAAAATGTTTCCATTTGAGGACTTTTCTCATCCTAGGAAAACAAAAAAAAGTTGCTCGGGGCAAGATTAGGTGAACAGGGAGGGCGGGGCATGGGGTTCATGCCGTTTTGGGTCAAAAACTGCTGAACACTCAGTGCAGTGGGAGCAGGTGTGCTCATAAATCACCGGACGTGAAATGGGCAAACACGTTGAAAGAGTCTTCAAAAAAAATTCACTGAAGCTGAATGCAGCTTTTCACAACATCATCTGGTACAGTGGTGCACATGGGTTCCTAGAGCACTCACCTAGTAGGGGAAGCCTGTACTATAAGGGGCCCACCCTGCAGAAGATAATTCTGTTTTTTTAGGGGGGTCCCCCTAGTACATATACCTTCTCTTGTTTTCTAGTATTATAGTAATGTGAAAAGATAAAAATGTCTAGAAAATATTATTTCATTGTGGAAGGGAATAAATTAGACAGTTACTTCCACATGGATTTCCAATAGGCATCTCAAACTGAACATGGCCAAAGGAGAGCTCTTAACCTTCTGGTACCAAATAACAACAAGAGGCTTAAATAAATAGTTTTACTTTTTTCATAAACAAGATATCTGGCAATAAATGGTTGCTGGTGTTGGTTCAGCTGCAATTTCTAAATCATTAAGTAGTTTTTTTTTCTACTCCACCATCCTTAATGTTTTGGCTTTTAACCATCATGTCTTTAGTTTTATAGTCACATGATGGCTGCCATGACTCCAGACACCATGATGGTGTTCCAGACTGCCATATCTATCCCCAGAAGATTTTCACTTAGGTCTTTTTAGCTATAAATGAATTACCCTTAACTGCAAAGGAGATGGGGAAATTGAGTATCTAGCAAAAAAAGAATGGGATTATTATGATTGAATTGTACCAATCATGATTTATCACTTGGGGCTGGATATACTGCCATCCTCAATAAGGTCAGGGCTCTGTTAGCAAGGAGGAAGAGAGGAAATGAACATGGTCTGTCACACTTCTTAGTCCCAGCCTATCTGTCTTGTTAAATAGCATCACCAACCAACCATCCAGTGTCCCAGCCAATAATAGAAGAAAGAACTTAAAAAATTTTTATTGTTATTCTATTAACAATAAAAATTGTTGTCTCAATTTTTCCCCTTTGCCCTCATCTGCCCAGCGTACCCCCTGCCCCCACAGTCAATCCCCACACTGTTGTCTATGTCCATGGGTCATTCATACATGTTCTTTGACTAGTCCTTTCCCTTTCTTTCCTCTATTATCTCCCTTCCTCCTCCCTTCTGGCCACTGTCAATCTGTTCCATGTTTCCATGTCTCTAGTTCTATTTTCTGCATTGGTTTATTTTGTTCATTAGATTCCTCTTATAAATGAGATCATATGGTATTTGTCTTTCACTGACTGGCTTATTTCACTTAGCTTAATACTCGTATTCTCCAGTTCCATCCATGCTGTTGCAAAAGGCAGGAGTTCCTTCTTTCCTTCTGCTGTGTAGTATTCCACTGTGTAAATGTACCACAGTTTTTTGATCCATTCATCCACTGATGGGCATTTAGGCTGTTTTCAGCACTTGGCTATTGTACCCAGGGCTGCTAGGAACATAAAGGTGCATAAGTTCTTTTGAATTGGTGTTTCGGGATTCTTAGGGTATGTTCCCAGCAGCAAAATTGCTGGGTCAAAAGGCAGTTCCATTTTTAATTTTTTGAGGAAATTCCATACTGTTTTCCACAGTGGCTACTCCAGTTCACCTTCCCACCAACAGTGCACTAGGGTTCCCTTTTCTCCACATCCTCGCCAGCACTTGCTGTTAGTTGATTTATTAATAATAGCTATTCTGACAAGTGTGAGGTGGTATCTCACTGTGGTTTTAATTTGCATCTCTCTGATGGTTACTGATGTTGAGCATCATTTTATATGTCTATGGGCCCTTTGTATGTCCTCCTTGGAGAAGTGTCTATTCAGATCCTTTGCCCAATTTTTAATTGAATTGTTTGTCTCCCTGATGTTGAGTCATATGAGTTCTTTATATATTTTGGAGATTAAATCCTTGTCCAATGTATCAGTGGCAAATATGTTTTTCCATACAGTCAGTTCCCTTTTCATTTTAGCCATGCAGAAGCTTTTTAATTTGATGTAGTCCCATTTGTTTATTTTTTCCTTTATTTCCCTTGCCCTAGGAGATATATTGGCAAAGATACTTCTATGTGGGATATCTGAAATTTTATACCTATATTTTCTGCTAAGACTTTTATGGATAAGTCTTTTATCCATTTGGAGTTTATTCTGGTGTATGGTATAAGTTGGTGGTCTAGTTTCTTTCTTTCTTTCTTTCTTTCTTTTTTTTTTTTTTTGCATGTACCAGTCCAGCTCTCCCAACACCATTTATTGAAGAGATTATTTTTACTTCATTACATGCTCATGTCCCCTTTTTCAAGTGTTAATTGATTATAGAGATGTGGGTTTATTTCTGGGCTCTCTGTTTTGTTCCATTGATCCATGTGTCCATTCTTATGCCAATACCAGGCTGTTCTGATTACAGTGGCCTTGTAGTATAGTTTTATAGCAGGTATTGTGATCCTTCCAACTTTATTCTTCTTTCTCAAGACTGGTGAGGCTGCTCGGTGTCTTTGATTGGTTCTATATAAATTTTTGGAGTATTTGTTCTAGACCGTTGAAATATGCCATTGGTATTTTAATAGGGAGTGTGTTGAGTCTATAGATTGCTTTAGGTAATATGGACATTTTAATGATGTTAATTCTTCCTATCCATGAACACAGTATATTGCCTAATAATATGATTACATTTTCTCACCATTTTGTAAATGGTGAGAAATTTAGACAGTCCCTAAATTGTCCCAGACGCTCTCTGGGACAATTTAGAAGAAACATCTGGGAAATGTCCTCTTCTCCTTTATTTCAGCCAGGCTTTCAAGCAGGGGAAAACCCAAACGTTCATGGAAGAAGAGAGAAATACTTAGTACCTGAAATTTTCTGCCTTTTGCTGAGGTTTTCACATATCTATTTATGTTCTTCCCAAAGACTAAAACTACTTCCACTTTCTTCACCAGAAAACCAGATTTTTCAATAGGCTGTCCTCTAGCTAAAATATTGAAATCAGAGAAATTAACACGCAATCTTCCTTCATCTCCCTTTCTTGGATCCTCTCAGCCCTGTCTATACATTCTCAGTGCTAAGGTGATGCCCTGCAGGCCCAGGCTTTTGGATCTGGCTCACTGGGCCCATGGGCTCAGCCCACACTCAACCTCCCATGAATTTGGTCAGCCATGGCACACTGATATTGTGCAACAGAAACTTCGGGAAGTTCACATCCACATTAGGGCCATAGGATCCTAGTGATGCTGACCCAGCATAATCCAAAGTGCCCCTATGTTTAGAAACGTCCTCAACTACTGCTTATAAATTGCACACAAAGAATCCCAAGGGTTTTGAACTTCAGGACTTGACAACAGAAAATAACAAGAGATCATCTTCAAAGGTCTTCAGGGACTATATTAAAAATAGAAATAAACTGTTTCTCTGTACTCACCACAATCTCAGCCCCTTCCCCTTCTTCATCTGTTACCCCCCCCAAACACACACACCCATGTCTAGCTTCATGCTTGCATGTTACCTCTTGGACATTCACAGGCCCCTGAAACACATGTTCCAAAAACAGCCTTGACATTTTTGATAATGCATTAGTAAAAATATGGAGTTTGAACTCCAAAATATGCATGTTAAAAAAAAATAAAACATCTGCATATAAAAACAAAAATGAATAAAATTAAAAATTACATTTGATTCTTTGGTTAAATTTTTAAATTGAAATTTAAATAGGGTCTCTGATGGGAGCCTATTTCCAGATTTCTATCTCAGGCAAACTGGGTTAACTCTATTTCCTTATGGTTATCAGAATTCTAAAGATAGCTCCCCAAGATTCCCATCTCCCGGTCATTCAGTCAGACACTAATCTAGGTCACTGCTTCAGTCGCTAATCTAGGTACTGCTGTGAAGGGATCTTGCAGTTGTAATTAAAGTTCCAAGTCATTTTACTTTAAGATTTAGATAGTTTTTTCAGGTGGGTCTGACCCAATCAGGTGAGCCCTTTAGAAGAATATTTTTCCTCAGTTGGTAGCAGAAGAGGAAGTAGAAGAGATTCTAAATGTGAAAGAGATTAGACAGTGATTGCTGGTTTTGAAGATAGAGAAGACCACATGAGAAAGAATGTGTGTGGTCTCTAGAAGCTGGCGCCTCTGGGCTGGAAGCCAGAAAGAAAATGAGGACCTCAGTGCTCCAAACACAGGAACTGAACAAGCTTTGAAGCAGATTCTTCCCCAGGTAAGAGTCCAGCCTGACTAATACCTTGATTTCTACACTGTAGGACACTAAGCAGAGTACTCAGCCAAACCCACCCAGACTTCTCACCTACAGAACTGTGAGCTAATTAATGTGATATTGTTCGAATCCTCTAAGTTTGTAGCAATTAGTTACACAACAGTAGAAAACTAATACATCCCTTTGATTTTTACATCTCTAAATAAAGGTAATAATGTCTGGCTATGTCTAAGAAGCACTCTGAAAGCAAATATTAACAAGATTTAATTGACTTATTGTAAGTTCAGCAGAAAAGAAATATATTAAATTATTCACAAGATGCTATGATTTTTTAAATTATATTACCCAGAGAGGTTCAATCCAGGGCCATTAGACTCTTTAATCCCAGTTAGGTTTGTTTTCTCATATCCATGGCAGTTGCAGGTCAGGGCTAACTTTAGAAGCCACATCATATGGGTTTAGTATGAACTTCTTGCTTCAGGGGGACATGATTCAACCTGCAATTATTTCATTTCAGAAAATAGTATTCTGCATTTTATAGATTCTCTACTGGACGCCACATCTACATGTCAAATATGGGAATTATTTTTCCTAGCTATAGTTCCCTCTCGGAAAAACTTAGCCTATACCTTGGCAAATATGTTGAAATTCAGTAAGCTATGTTCTGATCTTGAGAAAATTATGAGAGAAAAGGTAAAAGATGGTCATACCTTTTTAAACAAAATGGACCACTGAGATAAAAGAAAACCAAAAGGTGGGGTGAGATCATCCTGACCACACTCATTCCCTTAGTAGAGACATAAATGGTGCTGAGCCTGCTAACCCTTGAGAATAATATGTAGCCATGGAGTTCTCTGATGAGCACGACCCCAAGACCAGATCTAGTTTAAGCACAGTGACCTGGAAAAGAGCAGAGGAAGAGGAAGAAGAAGGGAGTCATTAAGTAATCTAGAGGTTGTATGCAGGGTGAGTTCCAATTTAGGGAGTAGACTTTACATACAAGATGAGGAGATGGAAGAAGGATGGCTTGGGAGCTAAAAGCTACATGCCTCTAGGAAAGTTACTTAAATTCCTTAAGCCTCAGTTTCCTCTTGTCTAAGTCAGGATAGTTTTTCAGTGTTCTTAGCACAGGGTCTAGGACACGGAGTCTTCAACAACTGATGGCTGCATTAGGATCATGCAGTCTCATCCTTCCGCCCTTGTCCAAGAATCCCGGATAATCATCTCTGTTCTAATGGATGCTAATAACCCTGCTGGCTAGTCCGAAGTATCATGTTCAAAGCAAAAGACTACAAGCCAGTGTCCAGCCCAGAAGCCTAATGCAAATACTCCCTTAGGGCAGAGAGGGACAGAGAGAGTGGGTCTGACTAGAAGAAGCTGATTTCCCCGGGCAAGAACAGGGTATTTATTAAATCCACAGAAGGAAGGATCTATAGTCAAATATCCACAAATAAAAATCTCTTTCTAAAACAACTAAATTTTCTGACCCAGTCAGTTGACAATGATATGGCCATTGAAGATCATATTTTTCCAACATGGTCCATTTTCTTGGCTTTCCTCAGTCATTAATTATGACTGTTTTCCCAAATGTGGAAATTCCCCTTGCACAGATGCTGCTGCTGGCCAATGCTCCTTTCCTGAGAAGTCTCTACAACACAAAAATATTTTTGTTTTCCCCAATTGCCCACAGGGAAAATTTCCTCATTCTTTTTTTTCCTCCTCCCTTGAAGCCCTTTGACAATTTCCAGGAATCTAAGTAAAACAGAATCACTTAGATCACTGGAGAGCCTTTTAGATGTTCTACTTCTAAAATGGCAAAAAAGAATCCTGCACTTTAAATTGAACATTATTAAATCCATCATAAGATTTCCTTTTAATAACCAAAGGCAATACCACTAAAGTCAAAATACGATGGGGCAGCTGATGGCAATTGGGAGAACTATGTGAGGGCCAAGGTGCCTCCTTTGAAGGGGACTGAGGCATCATTGTCCTATGTACAATATTTCTTGTATCTTGTATCTTCTTCAATAAATGTCTCTATTTTTCATTAAAAAAATACCTCCCACAACTGCCTGAGTATATGGCTGTGGGGCTCGGGGGTTTAAATTATAAACAGAAATGGCCAAAGCGATTCTCCTTGTATCTGGATCAAATGCCATATGCAAAATGTGCTTCATACACATTAAATCCCTATACAAATGTAGGCATTTGGCACCAAAGTGGGTATAATGTGCCTGATTAGGAAATTTCAAAGAACAAAGAATTGAGGTGGCCACTTAATGAATTTAGGGAGGGAGAAAGAAGTGTTTTAAGTGTGGCCTTCGGCTCTTACGTAGAATATGGTTCCTACTCTTTATCTACAATAAAAATAAAAGCAAGTAGCAGAGGCATGAACTTTGTGCCTATTGCTTGATATGCATAAGTATGGGCAGTAAGAGAATGGCTAAGTGCCACTCTCAATGAAGGACCAAATAAAGTGAAAGTATATCTTTAAATTAAAACATGTCAGTGGAAAAATATTAATTTACTAAAATTATTTATCCTTTTTCCCCACAGAAAAATGATCAGGTGATCTAATATCCTAGTACTTACAAGATAAACAGAGCTATTATTGCACAGAAAGTCAATACTTTTGATTAAGCAATTACCTTCAATTATGATATGTGGTTTACCAAGGAAATATTAGCTTTCTTCTTCCACCTACTTAACTTACATTCTCTCAATGTAAATTGGTTAGTAGGTCAGGAAATGGTATCTAATTTTGTATTAGCATTAGTCAAATGTAAGTAGGAGGGGATAGGTACCATAAAATTTTTCAACAGAAATAACTGGAATAATCTGCCATTAGAATAATCAGTGTCAATGCTTACCAAATTTAACACAGATAATGGAGACAATGATGCCCCTGATTTTTGCAACAGAAATGAGCAAAATTTCCTTTGAGTTTGAAAATTTCCAGTTAAGTCTTTGCACTACTGTGATTTTTCATGAGGTATACTCAGAGGTGGGGGAAGGGGAGTTTACTCTTTCCTTTTTATAAAGAAACAAACAAAAAATCTTTTCACCTTTGCAAGAGAAATGAATGGGGTTAAAATGACACATTTACAAAAAATAAAAATTGGAAAATTAAGAGCACAAACCTTGCTCAGGGAAAATTTAGTATGCTCAGAAATAGGAAAAAAAGTAGATATGTCAATTGATGTGATATATAATAACTGATACAGCACCGGCCCTGACCAATCAAAATAGACATCCAATAAAGCAGATTGGGCACCTGGTCATAAGCAACTAGAACAGCCAAATGAATATGTGTCAACTAGATATCAACCCTGATTGTTTTATATGGTCATGAGAGTCAGTATAAAGTTGATTTGTAAACCAAAAAGCATTATGAAAACTTACGTTATTGTAACAGGGTTAGATGCAGCCGAATGGAGGGTCAGATCATGGATATGTCGATGAAAATAAAAATATCTGCTTATTTCTACTGAACTCACATTTTTATAGTTGCTTATGAACTGAGAATTCTTCCTCTTTCTACTTCCTCTCATCACATTTCAGGTGAAATAGACAGATTAAAAAGTTGGGTTTTGGGTCTCTTTAGATGATTATCAACAAGACCATGTTTAGTTGCCTGAAGGCAAGTTGCTTTTTAAAATTCTAAAATATCCCTCATTTCCATGTGTGTAATGATATTCCATAAAATCTATGAAAGTTATTTTTAGGTGGTGGTATATGGGGCATTTTTGTTTGTTTTCTCCCTTATATTTTTTGTGCTGTTTGAATTTTTCTAATAGTTTTAAAAAAATAATTCATTAAAATAATTTTAAAAACTCTCTTCCTTCTATTTACTTAGCCAAAATTATATCACAGTCTCCTATCCCCTCTATTAGATAATTAATTTTCTGAATTTGCATGCCCAAAATTCAACACCACTTTCATTTTAAATTCATTCTCAAGAACCTCCCACATAGCCAATGTGTAAAGGCAGGGTATCTCTCTCTACAGCACACGCTCTTTGAAGGGCCTTCTTTTGTTATTTTTGTTCTTTGCATTGTCACGTCAAGTTGTTTCAGAATATTGCCGAACTCCCCAGTGTCCTTTGAAAAGAGTACATCAGATGTACAATTTAGGTAACTTGGGAACACCTTGCTCAAACTAGATAGTACTTGTAAAGGTTGGAAATATTTGTGGAGAAGATAATCTCAGAGATTTTCTTTTGTTGTATGTGACAAAAGGAGATGGATTAGGGAGATACTTAGGAACTACTGTGGCACTGAGGCTTAGCAATTCTTTACACAGTTTTCCTTTTCAGGATCTGTTTCTCATGGTGTGATGGGTACCTTGAACCGATAAAATTTCCAAAGTTTTTAAGCCAAACGGTTCAGCCTCTTTACATTTCCCATGGACCCCATAGGGTTATATTTATTTAATACTGGGGAAGGGGTTCTAGATCAGTAACAGAAATTAAAAAATAGTTGATTTTGTAAAGGGTGGCAGGATTAAGAAGAATTTATTTTTTTGCTCTTTGGTGTTGCCCATTTGATTGTGTTTGTAATGCTGTTTGTGCCCTTTTGGTCTACCCATCTATCAGTACAAAAATGAAAAAAGTAGAAGAGTTTCCATTATTGAAATTTTCAAGATCAGAATGAATGACTACCACGTATGCTCTAGAAGAGATACATACATTTAAAGAAAACTTGACTACAGTGACCCTTCGAGTTTCTTTCGTCTTCAGATTCTTGCTCTGAAGTGTACCCTCTAGAATTATAGTGCTGATGCACCATATCGGAATAATAGGAGTCTTTTCTGACCACCTTCTTCACTTGATCTTGTACCTGCATCTTCTGCAGGGCTGGCAGTTCTGAGAATTAAACAGGAGATGGAGCAGGTGGAAGAGTGTTCCCAGGAGACTAGGAGCTGTCCAGCAGTCAAAGGAACTGACCACACTCTATTTTAGTCCCAGGTATTGAGACTTATGGCAGTTTAGAGCAAGGATTCAGCTATGCACACATGTTATCAGTATGTGTACATGTGTGTAAAAGTATGTGCTTACCCAATCCCAACCCAAGGAAGTTTCTCCTGATTTCTACATAGCTTTTCATTTAAAATTGGGTCAATGCTGTTTTTAAATTGTGTAGGAAAAAAAAGAAAGTAATAATGTACAGGGCAGAGTAGAAGAGTCACAGAGGAAAGAAGGCAAAAATAGGACTATTACACTGTACAAGTAGTCTTTCCGCTTAATTTCAAACTATCTAGCCCAACACACACACACAAGCATGCGTAAACATGCTCGGTTAGTATGTGTGTTCAAGTCTATAGCTGCTTCATTATTTATATCTTGCAATCAGTAATGTAATCATCGTAGCATACCATTTGAAAAAAAATCAATGTGTCAAGTATTAGTTCACAAATTCTTTCCAGAGTATGTAACTAAAAATATTAAAAATAAAGTTAATTTGCCTTAAAATGCTGCTTAGTCTTCTTCCTTTTGCAGGTGGCAGATGCATTCAATTTGGTGAATGCCCACTTGATTGAAGTGCTGAAGAATAACACCTCAAAAATAATTGTTTATAAGCTGGCTGGATACCTAGTCCTCTTTTTTAAAAAATATTTTCTTCTGAAAGGAGAAATCAGTGTTTCCACAGACATCCTGGATTTGAGATGAAAGGATTTTGGGGAAACATCTCAGCCAGCTCCCAAGTGCTAGGCAATTAAATAGTAATCCAAATTTGCAGGTTAAGCAACTAAATGTATAGAGGCTAATTGCTCCACAATAATTTTTAATAATTTTAAAATTTACTAAGTAACACATATGCATTGTAGAAAATTTAAGAAATACAAGAATACCTCCCAAAGAGAAAATCAAAATCATTCTGGCATAACTGTTGTTAATGATCTGATGTATAGCCCCCTAAATATATATATATGTGGTCACATATATATTTCATGCTCATTATTTCTTCATGATGAGAAAAAAGGGGCAAAATCAAACAGCTGTTGCTCCATCTTATCCAAACCTGGAATCACTGTCCACATACTTTAACCACCTTCTTTAATTGTCTCTTCTAACCTAGGACTCAATCTGACAATCAGTTGTAAATGAGGTGCCAGATTTCCTACTTAGAATATAGCACTAGGCTTCTAGGCAATTCCTTACCTTTCTCTTCCTGAATAGAGACCCATGAATTTATAAAGGAGATACGATAGTACAAAATTGACTTTATTTTCATGTGTTCACATTGGAGGTCCCCGTGTTGACAGCTGTAAAGCCAATCACATGCTCAACAGAGCAAAGAGCCCTACAAAGGAAGAAGTTACCTTTAACTTTGAAAATCCTTTTACCCTCCATGATTTTGTTGGCTTTAAATTTGTCACCTGAATTCGATATTAACATAATCGTCTGCATTCCAGCTAACGAATGCACCTGTTCCTAAGACTTTATTTTAGCAGTTTTAATGAGCTCTTCAAAAGCATTTTCCTGGATTTACTGCACTGCTAGAGCAATAGTGGCTGCAAGCAACCAACAACACATTCAGTATTTGAATCGAGTTTTGTGAAGTTGTTACACTTGAGGAGGAGGGCCTATCCATCTGTCTGGGGTGAGGGAAATCAAGCTGAGACATAGCTGTGGCATTTGGAAAGAGAGCTAGAGTAAGTGGGGCTGGTCAAAGGAGGTTATTCCCTGCTTGGCCAAAATGTATGGATCCCAGGCAGTTCACCTAAGTTCTCAAAATTCCTGTTCCTCATTTATATAATTGTGGTACCCATCTTATAAAGTCGTCGCAAGGATTAAGCATCTCACCTGTTATAAATGCTTCATAATGTTAAATTGTATAACTATTATGTTTATTACTAAAAAGATAGACTTTAGATGAATCAAACCACTTCTACTTCATTGGCTGTAAGTTTTAAAATGGTCTTTGGTGAATAATTGCTCATTGAGACCTATAGTAAGAAAAAGATCAAATTGATGTTTTTTACTTAAATAATCAGGAAGTTCATTTCAATGCTGAATCATACCTTACCCCGCAGTGAAGATTTTTTGAAAGAGAAGACATCAACCAGTTTCTAGAAGCCCAAATCCTTAATGCCATAAGCCATTTAGAATCTTAAAATATTATGTAGATGTTAGGATATTATGATGGTTATTTACTTTTAACATTACTTTAATACTTTTTATTATATTATCAAAGTTATTTCATGCTTGTTACACTCTGATTTCAGTACATTTTCATGCTAGTAATTTCCCTCCTCCTTTTTCCCCATATGCTGCTCTGTATACTTTAATTTGAAAAGTAAGTGGTAATAACCCATCCAAAACTCAATTGAATGGAAAATGAAAAATAAGACAAATGTTGCTTTAAAGATACACACAGCAGATACATTACAGATCAATTGGTAGTAACACTATGGAATAAAGATGCCACGGATTTTGATACCTCTCTCACTCCCTCTCAAATAGGTAGCACAAAGGTGAGATAGCTGTTAAGGAAATAGAAAATTCTCCTATTGCTTTTTTATTTCAATAAAAGTGAGAAAACTATCCTGGCTGGGATGGAACTAATTTATTTTCCTTTTCTCCTTTATACCATTCTGGCCAACAGTCTTCCTTCAGTAATTGAAGCTATTTCATTGGTGTTTCACCCCACATGCCATAATACTGGACAGTCACCCAGGGCAGAGGACCAGCCTGGGAATCTCCATCAACTTGTTATAGGGGTGTCTCTGCAAAGGCATTGTGTTCTAGAAACCACCCATTTGTCTTTGGGCAGGCTTCTGGTAATTATCTGCATCCCCACACTTCAAAAGATCCACTTTAACCATACTTGCATGGAGCATCTTGTCAAAAGACATTCAGTTCAACTCTGAGACCTCTCAGACTTGTTACCTGAGAAAACAACCCCAAGGGAGCTCTCCTCCTGCTGGTCTTTGCCCTTTGACTGGGTTTTGCTATGGAAGGCAAGCTGACCTCATCAGGAGGAGGACCTGATGTGTATGGCCTGGCTGCTCGCAGTGTGGTCTTTAGCAGGGCATCATCGGCATCATCTGGGAGCCAGTTAGAAACACAGAGTCTAACCAGTGCCACCCTAATAAATTCAATAAAAGATGGCAAAAAAGAAACACAGAGTCCCGGGCCCACTCCAGACCCACTGAATCTGAATCTATGTCTTAACAAGATTCTCAGGTGATCTGTGGGCACATTTAGGTTTAAGAAGCAGTGGTGGAAGGAATCTGCCTGAAATCTCTTTTCCTAGCAACAGACCTCACCATCTCCCAGTCCCAAGTTGTATCCATCCACTTTCCACTTCTCTTTGCACAGATTTCCCTGCAGTGCTCCTGGGCAAACTATTTCTATTTGGATGAGTTCCCAGCTTGTGGGTCTTGCAGTGATCTGCATTTCTATGGTTCAGGTGGTCAAACATGTACATGGCTCAGGCTCCCACCGGCCAAACCATACCCATTCCCCTCCAAGTCATCTTGCTTTCCTTATTCCCACAGCTGTAGTGTTACCATCTTCATACATTATTGTGAAAGAAGAAAATTACCAAAAGAAAAAAATAGTCTCTATAAACCTGCATAGTTTAGAGCTAAAGAATATGTTAAAATTTTCCATCGTGGAAATTTCCCAGCTCCTGGGCTCTTCAGATTTTTTTTTTTTTTTTTTTTTCAGAGCTGCAAGCAAAGAATGGAAATTTCCAATTGCAGCATCAAGGGCTGCTGTTCTGCTGACTGTCTTGCTCAGCTGGGGTCATCTGCTCCTCTAAGACATCAAGGAATGCCAAGGTAGGTCTGAGAGAACACACACACTTCCTCTGCAGGAGGGAAAGAATGTCTTTGTGCTGCCTCCAAGCTGTGATGAGGAGAGGGGATGGAGAGGTGACATGCCCTGCTCCACCCACCTGAGTGGGAATTTTGTTGATAGTTGGCAGGATCAGGAGCTTATCCTGGCTGACGTCTTTCCAGTGGCAGCTGCCTGTCAGGTCTTTTGTTTTTGAAGGAATCCCTGAAGTAGGTGGGAGATGTAGAGCGAGGGGAGGAAACATTGTTGAAGACTACCCTTCTAAGTACTCGACCGGGAATTTTATATATATCATTTAACTTTTATGTGACCTCCCCAAAGGTTAACTTCTGATTTTCTGCACCCAAATTCTGGAAGCTTCATTTGTTCTTTCTGACACAGCCTTGTCTTCCCTGACCCTCCCAGGGACGTGTCATCTGCAAATATCCCGAAGGTCTGTCTCCACCTCCTCAGTGATATCAACAGCTCAGTTCCTTTTCCCTGTATCGAAGTTGAAATGTGTTTTCATTCACAGCTGGTGCTGATGTCTGAGCCAACAGGCATCTAATAGTTCCCTAAATTCTGTCCTGTCCGTCCCCACACGCTGCCACTGCCACTACAGAAGCCTAATAATGGCAGCTCCATGGAAGACCAAGTAAGTGTACAAAGGTATCAGCTTCTTGCAAACAAGTCCAAGCACCCTGACTGGCTCTGGGCCAGAGGCAATGTTCTCAAACCTAGGCTGTGTGGCTTGTCTGAGTGGTTTGGGAGTTTTGTTTTCATTTTTAGTGTTTTGCTTTTTTTTTTTTTTTGAGTTTTGAGTTTTGGGGGATTCTGAATGACTTGAAGGCTCAAGGGTTCCCTATGTTTATCCTCTTCCTACTGGCAGCCCATGGTTCCAGGAAAAGAATAGTTACGGAAGATTTCTGAAATCACTATTGCTATTTATTAACATTATTTATTGAAGCAAGTTTGGTAATAAGGAAGATATCCCAGCAATAAATTTTTAAAAATCAGCAAATGGCAAGTGAGTTTAAAAAGAGTATTTATTCTCTGTTTTTTTCAATTACATCCATAACCATAGTTAGCAGTGTCATCTTTGAATACAGTGACCAAATTTTTTACTTTTTAATTTTATTTTTTAAATCCTCACCTGAGGATATTTATTGATTTTAGAGAGAGGAAGGGGAAGAGAGAGAGGGAGAGAAACATGGATGCAAGAGAGAAACATCAATCAGTTGTCTTCAGTATGCATCCTGACCAGGGATTAAACCTGCAACCTAGGTATGTGCCCTGACCAGGAATCGAACCCACAATCTTTTCGTGTATGGTCAGGAGTGTCCAACTTTTGGGCATCTCTGGGCCACACTGGAAGAAGAAGGGTTGTCTTGGGCCACACATTAAATACACAAACATTAATGACAACAAAAAAAATCTCATAATGTTTTAAGTACATTTACAATTTTTTGTTGGGCTGTGGGTTAGACACCCCTGGTACAGGACAATACTCCAACCAACTGAGCCACCCAGTGAGGGCTACAGTGACCAGTTTTAATGCCACCTAACAATGGAAGTAGAGAAGAGTGGGAATGGTCAGCAAAAATGTTGTAGGTCTGTTTAGTCTCAAAGGCTAAAATTTATTTAGTCATTGGTAACTCCTATGACAAGTTTTCCTCATCCCTTAAATCCATTAAATCTGATTCTGATTCCATGATGAGATTCATCAAGATGACATATTTATATGGGTCTGGGCCTCATATGATATGTACCACATTCCTGACAGGCTTCTTTCCATTCCTCCTCTGTATGTGTCATTAGCTAGCGGATATTGGTCCTCTTAGTTGAAGATAATGATGATTCATATCTGTAGGGTGTGCTGAATAGATGTGTGATGACTATTCCTTTGCACTTTAGACCACAGAGATGACTTTTTAAGAGAAATTTATGGTTGGAATACATGCTGTTTTAGATGCTGATTGATTGATTTCAATCATGGCTCCAATTCTCTCGCTCATGTTTCCCTGCCCCTTATAATGTGACTTTGCAGCTCCTCCCAAGTTAGAGTCTATTTCCCCACCTAGGCCACTGAAGCTAGGCTGGCCTTTTGGCTTGTTTTGGCCACTAGACTGCAACAGAAGCAACAATGGGCCAGTTCCAAGCCTAAACCTCAAGTGTATGCTTCTACTTTCTGTCTTGGAACCTGTCACTGCTATGAGTACAAGCCAGGCTAGCCTACTAGAGGGTGGGTGAGAGATCACCTGGAGTGGAAATGCACCATCCAGACCAGTCACTCCAGAGCTCACACACCAGCTGACCACAAATACATGAGCAAGCCCACCAAGATCAGTGCAGACCAGCCCAGATGAGCAGAACCATGCAGCCAATGCACAGTCTCATGAGAAGTAATAAATGGTAGCTATTTTAAGCCACTAACTTTTAAGGTGGCTTGTTATGAAGCAATAGGTAACTAATACAGATGACCAATTCCCCACCCTTCCCACTTTTCTTCTAACTGACAGGAAGCTCAGAGTCAAATCTGAAGGCCAATCACAGAATCTGTGTTCATTCATTATTCATGTTTATTGCACCCTTTATGGCTAACATATTTGCAATCTTCTCTGTCCTTGGTAGTGAATTTTTTAAAAAATTAATAACCTATTGTTTGCCACTTTGGTTCTAAACTACTCGTAAATCAATCCCCTGTCTTAGACATTTAGGTGGTTTTCACTTGTCATTAGATTAGAAGAGATGACTCTAGAGCAGGACTGGCAAACGTTTTCTGTAAAGAGCCAGCAAGCAAATATTAGGCTTTGCAGGCCACACAGCTACTCAACTCTGCCGTTGTGGTGACAAAGCAATGCTAGACTACATATTAACAAGTGGGCATGGCAGTGTTCCAAAAACTCATAATTATAAAAATAGGTGGTAGATAGGATTTGGCCCTCAGGTCGATATTACTATGCAAAAGCATCTTCATCTATTCTATGATCCCATCAACTTTCTTGTAATTCATCCCAATTACTTTGAAAAAATAGATAAACTCAGTGAATTTACTTCCTCTATCAGAAGACCAGAAGGGGCTGACCTCAGAGCAACTAACAGCATTTGTACAGGGCAAGTGTTATACTGAACAACTTAAAATTCCCTAGCGACTTAGTCCACGACTGGGTATTTAGTTAATGCTAAAAGCTAGGGTGACACAATGTCTCGTTTGTTTTGTTTCATTTCACAGCCTCTAATCTCAAATACGCGGTATGTCACAATGAGGATGGAGCTCCAGTTGTACTTCCCTACTCGGAGCTCCCTGAATGTATTGTGCTTTTTCACGCCTCTCTAGCTCTGCACACAATGTTCCTTCTTCCTGGAACGCACTTAGCCCTCTTCTCTTACTGGCTAACGCCCACTCACTGATCAAAACTGAGCTGAATGATACTGCCTCTTGGAAGGCTTCCCTGAGTGCACCTCCACCTCCTCACCCCCAACTTCTAGTCTGCACACTCAGTCTTGGCATTTATTTTACTAAATTAATAATTAAAATAGTTAATAATGCTTATATGGTGCCAGGCACCTACTATGTGCCAGGCATTGTTAAATATATCATTTTAACTGAAATTTTCAGTATATTTTCCATTTTCCTAGTGCAATCACTCATTCAAAAACATTTACTGTGTACCTCCCAGCTTGTGCTAGTCGAAAAAGAGAAATAAAACCCAAGCTTATAATATAGAGTATAAGCCCACTGGGGGCACATACTGTGTCTTGTTTGTCTTTATTTCTCAATACCTAGCAGTCCAGAGCAGAGATTTTAAAATTAACATTAGATGAATGAATGAATGTAAATAGCTAACACTGACATACAACATGAGCCAGGCAATGTCTTAAGCTCTTTATATGTGTTAAAAAGAAACAACAGATCTAAAATGGAGTCACTTGTGGTAAGCTCCACCAAGACTTAATATCTAACCTAACTGCGATTGTAGCCTCTCCCAGGAGTGGAATTTTGAAGCAATCAATCTGGAATTTCCCAGTCAGCACTAGTGAGGTAGTCTGCTTGATAAGACCCCCTGCCTTCCCCTAAAAGAAGACGTCTTTGCCTGAAATAATCCACTCTTAATTTTCTCTCCCCATCCCATTTCTGTCTATAAAAGCCTTCCATTCTGTACAGCAACTTGGAGCATCTTTCTACTTACTAGATTGTACCTTATTCATAAATTATTCAATAAAGTCAATTCAATCTCCACATTTACTTGGTTGATTTTTTTGTTCTTTAACACATGGCTATGCTCATTAACGCCTCATAACAACTTTATGGGGTAGCTGGTAGAATTATTGCCATTTCACACTTGGGGAATCAGATTTGGAGAATGTTTAAGTAACCTGCCCACAGCCACACAGACAGTGCGTGACAAAGCTGGTTCCAGAGTGCATGCTCATAATCACTGGATGAAATGAAAGCTGAGTGACTCAGCAGAAACCCATTGCCGCTCCTGGAAAAGTACTTCAAAGGACGCATCTTTGAACACATGGGTGATCCGGTGCTAATGGTTATGTACTTGGGTTTAGGAGTCCGAATTGTGTTCACATTTGCACTCATGTGCTCAGTGTAAGATGTGATTGGTGGTGGTGCCCTCGCGTTTACTCACAGCACAGCACGGTTGCATTCTGAACTTTGAGATGATTTCTCCCACCACCCTCTCCTTCTTTCAGGTGGGCACGCACTGATGCTCAAGGAGCAACTGTGGCATAGCTGCCAGCGTGCGACTGCTGTTTTGACTCTGTCCTGGTGGCAAGCAGGCTTATACAACAGATCCATCCATGCTGGCCTATTCCAGTGGATGCTTCAGCAAATTAACATTTTCAAGAAGACTACATAGGAATACCCATAATGCTGCTTTTTTTAAAGAAAAAGATTACCGCCAGTCACTCACTGATGGCTTTGGAAGTCCCCATGGGGCCTCC
Organism: Anoura caudifer; assembly: GCA_004027475.1. Classification (NCBI taxonomy): domain Eukaryota; kingdom Metazoa; phylum Chordata; class Mammalia; order Chiroptera; family Phyllostomidae; genus Anoura; species Anoura caudifer. The sequence goes on from PVKU01000913.1 coordinate 177,337, forward strand.
CAGGCAATATGCCACTCAGTGGGGAAGACACAGACAGGAAGAGACAGTGACTGGCCTTCAGCTGTCTCTGAGGACAGGCCTGCTCTGCTGAAAAAGAAAGAACAGATAGTTCCAATTGAATTTTGCTTCTGAAACAAACATGGGTTTGGGAAGTTTTAGGTCTGAGCATTAGGATATCAGAAAATAAAAGTGGTGATGAAGTACTTGCAGACCATTGATGTCACAGTCCCTCTAAGTGTAGAACAAATGTGTACATTCTCCTGCCTCGAGGCAGTTTTCTTTAAAAAATTGGACTGGGCTTTTCATGCAGATGTGAAGAACAGCATGGAGAATATAGTCAATAATAACTATGTATGGTGTCAGATGGGTACAAGACTTAATGGGAAGATCACTTCACGAGTTTTATAAACATCTAATCACTATGTTGTACACCTGAAATTAGTGTAATATTGTATGTCAACTGTAATTGAAAACTTTTAAAAAATGCCAATTAGAATTTTTCCATTTACTCATTTTGCACTTAGGTAGAGAGGAGGATGCAAAGAGGCAATTTGCTTGATGGCCTCCACTGAAGACCTAGAGAACATAACAAGGATGGGCCAGGGCCAGAGCCAGCTCCCACAAGCTTCCTGTTCTCAGTATGAGGCGGGACCAAGTCCAATAAGAATTTGACAATTCAAGAATCAGCTCTTGAAAGCAATCATGTGTCACTGAAGGGCTATGCAAGATCGTACCTGCAAGTACATGATAAGGTATGGGAAGTTAGTGTCTTTCCCTTTTTCCTCTGCAGGCTTTGCTCTTGGTCAATAAGTAATCATGGGACTTCTCCAGGAAAACATTGTTGCCTAGCTGGAAGACTTGAGACACCTTCAGTTGGCCAGTCTTCTTGGGCACCTACAAACATTTTTCAAGGTTTGGGTAGAATTTATAGCACCTTATTTTCCAAATAATCCAAAATATTATTGTGTTTATAGTCCATTTCATACAGTTTAACACGTAATAATTCTCTGCTTGTTTCATTCTGTAAAACCTGCATTTTTCATATGTAGATCATAAACTCACTGGGCAGGGATCATGTCTTTACTTCTTTTGAATCCTCCACAGACTAAACAGAATGCAAAAGCACAGTACTGGGTGGTCAAAGGGAAATGAACACAGGACAGCATCTGGAGACCTGGGTAGTTTCTGAGCCTCCTGCCTGTTTCAGCTGGGAATAAGGCCTTCAGGAAGCAGTAAGTTTCTGATGTGCAATTTTCTCATCTTGAATTTGCCCTACATACCTTACCACTTTGTTGGGAGGATCAAAGAAAGACAACACATGTGAAAGTATTTTGTAAACCAATATTTGCTAGTTACCTAAATGTAAGAAATCTTCAGAAGAGGCACTTGGTAAATATCTGGTTCATTTTTAATGATAAGTTATTGCATTCCCCTTTCTTCCTTACATTCAGTTCCTTTAGGGGTTTTATTTCTCAGGATTTAATTTGATCTGAGTGGCACAGCCATTCCACATCTTCCTGATACTGTGTGACATGTTCCCTAGTGCACTTTACCCCACAGTACCTTAAAATTAGATTGAAATCTAAGCAAGCCAACAAAAGAGTCACAAAGCACGCTGTGGTCACATCTGTCATACAAAGACTCCGTGAGATCAATGCATTTGTCATTCACTGGCAGGGGTGTCCAACCTTTTGGCATCTCTGGGCCACACTGGAAGAAGCGTTGTCTTGGACCACGCATTAAATACAGTGAGACATGTAATCACAAAAACATCTCATAATGTTTTAAGTAAATTTACGATTTTGTGTGGATCCACATCCATAGCCACCTTGGGCCGCGTGTGGCCCATGGACCGCAGGTTGGACACCCCTGCACTGGAGTTTCAGAGCCTTTCTTGTGTGGTGTCAACCTAATCAAATTGTACCATAGGCCAGGATTATGCATATTTCTAAATTCCAGCACATACTTGATACATGAGAGTGGTATCTCTCTCTTATGAGCGTGATATCTCTCTCTTAGAGCAATGATTGCTCTAAGCCCAGGCCAGCTGGGAAGAAAATGAAAAACATGGCACCTTAAGTGGAATTTTACAAAGAGACGACACTCTGACACAGGCTTTTAGAATGATTCATCTATTTATAGTCCTTATTTCCTTTTTTAAAAAAAATTGTTGTTCAAGTACAGTTGTCTCCATTTGCCCCCAGCAATCCCCCCGCCCCACCCATTCCTGCCTGCCACCCTCAATCCCACCCCCTTTGGCTTTGACCATGTGTCTTTATACATGTTCTTGGATAACCTTATTTTCTATTTGTTCTTAGTAATGAAGACAGTCTCTCTGTACAACAGAATTCTATATGATAGATTGGGAAAATCTTTCAAACATGGTTCTTCCTCAGAAAACTTCTGGAGGCTATAGAGTTTAATCTCAGGTTTTTGTTTTTGTTTTTTCTCATTTAACTAGAGAGAAAAAAATGGAGATATTAAGAGATAAAATAAGTTGTCTATTATAGGGATTGGCTTATATAGATTTCTGATTCCCCATCTAATACTCCAAATCCAAATAACATGATAGTAAAAATAACTGGAGAACTGATGACTTGTTTCAGGTAAGAATTGTCATCTCTTTTTAAAAAAAGTTTTTTAATTCAATTTTTATTTTTATTGTTGACACTATTACAGATGTCTCCCATTCCTCCTTTGCCCCCTCTTACTGAAATTTTTTTATTTTAGTATTTTCAGTTAATTCATGAAAGCTATGTGAATCCATTTGCTCCCCAAGTTCAATGATAGAATGTCAACCGCAGCACTCATGTGCAGGGTTGAAGCATTTTGTCAGCATCGTGAATCCAGGCCAGTTTTGAACTTCATCGATGAACGTATTAATGATGCTGTTTTTATGTGGCAAAAAAAGAGAAATCTCTTTTTCAGCACTAACCAATCCAGAACAGTTTTCTGAAACCTCATTTATTTTCTTTTTTAAGCTTTGTATTATGGAATGTTTCAAATATTTAATCAAAGATAGAAAGAATGGTAACAATGGATCCAACTTCCTTTCTTTTTAATTTTTTAAAATTGTTGACACTACTTCAGATGACCCCCATCGTTCCCCCAACTTCTAGCTTAATGAACTCATCATCCAGCTTCAACATATGTTGTGAAACTTCATTTTTAATAGATATTAGTGTCTGTTAAAATTAAATTCATACTACATGCTAATACATTTTAATGTTCAAATCTAATAACATTCTTATTCATATATATTTTCCTAAAAGAATTTTATTTTCACCAGACACTTTTCTTCCACACTCTTAGATCTCTCTCACTTCTCCTGGGGCTAAGTGAGGCCAGCCCCTTTCATGGTCAATGCCAGAGGAAAAATACCTAAGAAGAGGAGGAAGTGGTACATTTAAAATGTGTTAATTTATTTATTTTAAAAATTCAGGTGCATGCCATATATTTATTTTTTAATGTTTATTTTTGATGGTTTTTTTATAATAAATAGTTCCTTTTATTGTGTTTTTCCATTATCATTTATCTCCCTTATATCTTCTTCTACCTCTACCCTCTCCCCTCCCCCACACAATAAGCACACTGATGTCCATGTCCTATTTTTCTTTTCTCTTTTTGATTTTAGAGGGAGGGGAAGGGAGGGAGGAAGAGAGGAAGAGAAATTGGCTGCCTTCCGAATGCACCCTGACTGGGAACTGAATCTGCACCCAGGCATGTGCTGTGACCTGGGAACTGAACCAGCGACCTCTCAGTTTGTGGGATAATGCCCACAAACTGAGCCATACAGCCGGGGCAATTTAAAATTTATTAATTATTCTCTTCCCATGACACCATGCCTTGCTCTCCATGTCTAAAATATTGCTAGAAAATAGTGGTGATGGGAAGGGAGGCACTTCCAACAAAAGAACAGATCTTTTGTCCCTTTGCCCCCCAAATATATGGCTGATGGTAGGTCCTGCAAGGGGATTATTCCATACTTGAAGCTAAATGGAGAACCCCAGGGACAAATATTATAGCCCAAGTGTTTCAAGGTATATAGTTCTTATACGTAACAGGCCCTTATTTATTTGATTTATTTTTATATATAATAAAGAATTTTGTAGTGCAAATTATTTGTCTCGTCTAAGATTTATCAAAGTGCATATCAATTTGTAGCCAAATCATACCCATAGGGGATCTAAAATAATAATAATTTTTAAAAAAGAAGGAAATTAGACTGACAGAGTTGGGTTGAAGTTATGTGGCTTCACATAACTTTGGTTTCTTTTATATTGTTCCCCATGAAAAAAGAAAACAGCAGAATTCCTACCTAGATGGTAACACTTGTACCATTCACTTAATTGTAGGAGTCTTGATTGCTCTTGGGAACAAGTACACTGCTGTGGCATGAGGTGGAAGGTATAATTTGAAACCAGACAAGAGATAAAAGACTTCTTTTAGAAACAATATACTCATGTAAATGTAAAAGTAAAAAAGAAGGCTTAATAATTTCACCAAGTAATCTAAAGCTATATTTTATATGCAAGTTCCCTACCAAAGTATACCAAACTTTGTAGAACTCAAGCCTACTGCAGAAAAAAGGTTTTAAAACTTCTTTTAAAAACAAATGCAATGGGGGTAGCAAGCACAAAATATATTGGAGTGTTATTCACTATTGTTATTTGCTGCACCACCTGTGATAACTTGTTTTGCATTTAGTGAAGGCTCAGAGAATGAACACTTATCATGACCCACTCCCCTGTGGACTTTTTGAATTGAGGACAATAGCTTTCCTTTTTCTTCAATGGTCTAAACTCAAGGGAGTCTGGGAGGTGCTGCGCAGAGAAGTGGAGCTCAGTCAAAACTGGGCTCATTTCCGGTTCTGCTTAGGAGTTTGCTGCTGTCTATGCAGCATGTGGAAGGAGGTGAGGAACACAAGCCTCCCTAATTATTGCATAGCCCCAGTGACCTTCCCTGAAGAACTCAACTGCACTTCTTCCTCAGTACATTCACATCGAATCTCTGAGAAACAGGAATCTCTGAGATACAGGTTACTCAGTCAGGAAAAAAAAAAGGTATTTATTTACTTAGGAGAAGTAAGCACTTCATAGGAAAACTTTCAACTTAACAGGGGAAAATAACTTTTCAAAAAGGATCAGGCCAGTAAACCTAAGGAAAGAAAGAAAAAAGAAAACAACAGTGAAGTAGAATAATTAGTAAAAATAAAAATAAAATGGAAAGAATAGTGATAAATATATCAGTTACCATTATAAATTTGAACTAATCAAACTTCCCTTTCAAAAGACAAACTTTCAGAATGGGTTAAAAAGGCAAAAAGAAAAAGCAAAATTAAGCTATCTATAAGAAATTCACCTCAAATAAAGCGACAAATTTTGAAAGCAAATGATTGGACAGATGTATGTCAAGCAAATCGAAAAGTAGGAATGGCAATGTTAGTGTCAAATTGAAGGCCAAAAGTAGTAAATAAAGAACAAGGAGATGGAATGATTAAAGGCACAGTGGCGGAAATTGCCAGATGCCTATGCAATGCCCATCACTCTTCACTCTTGCTAACAAAAACCTCAGTTTAATTTGGCACAGCCATGGTCCTAATAAAAAAGTCAATTTTTCTCTTCCCTTTTACAGTCAGGGGTGGACAGTAAGTTGAAAGCAAAGTTTAGTGGCCAGGGCTTGCTGAAGTCTAATTCAGCTGGAAGCTACTTCTTTTTGCCTTTCTCTTTTTTCTCTTTTCTGACTGGAATATATACGTGATGCCTGGTGTTACAGAAACTATGTTGCCACCACACCTTGGAGAATGCACACTCCATAGTTAAGGTGGCAGAACAGAAAGACAAAGAGAGTTTGCATTCCAGATGACCATGCAGCTACTCCACCAGCCCTGAACTTCTTACCATTAGACATCTTTTATGGTTGAAAAAAAACAACCATTTGTATTTATGTAAGCCACTTTTATTTGGGTATCATTTTCTATGTAGCCAGCTGAATTTCCTGTGCTACAGATATAAACATGAAAAAAAAAATACAGTTGTCAGCACTAAAGAAATAGCACAAAATTTAAAAAAAATCAAAACCAACTAGAAAGGCAAATAGAATTTGATGAAATTGACAACCATAGTATATATCTCTTTCAGAATTTGCTAGAATATGAAGGCAACCACAAGAATATAAAAGATTATAATAATATAACCTATAAGCCTATTATTATACATGCATGTATATATGTGTTATTAGTATACAGTATAAAACCCACAAATATATACCTCACAAAAAGGGAGTAGACAATCTTTTTATATGTGTATGAAAGATTACAAAGTCAGTTATATACTTGGCCATGAACCACGAAAGCATATTGTAGTACAGGGTCCTGAACAAAGGTGATGATGGAAGCAGACAGTCTGCTTTACCCTTGCCAGCAGAGTGACCTTGGGCAAGTACCTTAAATTTCCTGGGCTTTTCCAGTTTGATGTCCACGTACCTAGATAAAGCTGCTAGTGCCACATGTTACTAACTCCAGGTAGAGGTGCCAGGTCACCAGGTGGCTGTCACTGTTTCACTTTGGGAGGGTTAGCAGCAGGCTTAAAGGTTAACATTTCTCCTGTTGGCCTCCACTAAAACAGTCAACAACAACCGTCTAGCACGGAATTCAAGGGCACCGAAAGAATGTTAAATGGGTGAATTGTTACTTGCAGGAAAAGAAACAGGCACCATGTTTCCAATTATTCTTCATTTCAGACAACAACTAGCTGTTTCCGTTGGCTGGCACAGTAGCTGAATGGGGAACACTATTGAGTAAACTCTGCTGAAGAAGGATGAATGTGGGACAGTGAATTTTTTGACAGTCTCAGCTTTATTTCTGCCTATTGCTGGCAGGCTACCACAAGGGGCGTAAGGAAACAATGGACAAAAACTGTGTAAATAAGGCTTAAAGGACAAGATGTCTCTATAGCCCCCCAAAATATAAACTTTTTGCACCAACAAGGTTAGAAAAATTAAAAAATGCATAGATCTTTTAAAAAAACCTCCAAAAAATAAACCATTTTTAATATCACAAAAGCAAAATATTAAAGTAATTAAACTTTTAAAGTAAAGATCAAGTATTTTAATATATATAAGCATGTGACTATGAAGAATATTATTAATTGTATATTTTAATAAATTATTTCATATAAGCAGATTATAAATATATAGGCTATGTTATAAATTATATGTATTCAATGTTTATATTTTGATAAAATTTGTATTAAATTAAAATTTATTTAATTTTGTATTAAATTAAAATTTATTTAATTTAATACAATAATAAATTAAATACAATAAAATTTTAATTTAATATAATAATACAAAAATGTAATACAATAAACACAAAATTAAATTTTATACAATAAAATTAAATTTAACACAAATGTTAGATATACAAAAATCTTAAAAGTTTTATCCCTGAACTTAGAGCAAAAGCAGAAATAAACTGAAGATAGTAAATTCCCCAACTCATTTTAGGTCACAAATTATTAATAAACTAACTCTGATGTTCAACTGGGAATGAACAGGATATTTGTTCCTTTACTTTTGGGGATCTTTAATAGCATCAGTAGAGTGATATTTACATTTTTGCATGTTTCATCTCAAATATGTTGATTTACAAATAGATAAACTGAGGGTGGTTGTTATTATTTTTTTGTCCAAAATATTTCCTTAGTCTCTGGATGTTCCTAATTTTTCTTAGCATTATCTTAGCATATCAGTTCTTCACTGATCCCTACGCCTTCTTCTCTTCAAAAAGTTTTTTGCAATTGCAAAATCAACTCCCATCTTCCTGTTTAGAATGACCTTCTCATTAACTTCTGCACTCACAAATATCCTTTCTCAGCCTTTGCTTAAGTTCTTGTCATTCACAGAAGGTCCATCTTTTTTCTGTGTTGTAGGAGAACATCAAACTCAAAAAGATTTTCCGTCTTTGAGGTTTCAGGCTTATTCAGATACAGTTCAAATAATTTGCTTCTGAGATGTATTGCTTTCTGAAATGAAATAGAGTGCCCATTTATCAGAAAGGAAGACAGGCTGGGGGGGAAAGACAGAGAATGAAGAGAAAGGAAAGAGGCAGAGAACAGACTTCCCCTGTCTAAACTGTACTAAAAGCTGAGATTCTGTGGTTTTGCAATTCCGTTGATTAGCACAATGCCATCAGGACTACATGATTTTTAAAAATTCATCTTGGCAGACAGTAGTACATATTTACTGAATTGAATTTATAAAACTGGTGTTAAGAACTACATTAACATGATTAGAAGATTTTTTTGTTCTGGTCTAGATTTTATTTTAAGGATTTTTTTTTTTATTCCAAAATTGTCTTGCTAAAATTTGTGAGTCTGTCTAATCATGTAAGGCACAGGATCATCTTGCATTCCTGCCTCTTCCCAACGTACAGAGGTCAGATGCCTTGTGCTGCCTTCCTCTTCATGAAGGGACAAGATGTCAGAGTAATTTTAAAGGATAAAGAAGGATTTAAAAGAACAGAGAAGGCATTCCAGGGCAAACACGACATATGAAATCCGGAATCTTTTTTTCCACATAATTTGTAAAGCTTTTTGGCTCTTTCTCGTCCCCTCATATTCGTTTTGCCTTCACTGGTCAGGAAAACTCAGTTTGGCCTATTAAGAATTTCATCTGCCTCTCTGGAAAAGGGCAGGTCGGGGGCGGGGGCGGTGAGGCGACAAGGGGGATTTAAGGTCTTTGAATTTTGAAGAGGGAAAGTGAAAACTGAAAATTAAATTTAATTGTTTCTTTCTCAAACATCACTTCTGGTTACAAGACAATATGCAGTAGATAAAAGATCATGTTTTTACAAACCTAACTCACATCACCATTCTGGGACTCCAATGTGCCCCTCTTCCTCTTTTTGGTCAAGGAAGAAATTCATCTTACCCAGAATCCAATCATTTAAAATGAGTCACAATGCATGACTCAAGATTCAATTAGCTCCAGTATTTTTCCTCCTATTATATTGTTTCCTTTGAGATTGGCTTGTAGGAGGGTTACTTCCCCACTCCCAGGTAGCTATAGCTTTTAGCTAAACTTTGTCTATTGTATGAATATGTGTGTGTATGAATAAAATACAATATGTGCGTATACATGGTATTTGAATAGTACTTTAATTGTAAACACAAGTTTAAAGAAAATAACGGCCCTGGCTGGTATGGCTCAGTGGATTGAGTGCTCACCTGTGAACCAAAATGTTGCTGGTTCAATTCCCAGCCAGGACACATGCTTGGGTTGTGGGCCATGTCCCCAGTAGGGGGCACGCAAAAGGCAACCACACATTGGTGTTTCTCTCCCTCTCTTTCTCCCTCCTTTCCCCTCTCTCTAAAATTAAATAAATAAAATATTTTTAAAAAATAAAGAAAATGTCAATTCACCAGTTCACCCAAGGAAAGGACAAATTAACTAAAACAAATACCATATTACAGAATATACTTGATTTTCATTTTTAAAATCAAGTAATTTTTACTCAAATTTTACAAATTTGACTTAGTCATTTCTCTTATCTAGGGATAGCAATCTCCCTCATACATTTGAATTATTTATCATAGATGTCAAACATTAAGCAAAGATTTATGGTGAAATTAATACTGTGGATCAAGTATAAGTGGCTGCTCCCTATTTGTATTTGATAGCACAGTCAAACCCTTTTTTGCTGCAGTTAAGATAGGAGACATTTCCATGGTTTTCATAGTGTGCAAGATAAGTAGACTTCAGTTCACAGTTCATATTGTCTGACTTTTCTGGGTCTCTGTGTATGCTCGCCAATAAATTAATCCTTGTGCATCTTGATTAATTAACCCAAGTCTTTCAGAGACTCTTTAGTGTTTCTGGTCAAAGGTGAAAGGCTCACACTCCTAGATCTTGCATTCACAGCCTTTCTCCACCTGGCCCCAGTCTACATTCCTACTACATCCCTCCTACGCTGCCCCCACTTGTCTGTCCGCTTGCTCCCTGTACCTTTCTACCTTTGACCATGGACTCACTCCAGTTCTTCTCACCTGGAATATCTTCTTCCTTTTGCTCTACAAACCCCAAACTCATCCCTTTTGTAAATTTTGTATTTTTTAATTATACAAAATAATGCATAACTACATAATTCCTGGAGAAATATTTAAACAATATAGAAGTATATGTACAGTAAAAAGTCCCTATGCATTCTAGCCCTTCCCTCGCCACTCCGTCACTCGCCAACTGCACTCTCCTGCCCTGAGATTTGCTGACAATCCTCCCAACTCTTTCTCTCTGCATTTAATATACATATACAGTTTTTATTTATTTCATTTTTTGGTAAGCGGGGTTAACTATACACTCTGTTCCATGACTAGCTTCCTCCTATTCAAGATATTACATTTCTTTTGTCCCCAAAGGCCCCCCTCCCTGCCTTGAACTTCTAATTCTTGGTGTCCATGGTACGCTTGGTGTCTGATCCATCTATTTGCAGTGTTGGGTTGTTTAACATCTTTATATGTTAGTGTCTTATCATTGGAATGTGTAGTCTTTGAGGACAGGTACTTTTGTGGTGGTTGTAGCTGTATTATGCACAAAGTACGTACTCAAAAGCATTGAATTGAGTTAGGTAAACTTCAGGCTCCCCATTTCCCAGTTTAAGGTGGAAAAACATTGCTTAAATGGAGAGACAACTAAAAATGTACCACACTGAAGTGCTCTACAGTTTTCATAGCCTCTCCCAAGAATTCTCCCAATCTGTTCTTCGTGATGGGGGGGCAGATTTCTATACATCCACTGAGAAGTGCAGGAACCTTGTGAGAAGTCACAGACCCCAGACAAAACTTTTCTTCTCTGACCTCTCAGACCAAGGACAGCTCCACTGTTTAAAAGGTCCTCAGACAGGAAACCCTTCTTATATAATGAAAGGACATTTACAGTGCAGGGTGATAGGGGAAAGGGGTGTGAGGGAATTACAGTCTATTCAAGGAAAGCACACCCTTTCAGACTTTTTACATCTAAAATCTCAACTCTCACTGAACCACTTCTCCAGTGGAAATAATCACTGGCCTAACAGCCACAGCAATTCGAGAAGCCTTTCAGTTTTCCTTTTAACGTAAAAGCTGTATAGTCAAACTTGACATTCCATTTATTTATTTATTTACTTACTTACTTATTTATTTTCTCACCCAAGGATATGTTTGTTTATTTTAGAGAGAGAGACATTGATGTGAGAGAGAAACATTGATCTGTTGCTTCCCACATGCACCCCAACTGGGGACTGAACATGCAATTTAGGTATGTACCCTGACTGGGAATCGAACCCACAATCTTTTGTGTACGGGATGACTCTCCAACAAACTTAGCCACCCAGACCAAGACAAACTTTAAATTACTTTTTAAAAAATATTATTTTCTCACATCACAGACAAGGCAAAACAACCAATATAAGAAGTTGTTATATTTAAGTATATTTAAGTTATATTTAAGTATATTAAGTATATTTAAGTATATTAAGTATACTTAACAGTTCCATGCCTCAGTTTCTTTATCTGTCCAAAATGGGCATAACAATAGTGCCTACTTTATTGGATTCTGATCAATAAATGAGATAATCAAGTGCAGTATGTAGCAAAGTCTGGCTCAGTAAGTTCTCAAAAATGTTAGCTATGATGAGGATGATCCTGTTATAGCTTCTCATGTCTGTGTCAGGAGCTCAAAGGGTTTTCCACATGGGACTACAGTCAAAGAAGACCAATGAGAAAGAACATTGTTGAGCTGTTACAATGGCGAACAATATGAGTGATATTTCTTAGAAAATCCTATTCAATTCCTTTAATCTCATTACAACAAATTTGCTTAGAGTCTTTACTAAACTGACTATTGCTTGAAATAGATGAGTTATTAAATGAAAAAGCTCTTTTCATTAGAAATTTCTCCTGAAATACTATAGTTTTATATTCCTTTCAACATCATACATGTCTTCTATTAATAGTCTCAATTCTTAAGTCCACATAACCCACTGAAAGAATCTAATTTAATATTTAATAGCCAAGGATTTTATTTTATCAAAAAAGTTGCTGTTGGTCCCAAAAAAGCTAAATCCTTCAACTAAGACCATTAATCAAAACAAATAAATTATTTTAGTTAAGGACTAAATACTTAGAATGCTGCAGGTAACCAAAATAGAGTAAATACCTTAAATTGCCGATTTTAAGATCTGAAATAGTTATTAAGACACTGTGGATATACACAGAGAAAACCCAAAGAAATTAACTGGTTAATTCAGACACAAAGACTTGGCATCAACTGATTGAGAGTTTCAGGTTGAATTCTTTGGTAATTGAATTGCTTACTTTGCCTGGGTGATGTCTATATAATAAATTAACATGCTACCTTGATAATTACTGTGTGTTCATTAATGTACAGGCTAAGGGCATAGGATTTGAAATCAGAAAGATGAGTTTAAATTCCAATTTGGTAACCTCCTAGGTCAGTCTTAGGTGAACTGTTTGATCTCCAGACTTCAGTTTCCTCATTCCTAAAGTGTGAGTATCACGTATTCTGCTGGCTTGTAAGGATAAAATAAAGTAATATACATATAAAGAGCTTAACTGACACTTAGTAGGTAGTCATTGGATTGTTTCTTTTGTCTGTTTTAACCACTTCAATTTTTAACCCCTATAATAAACAACTGAATAGAAAAATACATCAGATGATGATAAGTACCATGGAAGAGAGCAAAGTGGGAGCCCTACATGTCTACCAGCATGTGTGTGTGTGGGGGGGTGTAACTAAAGCAAGGAAAACTGGAAGGAGAGAGGTGTGGATAAGGGGGCTTAGTTAGCCTCAATCCCAGACATATAAACATTGTCAAGGTGCACAGGGCAAACTGCGCTCTTTTGACCTTTGTTGTTTCATGATTGTGACCATCATAATCAGGAGGCATAGCCTAAAATTATAGAGGCAAGTGGAGAAGAACTCAGGAATGAGGAGGTGGGGGAGCTGAGACTTGAGGGACTAATGAGCTGTAGGGCCAGCCACTGGTGTCAGTGGCCCTCAGTCCTAAACGCAGGTTCCACTGGCCTGGAGACACACTTCCCATAAATACCCAGTAATGCAGTCCAGAGGGTGAGTTGTGTTGTAGCAGCAGATTCTTTTGATCGTATATGTACATATATACATATATGTATATATATAAAATTGTTGTTCAATTTTAGTTGTCCCAATTTTCCCATCATTGCTCTCCCCTGCCCTGCCTACGCCCCCTCAGTCAATCCCCACCCTGTTGTCCATTGCCAAATGTCCTTTATACATGCTCCCCCTCCTTTCCCTCATTATCCCTCCCTCCCTTCCCCTCTGATTATCATCAGTTTGTTCCTTATTTCCTTATTTCTCTGGTTCTATTTTGCTTGTTTGTTTTGTTCATTAGGTTCCTGTTATAGGCGAGATCATATGGTATTTGTCTTTCACCACCTGGATTATTTCACTCAGCATAATACTCTCCAGTTCCATCCATGCTGTCCAAAAGGGTAAGAGTTCCTTCTTTCTTTCTGCTGCATAATATTCCATTGTGTAAATGTACACAGTTTTTTGATCCATGCATCTACTGATGGGCACTTAGGCTGTTTCCAGCACTTGGCTATTGTAAATAATGCTGCTATGAATATATGGGTGCATAAGTGCTTTTGAATTGGTGTTTCAGGAGTCTAAGGGTATAATAATCCCAGCAGTGGAATCATTGGATCAAAAAGGCAGTTCCATTTTTAGTTTTTTAAGGAAATTCCATACTGTTTTCCACAGTGGCTGCACTAGTCTGCATCCCCACCAACAGTGCACCAGGGTTCACTTTTCCCCACTCCTCACCAGCACTTATTGTTTGTTGATTTGTTTATGATAGCCATTCTGACTGGTGAGAGGTGGTATCTCACTGTGGTTTTAATTCGTATCTCTCTGATGGCTAGTGATGCTGAGCATCCTTTCATAAGTCTATGTGCCCTCTGTATGTCCTCCTTGGAGAAATGTCTGTTCAGGTCTTTTGCCCATTTTTTAATTGGATTGTTTGTCTTCCTGGTGCTGAGTTGTATGAGTTTTTTATATATTTTGGAGATTAAACCCTTGTCTGAGGTATCATTGGCAAATACATTTTCCCATACAATTGGTTCTCTTTTCATTTTGCTGATGTTTCTTTAGCCATGCAGAAGCCTTTTAATTTGATGTAGTCCCACTTGTTTATTCTTTCCTTTATATTTCTGTCCCTAGGAGATATATTGGTGAAGGTATTGCTGCCTGGAATATCTATCATTGTACTGCCTATGTTTTCTTCTAGGACTGTTATGGTGTCATGACTTATATTTAAGTATTTTATCCATCTTGAGTTTATTTAAAATATATCTATTTTTCAAAAATAAAATGACCACATTAGAGAAAGGATGTAACCTACATATAGAAAATCTAAAAGATTTAGAAAAAAGAAAAGCCACCTATAATCCCATTATCCTAAAGTATTTAATATCAGCATTTGGCCTTGGCAGGTGTGGCTCAGTGGACTGAGTGCTGGCCTGTGAACCAGAGGGTTTGATTCCCAGTCAGGGCACGTGCCTGGGTTGCAGGCCAGGTCCCCAGTAGGGAAGAGGTAACCACACATTGATGTTTCTCTCCCTCTCTTTCTCCTTCCTTCCCTGCTCTCCAAAAATAAATAAATAAAATCTTTAAAAGATAATAATATCAGCATTTGGGTTACTTTCCTCCTCATGTTTTTCATGTGTATATTTAAAGATCATGGCAATTATACTGTACACAATTGTGGATCCTATGTTTTTAAATGTAACATTGTCTCATAAGCCTTTTCTCCGTTGCCTCCTAGTTTTTCATAGCTATCCTTATAACAGTGAATAACATATCATTAAGTAAATGAACAGTAATTTACTTAATTTAACTATCTCCTTATTCTGTTAGATGTTTAAAATCTTTCTTCTTAATATGATAAATATTATATCAATGTACATTTTCCTGCATATCTTCTTTTCCATATTTTAGATTATCTTCTCAGAATTGATTTTCAGAATTTTCAAAACATTAACTGTTCCAGGACATCAACATTTTATGGCTCTTTGTGTTCACTGCCAAATTGCTTTTCCAAGGCATTATATCAATGTACAGTCCCAACAATGGTGTGCGAGAGGAACAAACCTCATTGCACCCTTGAAAATGTTGGATTATTACATTATTAATTGTTTTGTACAGCTTCAGTTGCTGGGCCATGATAATAAACAAGTAAATACATAGCATGTCAGACAGTGATAAGCATGATGATGAGCAGCAAAGTGGAGAGAGGGAAAGGTGGTGGGGGCTGGCGTGTTGGTGGCTGCCACTTTAAATAGGATGATCGGGAAGGAATTTCTAAAAAGGTGGCATTTGAGTAAGAGCTGATGGGAGTAAGAGAGTAAGAGGTAAGAACTGTCTGAAAAAAGAGGGCTTCTGGCAGAGAGAAAACACCAAGAAAAGGACTAAGGCAGATTCATGGTGAGTGGTCTTGGAGGAAGGGCAAGCAGGCCAGTGTGGCTCCTGTGCCTTAAGAAGGGGACAAGGAAGGAGATGAGATACAAGGGAAGGAGGGCAGCCAGGATGTGCATGGCTTTATCGGCCACTGTTAGGGTTTTCCTTTTATTTGGAGTAGGATGGGAAGGCATTAAAGGGTTTTGGAGAGAAGGGAGTAAGAAACTGACCTGTGTTTCCTGTGACCGACTGATGTGTTCAGAATAAGCTAATGTGCCCCAAACCAAACTCAGCCTCTCCCCCCACAAACCTACTGCTCTCAGCAGCTCGTGTCTGACTCATCAATGCTCAAAACCTCAGTCATCTCCTGCATCTTAAAACCAGTTGTCACCGGGCCCTGTCAATTCTTCCTCCAAAATGTCCCCTGTGTCTGCTTTCTCTGTCCATTCCCATTGCCAGAACCCTACCATAACATTTTCTAGCTGATCTTCCAACCTTCTGTCTGATCACCACTCAGAGCTGTCAGCAACCATAAAAAAGACCTGATCAGTCTGCTCTTTAACATGGCTGCCTCCCTTCCACCAATAAGGTCCAAATTCCTCAGAATGAAATTCAAGCTCTACCTACCACAATGTGATTCTAATCTGGGGGTCAAAACTTATCTCCTAGTTTTATTCAGAATTAACTGTGCCTTCCTGTCTAACAAGTTTCCTAAACTAGCTCTGCACTTTCTCACCATTCACCTTTGCTTACATTGTCTCCTCTTCCCTGTACCTTTCCTTCTAGCCCCACCCAGAAATCCTACCCATACTTCCAGGACCATCCAAGTAGCACCTTCTGCACAAAGTCATGTCCAATCTCCCCTGCTGGAATTATGCTCATTTCCTTCTGCGCTCCCATAAGTTCTATTCCATTACTCATACACTCTGTGCCATATTATACTGTAGTTTTGTGAATATGCTTTCTTTCCTTCTAAGTGAAAAGTGCCTTAAGGATCCACATCTTCCTATAGCATTTATTACAATGCCTTGAACATAATAGGTGTCCAATAAATATTTGTGGTACTTAAATTCCCCAAGACCTTGTTACTAATTTGTTGTTGAAATACAATTAGAGTTCAGGTCATCTGAATCCCAACACCATTCTATCTTTCTGACTTTCTATGGCTCATTATTATCTTATCTGAAGTATATTTGAAATCTTTAAGGAATATTAAGGAGGGATGACTAAGCAGAAAACAAATGCTGAAATATATTTTCCATGTAGCTATTTAAACCAAAGTAACACTAATTCAAGGGGAATAAAATTTTGACTCTGAATTTAAAAATTAAAATTAAAAAACATAGTACATACACATCTAGAGAATTTTTGGCTTCCTACAGTTTGATTTTTGAGCTGCACTTAATATTTTATGAGTCAAATTGCCATATTTCTGGGTAGTCTCTAAATTTGGAGTCTGGGGGAAAAACAGAAACAAAATTGTGGTTTTGCTTAACAGCTATCAGCAACATTTCTAGCTTCTAAGAATATGAGAGGGTTTAAACATTTGGGATGAGACCCTGAGGCATAATTCCTGAATATGCCAATTCTCCCCATTTGGAAAAACAGCTGAAAGTACTAGTCTTCTAAACTGGGCTTCTCCTTTGGTATTTGAAATTAAATTATACCCATGATGCATGTTATGCATAAGTATATGTAACATGAAGGTAAAATTAAGTTATAGTATCTAAAAGATGTTAATAGCATTAATGTGCACACATAAGAGTTCTTTGTGAGTGACGGCTGACACTGATGCCTTAGGAAAAGGAGAGCATGACTGTGTTCAGACAAATACTGGGGCCTGTCCAAAAAGTATCCAGCCATGTACTATGAAAAGTAGAGACACTAACTGAAGAAGATACAAGAAACACTGTACATAGGACAAATGATGCCTCAGTCTTCTTCAGAGTAGGCACCTCACACAGTTCTCCCAATTGCCATCAGCTGCCACATCATATTTCTCTGAATCTCATTGACAGTCTGAAATCTCTTCTCTTTCAAAGGTGATTTTAGTTTTGGGAAAAGCCAGAAGCTGCAGGGTGCCAAATCTGGGCTGTAGGGGGGCTGAGTCACCTGGATGATTTGATGTTTCACCAAAAAACTCTGCACGAGATGTGATGCAAAAGCTGGTGAGTTGTCATGATGAAGCTGCCAATCACCAGTTGCCCATAGCTGTGGCCTTCTAAATCATCTGAATAGTTTCTGTGGAGGCATGTTCAAGCTTTACACAAAATTTGACGCAGATTCGTTGCTCTACTTGCTCATTCATTTTGAATGTGAGGGTCACACAGTATACAAGTTCACTCAATGGCGTCTACCACCCCCACTGACTAGTACAGTGAAGTCATCATTGTTCAGTCATGTACATTCCAGTCCACTCTCCTTGGCTGCCAGGTTACATTGATGTCGCACAAACTGTGCTCCTTATATTAACAATGGTTGGAATTTTCTGGACAGAGCTTGTATTTTGGGAAATAATTTTAGGTAGTGGGGAAGAAAGGAAGTGGAAAGACTTTCTCTCCTGTACAGTTTTGCCTCCTCTCCATTACACCTTAGACGGGGGCAGCATTGCTATGAAAATATCCCATTGAGGTTTTTCACAAATTCAAATGAAATGGGATGAACTTAAAGTTTTACATTTTACAGGGGAAAAAAGGACAAAACTGAAGCACTGATTCTTCTCACTGTACTCTGTCTCACTCTGAGGGTTGCAGTAGCGACTGACCTGTGACTCTGACGTGAGTTGTAAGTTGAGGGTCATAGAAATGAAAGTAGCCTCTCAAGTAGTTTCATAAAACTTCTATCCTTGGCAAGTAAGCCCCAAACCATTACAAAGGCTTAGTATTTAAGAAACTTTCCCACAGGCAGTTTTTCCCAATACAATCCAAATTCTACCTCATAGAATGATGTGGACAGTTTTTCTCGTTCTCTGCAGTGGACACGTGAAACTGCTCTTAGCCATAGCTAATGATCATAACCATTTCTCTATCACATGGGTGGTATTTCTGGACTATGGGAAGACAGCACAGAGCAATGGGTAAGAATTCAGGCTTGGAGACAGACAGATTTGTTCTTAAGCCACAGATGTATGATCACAGGCAATTTACTTAAGCTCTCTAAGCCTCAAGTTCCTCACTCATAATGTGGGAAGGATAATACTGTTCAGCTGATCAAATTACTGTGAAGAATAGTCTAGAACAAATATCCAACAGAGATATATAATGTGAGTTGCAAACGTGAATCACATATGTAATTTAAAATTTTCTAGTAGCATCATTAAGAAAGGTAAGAAGAAACAGGTGAAATTAATTACAGTAATATATTTTATATAACCTGACATGTCCAAAATATCATTTCAACATGTAAAAATATTAGTGAGATATTTTACATTCTCTTTTTGGCACTACGTCTTTGAAATCCAATGTGCATTTTACATAGATGGTTTATGTCAAGTCAAACTAACCACACGTCAAGCACACTTGGCCAGTGGCTACCATATTGGAGTGCAGGTCTAGAAAAAGGCTGTAAAGCATTTAGCCACTCATCATACCGGGCATTTGGTGGACCCTACAAAGTTAGGTATTCTATTAGTATAATTAACACTATTCTTAGAGAGCTGCGTGATCTTCTCGAAGCCTTCTCTTCTCCAGACTGGCTCTATCTGTGGTTGCTCTTAAGTGCACTGGGAGAAATTGGGTTGCTCCAGCCTGAGCCCTCCTGTTATTTCAAGGCTGACCTCCTCATCGTCATGCTCCATGTATCCTGTGGTGGGGACCCTAAAAAGTGAGATCTGCATGCAGACTATATCTCTGGAGTGCCAGAGTGACACATTAAATGCCAAGAAGCAGGCACCGCCACTAATCTGCCACCATCTCATACAAATATAACAGGATAGGGCACTTGCCACAGCAACCGCTTGCCCCTATATTTTTCACCTTACAAGCTGCAAGATGTGATGCAATACACTGTGCTCAAAAGTTGATTTGATAAGTTAAACACAGTTAACCATATAACCCAGCAATTCCACTAAGTACACCCAAGAGAGCTGTAAAGCATATGCTCACAGGAAAGGGTGTACATGACTGTCCACAGCAGCATTATCTACAACAGCCAAGAAGTAGAAACAACACAAACATCCACCCGCTAATGGATGGATAAACAAATGTGGAATATCTACACAATGGAATGTCATTCAGGCACAGAAAGGAATGAAGGGCTGGTCCATACTACAACCATGGAGAAACCTTGAAAACATTATGCTGAGTGAAAGAAGCCAGTCACAAAAGGCCACATGTTGCGTGGTTCTGTTTATATGAAATGTCCACAATGGGCAAACCCATAGTGGCAGGAGACAGATTTGTGTTTCAGACACTGGGTGGAGGAGACAGTTGAGAGTATTTGCTGACAGGAATGGTGTTTCGTTCTGAGGTGATGGAAATGTTCTGGGATTAGACAATTACGGTGATTGCATAATATTGTGAATATACTAAAAACTACTGAGTTGTGTTTATTTTTATTTTTATTTAATGATTTTAGAGACAGAGAGAGAGGGAGAGAGACATAGAGATAGAGAGAAACATCCATTTGTTGCTCCACTTATTTATGCATTCATCAGTTGATTCTTGTATGTGCCCTGAATGGGGATGGAACATGTGACCTTGGTGTACCAGGATGAAGCTCTAAGCAACTGAGCTACCCTGCCAGGGCTGAGTCGTTCTTTTAAAAAGTTGATTTATGCCCTGGCTGGGTTACTCAGTTGGTTGAAATGGTGTCACGTATACCAAAAGTGTGCAGGTTCAATTCCCGATCACAGCAGGAAGCAACTGATCAATGTTTCTGTCACATTGATGTTTCTCTCACTCTCCCTAAAGCTGATGAACATATCCTCAGGTGAGCATTAAAAACAATAATAAAATAAAATAAAATTTTTAAAAAGTTGATTCATTGTTCTAGGGAAGCATAGTCAGATAGACAAATACTGCCAGAGCCCCAGGATAGGGAATCATTTGTAAGACTTTAAAAATAGATCACCCATGCCCAAAATATTACTTGATAGCATATCATCTTTAACGAAAGTGTACACAAATCAGGCCTTTCCTTCCCATAAATTAAAATGGTTTTACATTTAATATAAACTACATATTAACTCCTAAGAGGACACAAACCTCAAGGATGCTCATACATGTACACATATCCCTGAACATAAATGCATGTAAGTGTGCCAGAATCTTCTGAAAGAATGTCCCTGCCGCTCCTTTGTGCCTGTCTTGCAGCATGCCCATCCCATCCAGGGTGGCCCCACACCCCTCCAGTGGCCCCTACCCACTGGGGGACAGCAGAGCGCAGCAGTTAAGGGATGGGCCGGACACAGCCAGACAGCCTGCGATCAAGTCCAGGACTCACTACTCTCTAGTTTTGTGACCTTAGACAACTACCGAACTCTTCTGTGCCTCAGTTTCCCTTTACAATGGGGATGATAAGAGTGCCTGGGCTCATTGCCAGGATTAGAAAAGTTAGCATATACAATATCAAGTACTCAGAAGAATGTTCAGCCTATAGTAGATACTTTATAAGTGTTTTCTAAATAAAAATAAACCAATAATTAAAACCCTATATCCTCCACATGCTAAACTTGCTGGAACATGCTTTCCCTCTCTCTAGAACATTCTTTTCCCATGATAGTTCCTCTCTTCTCTTCCTTCAGTACTTTGTTCAGTTACCGCCTCAGCAACCCTGATTATTCTACCCCATCCTACCCCTTTCTTGTTTGTTTCTGTTGGTAGCATTTATCACTTTTTAATATACTAGACAATCATTTGCTTATGTATCTTGTTTGTGACCTAGCAGCTCCAACCAGAAGGCAAGGATCTTATCTGCCTGTTTGCTATCAACCCTGAGCACCCAGGACAGTGGCTGTCGCAGAGAAGGCCCCCCACTGTTTCCTGAGTGAACAGTAGTTACTTCTGGGACCCAATGGCACTGGCATTGGGATGGGAGTGAGATGTAGCTTTCCCTAAATGCCCTTTTGCACCATTTTATATTTTACCACATGCTTAAGTCCTTTCACAACAAGGAAAAGTGAGAAACAAAATAATGGGAATAAAAGGGTACGTGGACCTGAGGGAGAAGCCAGTAGCTCAAAACGGTAAGACTTCAGGTATCTGTGGCCAGGGGAGGATTCTAGAAGAAAGGCCACCTTTAGGCCTTAGCCCTGAGAAAAAGTGGAATGACTCCTCAGAAATGGCACACAGCCCTAGGCTTGAAGCACAGCATGTACACGGGACAGCAAGGAGTCTTAAAAAGACTGCTTTTCCATTGTGCAATACGTGTCCTGTACCTATGGGTACAATGAGAAATTTTTCCATGGCAAAAAGCCTATTTTCAGGCACAGTAAACAGAAGTGTTTGCGCAGGGCTGTTTGCCCACTTCCACCACTGCGGCATGGACAGGCAGGTGGCCTCAGTGCCTGGGAGTCCTTGGGCGGGAACAGCTGATCTGTGTCCACAGCCTTCCTGGACTCAAGGGCCCTTCCTCATTCCCTAACAGACCCTCTGGAAACTGATAAAGATGACAGGATACCATATAAGAGCACTGGACTTCAAATGAACTATTCTGTAAACTTATCCCAACTGGTTTGGAGTAAACTCTGCTCTAAGTTATCTTTGGGGTCCCCCACCTCTCTTTTTAGTATCTCCATTTCCATCTCCTTGCTTTACTACCTGTCTGCCCCCTCCTGTCAGGAGACCAACTGATAAGTCACTAGCCCCTTGGATAATATATTGTCCGTTCTACAAGTTTTTGCCTTTAAAAAATGCCCAGTAGGAAAGAAATAATAATGTTGATGTTATTGATAATAATGAGGGTGATGACAGACATAACTGATGGTAGCAATTATTGTTTATTGAATACTCACTAAACATGGATACGATTTATCTTATTGAATCCTCCCATAATCTAATGAGGTAGGTATTACCATACCCATGTTATAGAGGAGGAATGAAAAGTCACATAGCAGATGGCAGATGTGGTGTTTTGAAGAACTGTCTCTAAAAGTTTTTGCTGTAAGGAATTGTATCATATTCAAACGAATGAATTTATAAGGTGGAAACCTGGACCTTGTAGAGACAGAGCTGGGAAGAGTCAGATAATCAACAGCAACCCTGAGCAGCAATGAAATTGACCATGGAGGCTTGAAACGTGAAAACAAACCACTGGGTCTATGCCTGCCTAGGTTCGGTCCTGACTAACGAGCATGAGATTACTTGGGGCAAGTCACATAACCTCTGTGTGTTTGAGATTATTGTTGAATTTGGTGAGATAATGCCAGTTAAGTGCTTGCAATAGTGTGTGTGCGTATGTGTGTGTGTGTGTGTGTGGCATTTAGATGCCATATATTTTTGATTGCTATAAATCCCTACTATCAGAACAATTTATTTCTAGCTTCCAAATAACAGAAGTGCTTTTTCATCTGATTTTATAATGTAGTTGTTGATCCATTTTCTATAGGTTTTTTATTAAAAAGGTAATATAACAACAGGATTTCAAAGGGAATCACTCCAAATCCCATTTCTCTAACAACAATTATTTTTATTTTTGCATATTGCCTTCAACTTTTGTAAATTCTGAGAAGTTACATGAAGAGCACACTATAGTGGGTCATTTCGGATTTTTATCTCACTCCGTCGCAAACCAGCTGTTAGACCTCAGGGGAGTCCCATCTTGCCTTAGTTTCCCAAAGGATAAAGTGAAGAGGTAGGACAGATGGTCTTTAAAATCGCTCTAGATCCCACAGTCTATGATTTTTATCAACTTTCTTTTTTCTTTCTTAATATTTAGAGTACATGTAAGACATATTTGCCAAGTTAGTTACCATTCTAAACAATGGGACATAAAGTTTCATGTAGCAGATTCTGCAACTGCAAGGTTATAATTAACCCCCCGCCAAGGAATTTAAAAAGTAGTAATCAAATTACCAAAAAGCTATAAAAATTAATATTTCAATACATTCATGATATATATGTTTGCAATGAAAATACTGGCAATTCCATACATTATTTATAAGTAAGCATTTAGTTTGACAGTCCATTCTAATCTTCATTGATAGACAGTTATTAATTCAGAACATAAATACAAAAATGTTGCTTCAGTATATTTTTCTCATGTGGTATTATTGATTTTTAAAGTTTCTCTACAAAAATATCAGGAAGAGGAAAACAAAGAAGAAAAAGGAGTGACTCTACCTGACTTAGTTCATGTTGGCAGAAACACATGGATGTAAATGTCTGAAATGTCTCTAACTATTAATGGGATGAAGCAATGCCTCTCCCGCATTGCTGCTTGGAGTGTAACCTGTTATAACCTTTCTAGAGGCATTTGACAATAGTAATCAAGAACTTAACTATGCTCCTACCCTCTGGCCGGGTAATTCCACTCACAGGAATTTGTACTAGAGAATAAGTGCACAAATGCTTTGTTGCAGTATTAACATAGAACTGTAAAGATTTGTAAGTAATCTAAATGTCCAGAAACAGAAGAACGTCTAAGTAACCGATGTCATACACAGTATATCAAATATACGTGTACATAAATGTATATACATTTTTTATTGCCTTTAGGGAGAGAGAGAAACATCGATTTGTTTTTCCACTTACTTATGCATTCATTAGTTGATTCTTGGACGTGCTCTGACAGGGGATCAAACCTGCAACCTTGGTGTATTGGAACAATGCTCTAACCAACTGAGCTACCTGGCCAAGGCCTAAATGTGTATACATTCATGATATATATGTATATGTGTACGGTCATTTGTCCTCCCTCAGCCAGATCATGGTATAGATACCAAGAGTTCTTATGTCTACTGGCTTAGTCATTATTTCTAGGTCTTTTTAGTGAATAGAGAAGCTAAAAATACATGTGTACTTTTATATACACTTCATAAGTTTCTATCACTAACTTCTAATACAAATTCAGAACTACAGGGCAATTAGTCAACTTTTTCTTTTTTTTTAAATCCATATTTTCCCCCTCCCATGCTGAGAATTCTGATTCTCAAGGACACCGAGCCTGATAGAATTAGAATATCCTGTAATCAATATTTGCTTGTCCCATATTCTCCAGGCTAGCAATATTAACATCACCACCAGCAATGCAATGACCAAGAACCGAGGAAAAGCGTTTCACAGTTCTTTCTGTTTTCAGGGTGCACTACATGATAACTATGTCAGTCAAATTAAGGTTTCTCAAAATAACGCTCTGTGTGCTGACAGCTGAGTACACAATTAGGCTTTTTTAAAAAATAGGAATTGCATTTTAAAATGAATATTTTTATAATTATGTAAAATATCTACATGATTCCAAAGTCAAAATTATAAAACAAGGTAAATTCAAAAAAGTCTAGTTTCTATCACTGTGCCTTCCACTTCTTTCTTTTCCACCTCCTATAGGTAACTATCATTTTGTTTGCTCTTTAATATAGGCAAATATCTATCTATCTATCTATATGTGTATGTCTGTATATGTGTATATATAAATGTATGTAAATATATATTTATATCCATTTTTACATAAATGATAGCATCCTGGACTACTTTTCTCCTAGTTGCTGTTTTACTTACAATATATCCTAGTGATCAACCCATAGAAATATATCTAAAGATTCTTAATTCCATTTTGTAGCTGCACGGAATTCCACTGTGTAGCTGTACCACATTCTGTTCAACCACTGCTCTATTAATAGTTTGTTTCCAGTCTTTTGCTATTACAGTTTCTGTCCTATGGTTTTATAATATATTTATACATACTTATGCCCATCTCCTCATACCAACAGGAGGGGAGCTATCAAAGATGGTTAGGGTCATGTCAAAAAAACCGAGGAGCTGATGTGAAGATGCTACCACAGGCCAAATAGGGACAGTTTCGGCATTAATGAGAATAATAAACAAAATGTATTGAATTACAATGTTTCAATTAATGAGTTCAAATGCTAATTAAAAAATGTAAACAAGAAAACAAAACACCTACTTGGCCACCATTGGCACATGCCAGAAATAAACTCAAGGAAGAACAGGATTAAAATATCACTAGTTTGCGAGCCTGATAGACTAACGAATCTGAGTGCCATCATGAAAGAAGAGGTGATTGCACATTATGCCCCTCCCAATGACAACACGCAGAACCACCTGTCAGCAGTCTTGCCAAAAAGCAATCTGAATTTTATAAAGCCAACGGATAGTTTTAAGGAACTCAGAAGACAGAAGAACATGTCCACCACACACTGGGGGTGCAAGGAGGGAAATCCAGCCTCCGGGAAGTTCTGCTGGACAAACGACTTGGTTTCTTCAACAAGTAAATTGCAGTGGGAACCCACATGTATTTGCAAAGATTTAACAGACATAGCGACCAAGCTCAGTACTGTATGTGAACCTCATCTGAATCCTGCTTCAAACAAATTATAAATATACATTATGACATTTATGAGGTCATTGAAAATTTGAACATAGACTGAATATTTCACATTATTAAAAAATTTGTATTCCTTCTCCTCACCCCCTTCCATTTGGCAACCATCAGCTTGTTCTCTGTATCTACAAGTCTGTTTCTGTTTTGTTTGGCTTATTCATTTATTTTCTTTTTCTAGATTCTACAAATAAGTGAGTTCACATTCTTTATAATCAGGAAAAAGTTATTTAAAAAGAAAAACCTTTTAGCTGTCTAATAATATAATTTTCACAATTCAACTAGAATTCACCTGTGACACAGTGAATAAAATTACTTTGTATGTTTTAAATATAATTGGGCAAATCAATTTATTTAATATTTAATTATATTTAGTTTTGATTAGGTACCAATACTCTTTAATGAGGTTTGGAAATTCTGTCATTTAGTATAATAAAATAATCTTAAAATTATAGCTTAGGAGTAAACAGTTAATTTTTTTCTCCTTACATAACACAAAAACAACTGAACCAGTTTGGCATAAACTTTCTCCTCCAAAATCACCTTTGTGCTAAAATTCAGCACCTCAGATTTCAGTCAAATAACTTGCAGATGAGACAAGGTTTCTTAACACAATTTTCTTGTAATTTTATTACAGTGTTAGTTCCTGGTAACTTGGGAAAATCCTTTTTTCATAGTTAAATAGGTCGGGTGAATGCTTCTGTCTCCTACTTTCTAACATGCAGAGAGAACAGGAGTTTAAATAACTCCTTTTGTATTGCTGAAACAAATGTAAAGCCATGACAGTAGATGCCATTAAAGAAAAAGGTAGTTAATGGGTATTTTTAGCATATATTAATAGTTAATAGTGGTACTGTAGGGTTTGTCATTCCATTATGAGAAAATTACTCCTTAAGATCAGTAAAATTTTAAACCAAGTTACAAAAACAAGTATGTTTTATAATTACATATAGACATTTAATTATAGCATCATCTGAATCTTCTTTAATTAGATAACAGTCTCTTCTTCATCTATTTTGAAAGACATTTCATTTATACATTTTTACTTCTTTGTTCCTATGTAATTTTCTCCTAAAGAAACCACAGTCCACTCTTGTTATGAAATATATTAACAGATTATCATTAAAGTAACATTATGTTCTGAATGTAAGCTTTAAAACAAAGTTATTGGTAAATGTAGTCATTCATTTGGAAGTGAAATTTTCTAATTTAAAAAATGTCTCATTTGTCCGTTTGAGTTTCATGGATTGTTTTACGCTTCACATAAACTCAATCTGCATTTACAGCTGTTCCAGGCTTTGTGCTAAATATTTTTGCATACAATCTCAATTATTCCCTACAACCAATAACCCCATGAAATAGTTATTTTGGAGAGAGGTTAAGTTGCTTGTTCAAGGTCACACAATAATGTAGTTGGGCACAAATCTTGTGTCACAACTTTTAAGTTTATAAACACTGGTGATTGAGAGCATTTGTAGCAGCCCTTGGTTGGTGACAAGCTTTGCACAAGAAAGTACGTTCAGTCAGCTCAAGGGCTGGTAGTCATCTGTCTTACTATAAAGTCAGGGTTCTCTCTGCCTCCCCTACACGCTGAAAGATGTACCGGAAGTCAACGTGCTTCATATCTCAGCCAAGATGATGCCAGCTGGGATGGAGCCCCTCTCACGAAGAAACCGACCAAGAGGCATCAAGGAGAAGGGACAGGCCAATCTGTTCTTCATAGCAGCAAAGCCGATCTGGCTTTCTGCCTCGATCTTTTAATACATTTAAGAAGGTTCAGACATCTTTGAAGGCTGGGAATGCGCAGTGTTTTGATTTGGTGACCAGCAAACTAAAGTCAACCTGAGAAAGTTGATTTCTTGACCTATTTCCATCAAGGGTCACTTGTTTCATCCCAATGGACTCAAAGCTAAGAATTAAAAACCTCAACTTTAGTAAATTATATGTTTGAAATACCAAGAGTTCTAATTAAACGTACATCCCAAATGCCAGTAGAGCCCACTCTATTCATTTACTCATAACTTCATGAAAAACTGTTTGTTTGGGATGTGGTTTTTAAGCAATTTACCTTCAGGCTGAGTTAAAGAATGGAACATGTGAGAAAAGAATTTTCCAGATTTTGTTGACTCAGTGATGAAAAGGAAAAATATGTTTATAAAAATTTAGCTGCTTAGTAACTCAAAAATAATTGATCTAAGAACCTTGAAATTTTGCACGTTAAAGGCTAAGTCCAGTTACAAATTTCAAACATGATTTTCCAGTGCAAACCCTTGTTCTAGCTTCTAATGATACAAAATCATTCTGATGGGCATCAGCTAGGCATCAAATTATTAACTATTCCTATAAAGTTTTGCTTGAAGTTACTACTGGAATATTTTATTTGTGGAAACATAAATACAGTTACACAATACCTTGGAAGTAGACTTGAACTAAAGGATCTTAAAAATAAATAGGAACAACAAAAATAAAACATGACTAACTCTCCTGCCACCATCAAAACAAATGTTTCCAAGGACTTGAAGCCAAGAACTAACAGAAATCCAGAAATCCATAAACACAAAGGCCACGATAATCTGTTGAATCTATTAGGTCTCTCTATATGTGACACATCAAAATTCTAAAAACCAAAAATCCCACCTGCTTTGAAGGAAAAAATGTCAAAGAACATTGACCTTTTCTGCTTCTCCGCCTACCACAGGAATCCCAGCTTGCAGTTGATTTTAAAATTACCGAATCTCCCAAAATTGTGGAAGATGGATGTCTTAAAAGTGCAGTAGGTTTGATCGCATAGGTCATATCCACATTAGTGAGGTTGCAATTACTGAGGGAAGGGTAAACTAGTTCATCCATTTTAATAACCAGTTCTTTGTCAGATTTGCCACGGAGCCAATGCAACTTAATTATTAAGGCACAACCATATTAGATTGAACTATTTTTCAATCCAAGAGTTTTTATTATAGAGAGAAAGCTGGAGCAATTTAGGCAATTGTGTGCTTCCTTTCTCCTTTTCTGTATCTCCGTTCTTGTTTATGTATAAGGCATTGAACTGAACTTCTTTCACTTTTAATGTTTCACATCTTGTTTTCTTTTAGAAAAATTTGAACTAGATTTTAAAAAGCTGCAGGGTAAGTGTTGGTGGCTTGTTCCCAGACTGCTGATCTGGAGAACAACAGACCAAATTCTGGCTTCCCGGAGAAACCCTGCATACACAACTAATGCATCATCTAGATTTTATCAGACCTCTCCCAAGCACTTCCTTGGGTGCCCAACCTACACAATCTCTCCTTGTATCCACACACACACCGTTTCTTTTCATATGGTTGCAATATTGCTAAAGGGCGTGGTCACTTGAAAGGAAGCTGAACTTGGAGTCAGAATCCATGTGTGAGTTCCAGCTCTTCAGAGCACCAGTTAAATGCAATTTAGCGCAGTGGGTAAGTGCGTGCCTGCTTAAGCCACTTTCTAGCTACGCGACTCTAGGCAAGTTATTTAAATCTCATGCCTCAGTTTTCTCATTTATAAAATGGTGACGATATCAATAATGACCTCATAGAATTGTTGTGAAGGTTAAATGTCTTAATAGGGCTTAGAACAGAGCCTCAGGTATCCTAAGCACTCAGTAAATGTCAGTAATTATTATTACTAGCTGCACGACCTTGGGGAACTCACCTTACCTCTATGAGACTCTATTTCTTCCTACAAAAAGGGATCAGAACTTCACATGGTCTTTATGAAGACCGAATAAACTCATACAACATAGGTGACAATCATTTTTAAAAATATATCCAAGTATTAGACATCTGTTTCAATCAACTAGAATTAGTTCCTTTCTGCTCTATGCTTCTATAATACTTAAAAAACATACACATACACATGTCACACACACACACACCTGCTGTAGCACTCATCACACTGTATCATAAGAGTTTGCTTACCTGTCCATGTCCCCCACTAACAGTGCATCCTCTGATTCCCCTCTGCACTCTGAGCACATTGGACATACCTGGTGTAGGACAGGTACTCAATATATATTTGTCCAAACAACTGAGCAGGAATTCTCAATGCTTTTGCCAAGAATGATGGATTATCACTTTCTGCCAAGTGTCCTCAGCAGACCACCTGAAAATGTGCTTGTTTTTCCTCAGCCACAATTTATTGAAATTCTGTCATTTCACATGCAGCTGTGTGGTTGCATCCACTTATTCCTTTTACTTAATAAATAATTATTGAGCATGTATTGTGTGCCAGGTCCTATGCTGGGCTCCATATAGTGTACCACAAGTGGCAAGTGCCCAGGCTAATTTAATTCCCACATACTGTATTGGAGGGACCTATTTACTATTGAATCATTTATGACTGGAGATAAGTTCCTTGGTTCGATTACTTCCAACAGAATCTTACGGTAGGAACAAAATAGTTTTTCAGAAGTGGTAGCCCTTATAGAATAATAAAGGTTGGGGATCCAACTGCCTAAATTCAAATTCTTGCTCTGTTTTGTACAGTAAATCCTTGGACAAATTATTTAATCCCTTTAAATCTCACTTTTCTCACCTGTAAGATGGTGTTAGTAGAACTGATGTGAGTATTAATAGCAACCCATATTAATTGCTTATTACAGTATCCACCAAATAGTAAGCACTTGTAAGTGCTTTCTACTGTGATTAATCCAACCCAATACGCTGTTGTTTGAACTTCCATCACAAATGCATTCAGTGAGTGGGGCATGCATGCGCAACTTCCGCTTGAATTACCAACAGGGTTAGGACACTTACAACTTCCAGCGGTTGTCTACTTGATAGCTGGGAAAATCTAATTGTTGAAAATTCTAGTGGCTTGCAAAATATATGCTTACATCTTTCACTCACGGGTCCTTGATCTGTCATTTGAGATTACCTAGGAGCAATCGAATCTCTCCTCCACAGTATAGCCTAGCTCTTGCCCTCCTCCTCACACACCCACACACAACCTGAGCTCTTTGAATCATTTCTGCTATGACACTGATGACCAGATCCCTTAAAGATTTTATTTACTTATTTTTAGACAGAGGGGGTGGGGGGAGGGAGGGAGGGAGAAAGAGAGGGAAAGAAACATCAATGTGTGGTTGCCTCTCATGTGCCCCCGACTGGGGATCTGGCCCACAACCCAGGCACGTGCCCTGACTGGGAATTGAACCAGCGACACTTTGGTTTGCAGGCTGTTGCTCAGTCCACTGAGCCACACCAGCCAGGGCATCCTTTTTACTCTTCTTGAAAAATCTTTTATTTACCAGTGTCTCTCTAAAGGTTGAAGATCCAAATTCGTGAAACAACAAATGTGGCCTGATCACCAGTGAGTACCAGAGAGCTACTTTCCCACTTGCACACTCTGTTTCTATTAATACAACAAAAGATTGATTTTTTGGAAGTTATATCACACTGTGCTAATTCATCATCTACTCATAATCAACGGGAGACTAAAGCTTCCTATGTGGGCAATTGTAGGCCATCTTGCCCTCTACCTATACTAGTACAATTGAATTTTGGGATCTATGAGTACTTTCTATTTGTCCTCATTGACTTTATATTGTCCAATGTGATTCATCATTATATTTTGTCACACTTTGCAGGGCAGGGGAACTCGGATTGCAGCACCCAACTTATTTGTTATTCCTTCTAGTTTCGTGCTATCTCTAGATTTGTTCGGCATACCATCAATGTTATCATCTTTGTCAGCAATAAAACATTAAGAAGACAAGGCTGCAAAGCAGACTTGCATAGATCCCTAGGGATCTCTAGGTGTGCATTAGACTCTTAACATTTTTCAAGACATCATTTATTTAATCAACAAATATTTACTGAGTGCCTACCATATACCCAGTGTTAAGCACATAAAAAGGCAAAAACCAAAACAAAACAATCCACTAAAATCCCTGCCCCATGAAGTTTACATTCTAAAAGGGGAAATAAAGAATAAACAAATAAGAGAAATACATAATGCTGAGGGTTTTTTTTTTTTTTAAGTGAAAAACAAAGCAGGTAAGGGGCTAGAGAAGGTTACCAGCCCCTTAGTGGGTGGATGGAGTGAGGGGTTGCCTGTAGAAAGTTAGGACAAGGCAGAGTTGTTTGAACTTTGAGTGCACCGCTCATGTCCTGCATTCTTGGTGTGCATCTAGCCCCAAAGGTGTCCCAGAGTGGGCTGCAAGTCTTTCCGATTTCTCGAAACTCTCTTTTCTCTATGTGTAGTCATATTAGGAAAAAAATCAAGAGATTAGTGATGGGGAATTTGAATAGTCACGAAATAAGAAAGAAAATCTGAAAGGACATACTTCCTTAAGAGATTTCACTACATTTCTTCACATGCATGGGACCTTCAAACATTGTGAGGCCAGCTAGGCTAACAGGGAAGCCAGGCACACCTCCTGATGAGGACTCCAGAGAGAGAATTTTAAAATTACCGCTCTACAAGGATAGTATATAGCGGGAGACTAAACAACAGAGGAAAAACAGAAAAGCTAACACTTACCTTATTCCAATCCCCATGTTCTCAAGTATGGAGTGGGTTATAAATCCAATTGTTTATGGAAAGTCAAAAGGATGGAATGCTTGGGTGACCCAAGTACGGCTCAGCGAGTCTGGAGGTTGAACTCTGGAAAAGAAGACCATAAGAGACAGACTTGAAATCTACCTCTCTTATCCACTCTCTGCTCATGGTTCTAATGTTAATAAATTCTTCTAAATAGTTTCAGATAATCTCCAAATAGTTTACACGTTGTAGGGACTTGATAAATCTTCATATAGTACAATCCTAATTGCACCCTCAGATTGGAAATTTATTTCATATTCTCACAATTAGACTTTTTTTCAATCACAGTTGACATTCAACATTATTTTATATTAGTTTCAGGTGCACAGCACAGTGTTTAAATAATTATATAATTAAAAAAATGATTCTGTCCAATATGTTTACTACCCACCTGGCACCATACATAGTTATTACAGTATTATTGACTATATTCCCTATGCTGTACTTTACAGCCCTATGACTATTTTGAAGCTATCAATTTGTACATCTTAGTACCTCACCTTTTCCATCCAGCCCCACCCCAACCATCTCCCAGCTGACAACCATCAGTTTGGCTTGTCCTCTGATCTATGAGTCTGTTTCTGTGTTGTTTTGTTCATTTATTTTGGTTTTTAGATTCCACATATAAGTGAAATCATATGGCATTGTCTTCCTCTAACTTAATTCATTTAACATAACACTCTCTAGGTCCATTCATGTTGTTACAAATGGTAAGATT
This sequence comes from Anoura caudifer, assembly GCA_004027475.1. Lineage (NCBI taxonomy): Eukaryota > Metazoa > Chordata > Mammalia > Chiroptera > Phyllostomidae > Anoura > Anoura caudifer. The sequence continues at coordinate 210,602 of PVKU01000913.1, forward strand.
TCATTTTTTTATGGCTGACTGATATCCCATTGTATACATGTACCACATCTTCTTTACCCAATCACCTATTGATGGGTACTTAGGTTGCCTCCATATCCTCATGTTTTAACACTTATATTCATTCATTCCTTTATTGAACAGCTATTTTGTACCAAATACTTTCTTGGTGCTTGGAATGCAAAGGCAACTAGGAAAATATGGTCCCTGCTTGCAGGACCTTACAGTAGAGGGCAAGATAGAAATAGAAAAGGCGGCTCTAAGAAAGCAGTGTGTTATGAAGAGAAAATCACCCAGAGCTCTAAGAGGGTCACCTAGCCCAGACTTTGGCAGAATTGGAAATTAGTGACTTCTCCACAAGGATTTACAAGGCTGTGAAGGAGTCTGTCCTATAAAGAGCTGAGGCAGGGCTGTCAGCAGATGCAAGTGTTGGAGGTGACAGAAAGGGCTGTGCATGCTGTGCATCTAGCACTGAAAATCATTCAGCACAGTTGAGGCAGGGTGGTCAGAGTGGAGCCTGGAAGGTTAATGGGACCAATTATTCATAACCTTAGAAGCCACATCCTAGAGGAGGTAGAATCTATGAAAATTTGTGATTGTTTGAATGTTTGAGTTTTAAAGGGAAGGAAGTCAAGGCTGCTGTTCAGATTTTTAACTTGAACAGCTGTGTGGACAATGCTATCGCCTACTGACAGCAAAAATACGAATACAAAACAGAGGAGCTTTGGAGGAGGAGAGGACAAGTTCAGCCTTGGTCGTGTTTGGTTTGATTCCTGGGGGACATTCACAGGGTACCAGTAGGCAATTTGATCTGGAAGTCTGAGGATACAGGTTGAGGAATCACCAGGATTCAACAAACAACAAAAGAATCTGCAGGAATGAAAGAGATACCCTGGGTGAATGTCGGGGAGGAAAAAGGGGACCAGGGGAGGAACACCAAAGCTTAATGGATGGGCAGAAAAGAGATCCTTTTTTTTAACTCTTTATTTTATTTTTTTTAAGTATATTTTATTGATTATGCTATCACAGTTGTCCCATCCCCCTCCTTATTCTCCTCTGCCCTGCACACCCTCTCCCACCTGTGTTACCCACCCCCATCTTAGTCCATGTCCATGGGTCGTACATGTAAGTTCTTCGGCTTCTATTTTTCCTATACTATTCTTAACCTCCCCCTGTCTATTTTCTACTTATGATTTATGCTACTTATTCCCTGTACCTTTTCCCCATTTCTCCCCTCCCCTTCCCCACTGATAATCCTCCATGTGATCTCTATTTCTGTGATTCTGTTCCTGTTCTAGTCATTTGCTTAGTTTTTTTTTTTTTTTAAGGTTTGGTTGTTGATAGTTGTGAGTTTGTTGTCATCTACTGTTCATAGTATTGATCTTCTTTTTCTTGGGTAAATCCCTTTAACATTTCATATATAAGGGCTCAGTGATGATGAACTCATTGAATTTGAGCTTATCTGGGAAGCACTTTATCTGCCCTTCCATTCTAAATGATAGCTTTGCTGGATAGAGTAATCTTGGATGTAGGTCCTTGCCTTTCATGACTTGGAATACTTCTTTCTGGGTCTTTCTGGCCTGTAAGGTTTCTTTTGAGAAATCAGCTGATAATTTTATGTGAATACCTTTGTAGGTAACTGTCTCCCTTTCTCTTGCTGCTTTTAAGATTTTCTCCTTACTTTTAATTTTGGATAATTTAATTATGATGTACCTTGGTGTGTTCCTCTTTGGGTCCAACTTCTTTGGGACTCTCTGAGCTTCTTGGACTTGCATGTCTATTTTCTTTGCCAGATTGGGGAAGTTTTCCTTCATTATTTTTTCAAAGAAGTTTTCAATTTCTTGCTCTTCCACTTCTCCTTCTGGCACCCCTATGATTCAGATGTTGGAATGTTTAAAGTTGTCCCTGAGGTTCCTAAGCCTCTCCTCGTTTTTTTTGAATGCTTGTTTCTTCATTGTGTTCTGGTTGAATGTATTTCTTCCTTCTTCTCCAAACAGTTGATTTGAGTACCATCTTCCTTACTGTTACTGTTGGTTCCCTGTATACTTTACTTTATTTCACTTTGCATAGCCTTTACTTTTTCCTCTATTTTGTGACCATACTCAACCAATTCTGTGAGCATCCTGATTACCAGTGTTTTTAACTGTGCATCTCATAGGCTGGCTTTCTCTTCATTGCTTAGTTATATTTTTTTTCTGGAGCTTTGATCTGGTCTTTAATTTGGGCCATTTTTCTTTTTGTCTTATCTCACCTATTATGGAGTAAGGGGTGGAGCCCTAGGCATTCACCAGGGTGGGGCAACCCCTGTCACTGCGTTGTGACACTGTATGTGGGGGAGGGGTCCAAGAGGGAACAGTCCTGCTTGCTCAGCTCTCTGCCAGCTTTCAGTCACTTCCTCCACTACCTACAAGCAAATTGGGCCCTTCTGGTGCTGATTCCTGGGTGGGTGAGCTTGTGTACATTCTAGGACCCTGTGGGTCTCTCCAATGAACTCTCCTATGAGGCTGGGAGTTTCTCCTGCTGCTATCTCAACCCCCACAGGTTTTTTCAGTTGGAGGTTTTGAGGCTTTATTTCCCCACGCTGGAACCCTGGGTTGCCCGGTCTATCTCACCCTCTAGTTGTTCCTCCTGGTTTATCTACACTTGAATGTGGGACTGCCCACTCCATCAGTTGCTGCCTTGCCTGGTCCACCAGCTGCTGCCTTACCTGCCCTGGTCCTCCAGCCACTGCCTTGCCTTCAGTCCTCTCTGTCCTAGCTGCCCAACTCTACCCCTCCTACTGGCCTGGGTGAATGTTTCTTCTTTAACTCTTTGGTTGTCAGACTTCCACACAGTTCAATTTTCTGGCAGTTCTGGTTGTTTTTTGTTTTTAAATTTGCTATTGTCCTTTTGGTTGTGCAAGGAAGCACAGTGTATCTACCTATGCCTCCATCTTGGCTGAAAGACTGCCCTCATGAAAAAAGAGATCCTTGAAAGAGAGAGCGAGGAGGTGTAGCCCAAGGGATAGAAGGGAGGCAAGAAGCGCAAAGTATCACAGAGGAAAAGGGAAAAGCAGCTTTTAAGTAGATTTTGGCCAACAAAGGCAAATGCTATCAAGAAATTAAGTAAGAATCAAGCAGAAGTGCCTGTGGGGTGAGCACCAAGAAGATATTTGGCTTGTTGGGCAAAAGGCAGGGTCACTGGAGGTAGAAGCCAGGGTCTCAGTGAGTTGAACAAATGGAATCAATGAATGCAAACAACTGTTTTTAAACATTTGCCTTAAAAGTGGAAGAAGTAATCCCTGGACTTTCTTCCCAGTGATAGGAAAATGGGGCCACCATGAAGTCTCCCTCACCACCTCTACGCTGGCTTCACTGACTACATGGCAATGCTCTTGGTGGGCGTGGCCTCTTTATCAGACAGGTTCCCCAAACCAGTGCTGGAGGTGGCGCAAACTGGAGAAAACCAGGTCTGCCTTTTGTGCTCTCCTCCTAAATCTTCTTTTGCACTCACCCTTTCACTGGGTCTATAAGGTCCACACAGGCTTCCAGGGCTGAAGGCCCGCTGCATGTGTGAATGTACACCTGAGAAGCCCACCACTGAAATGATCTTCACAGGTAAAAATCTGGTCAGAAACACTGTCACACTGTCATTATCACCCACCTATTGCCATAGCTCATGTATTGGGACAGTCAGAGGGAGGCAGGAGTAGTTTGGTCAGCTTGGAGTGTGGAGAAGGCAGCTGGCCCCACAACTGGCCAGGCAACTGTCCAAGTAGGGGTGCTCTCTGAGAGCAAAATCCAGAAGCCAAAATAAATGGGTCAGGAAGAAAACAGATGACCACAACTGTGAGCAAGTCTGAAGGTTCGTCCTAAGAAGTGAAGGTGAGCCAAGACATAATGGATGAACACTGTAAGGGGTTTGGAGGAGGGGGAGGCACAGGGGGCAGTCCAAGCGCAGGGACCAAGAACCAGAAGTTGGCTGAAGCTGTCATTCATACACAGAGGCCAGGTGCAATTGTGCGGGACAGGTGTGGAAACCCCCCACCAGCTCTGTTACCCTGCATCCTTCCACTGTGCTGTTTCAGTTCTCAGGCCGTCATGATACAAAGTTTCTGACATTCATAACAATCCCCTAAAGCATCCAATCTGTGGGCCACCTGAGTCCCAGGATGGCTATGAATGCAGCCCAACACCAAATTGTAAATTTACTCAAAACACTATGAGATTTTTTTGTGATTATATGTCGCAATGTATTTACTGTGTAGCCCAAGACAACTCTTCTTCCAGTGTGGCCCAGAGATGCCAAAAGGTTGGATACCCCTGCAGCCAAAACCTTATTTTCACAACCATAACCCTGTAGTCCAAGAAGGTAGAAAAGTGCTGGCCTGGGTAGTACTAACGGGGAGCACAGAAGCTTGTCAGCCATTACCTGGGAAAGGTCTCAGTGATAGCTCTCCCAAGCCTGAGAACCAGGAGTTGAAGTGAAGGCCTGACACGGTTCCTTTAGGCCCTAAATCAATAACAACACTGGCTGCACGGCTTGATTAGTTGAAACACTATTTCTAACTTGTAATCATTCCAGGATATTTATGTTCTCTAAGGTGCACATCGTGACTGAACTGAAACCCGTCTTCAGTTTTGAATAGACCACAAAGAGAAGATAAGGAACAGTGGTAAACATCACAGATGAATACAATATTTTTGGCTTATGCACAGCCTAGCTTAGCTGCATAAACTGAGTTTACAGCTCAGTTTATGAAAAAAAAAATTTTCATATCATTCAAGTCAATAAGCATTTACCTGCTGGATAGTACTTAAAACGGAATTTTCATCTAATTCTCATTTAACAAAATTGAAAAGGAAGAACTAAACATGCAGCCAGTTTTGTTATTGATTGTCATTTGTGTACAGTGCTTGTATTTCAAAGAAGACATTATAACCCATTTTACACTATCTAATTTACAGTAACAACACTTTTATAATGTAAATACTAGCAAGGGCTATTATCATTTTACAAATTATGCATGAAAGGAACGAAAGCATATGAGAATAAAATAACTGGTTCAATGTAACTTCCATTTTAGAGGTGTAATAGCTGTTTTCTTTTCTTTTCTTTTTTTTGCAATAAAGCCAAGCTTTAGATAAACATGTCTATTAAGGTGTATCTTACCCTTAAACTTTAAAATGAAAAAAACCTTGCTTAAGATAAGTAACTAAGACCAAAATGTTCCTGTGCTCAACAGACCAAATCTCTCTCCCAAGTCTAGATCAAAAGCAATCCATCCCTACCACCCAGCTCTCAGTTTACCAACACCATTCTCACCATCGAGTGCCACGCATATTAACAGTCACCTGAGTATAACACTTCATGTGCATTGTGCTGCCATGAATCTGTCATCTCAAATTGGATTTGGAAAGTACCATTACATGCATACACTCTGCATGTATGTAAAGTCATTGACACTTTGTGCTCAGATTGGCTTCCACTTGGGCGTTAACATGTTTCTGATCTTTTCCTGTATTCAGCCACTCATTCATTCATTCACACTCTCAAGCATTCGTGCATCCGTTCAAACATCGCTTGTATGTCCAAAATGCACAAACACTACTCTAGATGTAAAAGATAAAAATAGGAAGAAAAAAATCGCTGACTTCAGGAAACTCACAGCTCAGTGAGGGACCCAGGTAGAGCAAGCAATTGTAGGTTAGTGCAGAAGGTGTAGAGATGGAGCCACATACGAAAATGGTTTGCGGAGCCCAAAGAGGCAATCGTTCTCTGTCTGAGAGGGTGAGGAAGACCTAGAGAAGGCGCTCCTAGATCTGAGCATGCCAGGAAGAAGGGGAGTGGTGTATTCCACATGCCTTTTGAAACTCTATGTGAGGCATGTCACAGGGAAAGCAACACAAAATCAAAGCTTGGGTCTGGTCTACCCAAGGTCTGTATTCTTCACATCTTACTGTTATACTCCAGGGGGTGAGAGGTAAGAACAGACTAACTAGTTATCAAATATGTGTGATCTCTTATCCATCTCTGTTTTTATTTCGGTATAAAAATTCTGTATAGAAATATTACAAATACAGCATTTTCAAATGCATTGTGTTGGGTGGGTCAGATTTTTTCTGTTCCCCTCTTCCCAGCCATTCAGAGTTGGTGCTGCCCAGACTCAAAATAATGAGAGCTAGCCTTCTAGGCTTCTTAGCACCAACCCCCCAACCCCACCCCCCACACTAGCAATAGGTGTTTGGAAAGAGATTCTGAAAATCCTCCAACCAAGTCCCTGAAGAGACAGCTCTTCCTGAAACCTCTGAGAAGTCCCGCATGAAGACCTTTATGAAATGGGCCACAGGATAAAATGCAACCACTAGAGAACTCATCCAGAACCTTCCCCCAGACTAACCCCACTGCCTTGGGAATCCTACTCTGAATTCCATCATTCTCTTAGGAAAAGCTTTGCATCCCTAAATCACACCCTGGTTTCTAACTGGGAAATTTTCAGAGTTCAAAATAACTCATCTATTTTGGTTCCTGACCAATTACAGATTCCCTCTAAGACATCATTTTTTCAATTACCCCAATACTTTACTCATTCAACAAACATCAACTTTCTCACTTCTGACTCCCTTGAAGCCAACCCTTCAGTCTTGTGTCTCCCGTTACTTCACTGAAAACACATGTGAAGCTTGCAGTGACCTCTAGGTTGTCCTATGCAATGGTCAATTGTCCACTCTCAGCTTACTGCCCTCTCAGCAACTCCTTTGCACCAACACTCTCTCCCTTCTTGTTGAGACATTTTCCTCACTTGGCTTCTTCATACCTCACTGGCTTTTCTCTGACCTCATTGATTGTTCCTTTTAAGTGTTTTTTTTTTGCTTTGTCCTTCCTGATTTCAGAATATTGCTCTCTTTCCCCTGTTTACCATAACGTTGTTACACTTCACCGTGACCTCTCTACCCTACTCCCAAACCTGTATCTAATCAATAACTATGTATCCATGCTACTTCTAAATCTCCCTTGGATTTGTCACTACTTGCCATCCACTGCTGCTGTGTTGATTCACACCTTAATCCCTTCCTTAGATTATTACGAGTACAGTGGCCTTCTAATTGGCTTTCTGGGCACGGGGTTATACAATTGCCCACCTAGTCCACTGCTTTAAATACCAAGCCTCTTTCCCTAAGTCTGATTTGGAAGCTGAAAAGCGTTCTTCACCTAGGGTGCTGTGGTTTTGATTGGTCACCGTTGGCCAAGGGGAGAAGATCCTTGGGGGAATACGATGAGAAAAGATGTGTAAAGGCCAACGGTGTTCAAAGAAAACAGGAAAATAAGGTGTGGACTGAAAATGACTGACAAGGTAAGTTGTAAACATATGGAAAAGAACCTTGATTTACAGCTAAGGAATTTGGACCTGATACTAAAGACAATAAGTATTATAAGAGATTCTTAAATAGGAGACAGATGTGATTATTCATATTAAAAAAATAAAACTTCTGCAGCAAGATGAAAGCTAAAATAGAGTGAGGGGAAACTTGAGCCAGGAAAGCCAGTGAGAAGCCACTGTACTTGTAATAGTCTTTTAAAAAAATGGGATTAAGTTACAAGTCACCACAGCAGGGGTGGATGAAAAGTAGTGACAAATCCAAGGGAGATTTGGAAGTAGTATTGACACCGAGTCATTGATTAGATACAGGTTTGGGAGTGGGGAGAAAGGTCAGGATGAAGTGTAATGACATTGAGATAAACAGAGGAAGGAGAGCAAGTGTGGAGGGGATGATGAGTAGCCAGTGGTAGCTGAGTCCTCAGAATGGATGGGATATCCTGAGGAGGGCAAACATGAGAAGAATGCCAAGAACAGCTTCCTGGCCGGGGGGTGGGGGGGGGGGAAGCATGCAAGCAGCTGTCCAAGGAGGAGGAGTCAGGGAAGAAGACTGGGCAGGAGCCTTTGGAGAGGCAGCAAGAAAAGGGGAAGGGTGAGGTGTGCAAGGAGAAGAGACCTCAGAGAAGAAATGATGACCAACACTTCTGCCTGGGGTAGGATGAGTGGTGAGGTTAGATTTGGTCATTAAACTGAGGAGCACAGTTTCTAGCGTTAGAAATCAGGCTGTAGCCCAGACAGGTAGCTCAGTTAGTTGCATTGTTGTTCTCTTACACCAAGGTTGTGGGTTTGAGCTCCAGTCAAGGCAAATGCAAGAAGCAACCAATGAATGCATAAAGAAGTGGAACAACAAATCAATGTTTCTCTCCCTATCTCTCTCTCAAATAAATCTTTTAAAATCAGCCTGGAATGGATTGAGTGAAGATTCCTCTTTGAACTTTGTGAGGGACACAAGCAATGGCTTGGCAAAAGGTGGCGTTGGGCAAAGTGTTGGCATTTTTTTAATGGGATGGGAGTCTTTAGTACAACATACGGCTTCTGCTCAAATATCTCTCGGGAACTTACTACTCCACAAGACAACCATTGCACTTTTGAATGACAATTGAACATCTAATTCAGTTCAACATTGGACTTGGCATTTCAGTGCCTAGAAAGATATGCAAGACAGTTATATTTTGGTCTTTCATTTATTGGCCAAAATCTGCCTCCCTCTAACCACAGTTCCTGTCTTCTGGAGCCACAAACAGCGTAAGAAGAATTTCTTCCATGTAGCAGCACTTCAGCTATCTGAAGATGGTTTTCAGCTACCTCTTGGGTTTTCTCACTTGTTTAACTTTTGTGAAATAATCCAGTCTTGATGTATGTATACCTGCATGTATGTATGCATATTTTTTGTTATCAACTGGCTGTTCTCCTCTGGAGATCCATACCTAGTCTACCCTTTTAAAATGTGACACTCAGGCCTGCCTGTGAACCAAAGGGTCACTGGTTTGATTCTTATTCAGGGCACATGCCTGGGTTGCGGACCAGGTCCCCAGTTGGGCGCTCATGAGAGGCAATCACACACTGATGTTTCTCTCCCTCTTTTTCCCTCCCTTCCCTTCTCTCTGAAAATAAATAAATAAAATGTTTAAAATGTGGTACTCAGAATTAATTGTAATCAATTACAATTAATTGCAATTAATTGTAATTAATTGCAATTCTCCTCATCTGGTATAAGCAGTGCACAAACCACAACCCACAAAAAGGGGGCATTCTCCCCCTTTCTGGGACATGGTTCTGCTGCTAATGCCATCTGAGGCAGTAACACCACTGACTCATAGTACTTCACAATCAACCCAAATCCTGAGACCTCTTGCCCTTGAAATGTTTAGGTCTCCCAATTCTTGTATTCATACCATTGACTTTTTAAAGCCAATTGCAGGATTTTGCACTTTTCCCCACTAAATACTGTATGTTTGTATTTGACTTTAATTAGCCAGTAGTAAAAAAGAGTAAAGTCTTAGGAGTTAGACATAAACTCAAATTCAAATTCTGATTTTACTGCGTAGTCCAGTGACCACTCATCCATTCAACTTGCTTACTGGTGAAAATAGGGATAATCAGATTTACATTATCAAGTGTCTCTAAGCCTTAAACAAAGGCAGTTTAGTGCCTAATATATTAGAAGAGCTCGATAAATTTTGGCTTTCTTGCCTTCCTTTTCTTCTGTTCCCTCAGATTTGTATTCTTAGCAGAAATATGCCTTTTAAGTTATTACTTAGGATTAATAAACCTCCCTTTAAATAAAAAAGAAAAAACAAGTTGAGCAAAACAGGAACCAAGGGCCAAAAGTACACATTTTAGTATAATAGTTAAGCATATGGGCTCTTGGGCAGACTTTCTGTGACAAATCTCAGCTTTTCCACTTACGAGCTGTCTAATTGGAAGCCAGTTCATTAACTGTCCTGAGCCTTGGTTTCCTCATCTATAAAATGGGAATGATAACGGTGCCTGTTTCTGTTGGGGAAGAGTAACTGGAGTGATAGAAAGTACTTTTTTTGTACAGAACTTTGCATTTAATGAGTACTCAAAAAGTGGTTAGATAGTATTAATTACCACTAGAAACCTCCAGGTAAAAATATTGCTCTTTTAATCCACATGTTTTGTGTATAATCATTTCATCTACTAAAAATACTGCACAATATCCCATTCCATGTTCTCTTACATATTATATGAGAGGATCCCATGAAAACCTCTGTCCAATGTCAGGAATGATCAATATGTCTGTAGTCATTCAGACTAGCTGTAGGATCTTAGGCAAGTCACTTGACATCTCTGGGCTGACCCTCTGTGCAGTGGGGATGATAGTAATACTCAGGTGTCTTGGATGAAGATTGCATGTTGAAAGCACATGGGAGGACTAGGAAAATGAGCATGGTTTGGAAGGACTTAAGTGAACGCGTGCTACCTCCTGTTAATATCGACTTTCTTCTAAGTAAATACAACTTATCGGTTTAGGTTCTGGAACCCACCTTTTTCTTTTCTAAAAACTGGTATATTTGTCTAGTTCCAGCCATATGGTACTTCTGTCCTCCATGGCTCCTCATAGCATGTCTATGATAATATCTGGAAGTTCTCTTTGGATCCTGGAATGTAGTTTATATGAATCAGAAGGTTTGAATCTCAGTTAAAAATGTGAAGTTCTTCCTTACTCTCTCATCATTCACCTTGGGCTCCATTTTCACCTTATATTTCTTTTTTATCCTGACTAAAATAGCAATACATGTTTATTGAGGTAAATATAAAATATTCAAAACTCACTAAGAAGAAAATGAGTTTCAATTCCACTACTAAGATATCACCATTATTAATATTTTTCTATGTAACTGTCCAGTCTTTCATCTACTATATATGAGGACATATATATTTTTATATTTATATATATTTTAATCCTTACATGAGGATATGTTTATTGATTTTAGAGAGTGATGAAGGAGGGATACAGGTGGGAGAGAAGGGGAGAAGCGGGGAGAGAGAGAGAGAGAGAGAGATTGGTTGCCTCTCATACGTGCCCTGACTGGGGATCAATCTGTGATGTAGGTATGTTCCCTGACTGGGGATTGAACCCACGACATTTTGGTGTAGGGGAAAACACTCCAACCAACTTAGCCATCCTGCCAGCACTGAGCAAATATATTTAATAATAAATGACCAACATTTTCCTATGTCAGGACATTTTCCATAATCCGCTTTTTATGGATGCACTAAATTTCATCATAGGTATACATTACAATTTATGCAATACTTCACTTTGGACACTTAGCTTATCTCCAGGTATTCAATAGTATAAAGAATGCTATACTAAATATTCTTCTACATTAAATTTTGTGAGTGATTCTGGTTTGTTTCCTTAAGATAAAGCTTTCAGTATGAAATTACTGTGTTAAATGGTTTGCATATGCTAAGGGTTTTTTTCTTTTTAATACACAATGCCAAATTGCTCTCCAGAATGCTTGAACCAATTTAAATGCCAATATTGTAGGAGGGTGCTTATTCCCTGCATCTTTATCCATGCAAGATATTGGTTTAAATTTCTTGATAATTGCTAAGCACAAAGATATCCGGTTTTATTTTAATATTCATTTGTTTAGTTACTAGTAAGACTGAAACTTTTTCATTTTAATTAACCACTTGAATCCCTTTTTCTTTTTCCCTTTTCATGTTCTTTACCCACTCTTCTTTTGAAATGTTGTCTTTGTCTTATAAGTTTGTAAGAACTCTTTATATATTAAGGATACTATCATATACATATTTATGGTCTAAAATCTCTCATTTATCTTTTAATTTTGTTTGTGGTACCAATTCACTGGTTGACTTAGCCTGGACCACATGCCCTACCTCCTAAGATAAAGGAGGAGCCTACTTTCCCAGAGCTAAATGCATATGCCAAAGGAAGGAGCAGCTGGAAAATGGGAGAGATAGATAGATAGATAGATAGATAGCAGAGTATATCTTTAGTTATCAAGATAATTGTTTTTAATAGAAAATGATAAATACTCTGACATTTGAAAACTCATTCATTTTACTGCTATCAACATGGTAGAAACTACAGTTAAAATCATGAAAAGACATGGTCCCTCCCTAGGTACTAACTTTTTACATTCAAGCTACATAGGGGTCACCAGGGTGCATCACAGTTTCTAAGGTCTAATCAAACATGGTTGCAACCTTGTTCTCCATAACCAAATAATGTTTAGGTTCTCTGAATTCCTTCTGTAATACTGGTTCCTTAGACCCCGGAGACTTAGGCCACAGCTCCTCCTCTCCCCTGAATTTATTCTGAGAAAGTCTCTGTCTCTTGGCTACTATGTTCTCTGGTTACTTATTTGGACCATTCCTTGTCTTTTTTTTTTTCTTTCTTAAACTCAGGGTCTTACTTATACCACTTGGCAATGTCTTTGCCTGGTTTGTGACCCAGACCTATATCTTAATTTAAACGTGTTCTCAGAGGAGCCCTCTGTGGGTCAACTGGAGCTAACCAAGTTGGGCCCAGGAGCGTTGGGACTTCAAGTCAATCACAGCAGTGATTCAGAAGAGGCAGGACACAGTAGCACCCACATACTACACACCAGTCATAGTTCACAATGTTCTGCCCAGCACAAGCCATTATTCCCCTGACCCCATCTTAGACGTTGTTTTTGAGTACCTTCGTAGCAGTTCTGTTATCCCTTCCTGCATCTCGGCCATGCCTGCTCTTTTCAACACACATCCCCTCCCCTCCCCAGATTCATATGTTGAAGTCCTAATTCCAATATGATGGTATTAGGATGTGGGGCTTTTGGGAGTTAATTAGGTCATGAAGGTGGAGCCCCCATATGGGATTATTGCCCTTATGATAAGAGACACCAGACAGATGATGTCTGTCTTCATGTATGGATATGGCAAGAAGGTGGTTGTCTGCAAACCAGACACCAAATCTGCTTTCACCTTGGTGGTGAACTTCCTACCCTCCAGAATGATGAGAAATGAACATTTTCGGTTAATTCACCCAGTCTATGGTATTTGCTGTGGAAGCTCAAATGGACTAAGACACCTTCCCTCTACCTTCTATGACAGTGACTTGGCTTCTGTGGGGCAGCCATGGTCTCTTTTTACCCCTTCTTAGAGGTTTTGACCTCAGCATTCCTCTCCTGTTTCAGTCCTATCTCTAGCATTTGCCACTCTTCCATTCCTCAGTATGATTGTCCACCCTTCTCGGGTTCCTCCATGGGCATCACACTTCTGACGGTGGCCTCCAAATTCCTTTATGACTCTCTCCTACCTTTGCTGGCCACTGGCAGCACTGCCACTTTTAGGACACAAAGTGGACCCCTCATCTGCCAAAAGAGAGTAATAGAGGAAGAGCCAAGTAAAAAAATAATTCCATATTTCCTCTACTCGAAGACCAATTTATTGTACGATGCACCACCATTTAATTACTGTTTTTAGAGCCCTCCTCCCTACAAATACTACCACATACCTATTGACAATATATGTTGAAGATAATGATTTTAAAACTACAAAAAATGTGAGAGAAATGCTGCAGCTGAATGATTCTGTTTTTCAGTTAACTATTAACATTAAGTATGACTCATTCAGTAGCACTACCCCTTCTTCATAATATTCTTACTATATACATAAGCAAAAAACAAACAAAAACTCATTAATTGTCTTCAATACTTTCCACAGACCCTACTTGTCTCCACATGTTAGCCCCTGGCATTATTTTCACAGATCTGAACCCTTCTTTTGAATGAGGTCTTGTTATATACTTTAACTCCTACCTTTCCTACATGTCCTATAAAAATACATGCTTATCTGGAACTTCTGACCAAGATAGAGGCATACATAGCTATGCTTTGCTTCCTCACACAACCAAAAGAAGAACAGCAAACTTAAAAACAAAAATCAGCCCTGGCTGGTGTGGCTCAGTGGTTGAGTGCCAACCTGCAAATCAAAGGGTTGCTGGTTTGAATCCTGGTCTGGGGCACATGCCTGGGTTGTGGGCCAGGTCCTTAGTGGTGGGCACGTGAGAGGCAACCACTCATTGATGTTTCTCTCCCTCTCTATCTCCCTCCCTTCCCCTCTCTAAAAAATAAATAAAATCTTTAAAAAAATTTAAAAAAATATTTGAAAACAAAACAAAACCAATCAGAACTGCCAGAAAATCAAATTGTATAGAAGTCTGACAACCAAAAAGTTAAAGGAAGAGACACTCTTCCAGCCTGGTAGGAGGTATGGAGGCTGGCAGCCAGGGCAGATATGACGTGCAGCAAGGAAGCAGACCAGGCCAGGCGAGTCAGTGGCTTGGTAGACCAGGCAGACCAGGCAGTCCCACATTTGCTTGTGGATAAGCCAGGAAGAAAAACTAGGGAATGAGACAGACAACACAACCTAGGGATCCGGAACAGTAAACTAAAGCTTCAAAACCTCTGGCTGTAAAAGCCTGTGGAGATTGCGGCAGTGAGAGAACCTCCCAGCTTCACAGGAGAGTTCGTTAGCGAGACCCACGGGGTCCTAGAACATACACAAGCCCACCCACCGGGAATCAGCACCAGAAGGGCCCAATTTGCTTGTCGGAAGTGAGGGAAGTGACTGAAAGCCAGCCAAGAGCCCAGCAAGGGGCAGTGTTCCCTTTCAGACCCCTCCCGCACTGACAGCACCACAAAGCAGCTATGTGGGTTGCCCCACCCTGGCGAACACCTAAGGTTCCACCCCTTACTACATAACAGGTGAGACAAGAGAAAAAAAATACAGCCCAAATGAAAGAAGAGATCAAAGCTCCAAAAATAGAACTAAGCAGTAAAGAGATAGCCAGCCTATCAGATACAGAGTTCAAAACACTGATAATCAGGATGCTTGCAGAACTGGTTGAGTGTGGTCACAAAATAGAGGAAAAAGTGAAGGCTATGCAAAGTGAAATAAAGAAAAATATACAGGGAAGCAATAGTGATAGGAAGGAAACCAGTACTCAAATCAACTGCTTGGAGAAGAAGGAAGAAATAAACATTCAACCAGAGCACAATGAAGAAACAAGCATTCAAAAAATGAGGAGAGGCTTAGGAACCTCTGGGACATCTTTAAACATTCCAACATCTGAATCATAGGGGTGCCAGAAGGAGAAGAGGAAGAGCAAGAAATTAAAAACTCTGAAAAAATAATGAAGGAGAACTTCCCCAATCTGACAGAGGAAATAGACTTCCAGGAAGTCCAGGAAGCTCAGAGAGTCCCAAAGAAGTTGGACCCAAGGAAGCACACACCAAGGCACATCATAATTAAATTATCCAAAATTAAAGGTAAGGAGAGAATCTTAAAACCAGCAAGAGAAAAGGAGACAGTTAGCTACAAAGGAGTTCCCATAAGACTATTAGCTGATTTCTCAAAAGAAACCTTACAGGCAAGAAGGGGCTGGAAAGAAGTATTCCAAGTCATGAAAGGCAAGGACCTACATCCAAGATTACTCTATCCAGCAAAGCTATAATTTAGAATGGAAGGGCAGATAAAATGCTTCCCAGATAAGATCAAGTTCAAGGAGTTCATCATCACCAAGCCCTGATTATATGAAATGTTAAAGGGACTTATCTAAGAAAAAGAAGATCAAAACTGTGAACAATAAAATGACAACAAACTCACAATTATGAACAACCAAATCTAAAAAACAAAGGTAAAAACTAAGCAAATGACTAAAAGAGTAACAGAATCACAGAAATGGAGATCACATGGAGAATTATCAGTGGGGAGGGGGAGAGGGGAGAATGGGGGAAAAGGTTCAGGGAATAAGAAGCACAAAATAGACAGGGGAGGTTAAGAATAGTATAGGAAATGGAGAAGCTAAAGAACTTATATGTATGACCCATGAACATGAACTAAGGGGGGAATTGATGGAGGGAGAGGGGTGCAAGGCAGAGGGGGATAAAGGGGAGAAAAAATGGGACCACTGTAATAGCATAATCAATAAAACACACTTTAAAAAAAAAAGAAGTAATTTCCAGTTACAGAAAGAGTCATGGGGATGTGAATTATAGCAGAGGAAATGTAATCAATAATATTAAATAACTATGAATGGTGTCAAATGAGACTTATTGGGGGACTCACTTCATAAGTTATATAAATGTTTAATCACTAGGTTGTACACCTAAAACTGATATAATATTGTATGTCAACTGTAATTGAAAAATTTAAAAACAATTTTAAAAGAAAAGGAACATTAGGTCAAAAAGGAAAAAATCTGAATAAACTATGAACTATACTTAATTTTAAAAAAATAAATAAAAATATGAGCTTATCAGGACACTTCTTGAGCAGTCACATTGATCATTACCAGATGCTCCCTTTTCTTCATGGAAATCATGGGCTTTATAAAAATTTAAGTTTCAAGTCATTTTACTCCTTTTGAGCTTTCTTTTTTAGTTCCTAGCCAGCCAGACTCCCGTGTCCATATCTTATTTTAACTTATTCAAGTCTTCCTTGTGTCAGATTAGAAAGTACAGAATCACCTTCTCCAGCTACTAGAAATTAGGGATGCTGTGGTCACTTACCTCAAGTTTGTCACTTCCACTTCACTAACACATTCTTCTTAGCTGGTTAGAATTAAGTACAGAATAGTACCTCTTCAAGAAGCAATTAGTTTAAATTTAAGTCATGCCAACTTTATTTGATGCTCACTTTCCTGCAGACTGAGTTTGTCAGTAGATGTTAGAATTCTCCATTACCTCTAAATGATGCCCCTGTGCCAATAATTTTGTCATTCACATTGGGAAAGCATTACTGATGTTGCCATAACACCACAAGGCTTGCTAGAACTAGTTGACAATGCCTAGCCAGTGGGTTGAGAGTGTGAGCCAGGACTAGGGTGCAGAGTGCTCCCAGGGCATGGGCTGTGAATACAGAAGCTGGCTTGGATTAGGGCCGCTGAGCTGTGTAACACTTGATGTCTCACATGAAGGTAAAGTTCAGGAAGCCTTTAATGCTAAACAGTTGAGTGTGAAGGCTAAGTCACATGTGCACCATAGTTTAAGGGGTGTGAGCAGCAGAATACAGCCCTCCGGGGAAGAGGAAATGGTTAGAGATAAGCTAAAGAAGATGTCAGAGTCATGGTAAAGTAGGGCAGGGTTCAGGACAGGGTCCCAGATCTACAGGGAGACTGGTATTCATGGCAGAATGACCAGAGACTGAAGCGTGGAGGTCAAGGTGGAAGTCCAGAATTGGACAAACACAGGAGTGAGAGACATAACAGGAAGGAGCTGCAGGTGTCAAAGGCTCACAGCTAACCTCACTGGAAGGAAGCACGATGCTGGGGTTTGCACCGATGATCCACTTTCTCCCCAGTCAGAATTGCAGCTAAGTACTGGGGAGGCTGGAGAGCTAGACCTATAGGTGAAGCTAAGATGGCCCAGCAGCTGGTTACTAGGGAAGCAAAGGCAAGACAACTGGCCAGCTGCCTTATGTATGCTCCTGTGACAATGTCACTTCTGCTTTTACTTTCACTCAAACCTTTTCTACCAGTCATCAGTCCTCAGGTTTGTGAGTTCCCATTTGTGTTCGTAAGTTCTTCACTCACTCTGCTTCGCCTTTTGATCGTGTGCTTCTTTTGAACAAATTATATACCTTCGTGTTGGAGGAATACAGCAACAGCTCCTGTTAACTGATTACTCACCATGTACTGGGTTCTGTGCTAGCTGATTTACAAGCACTGTCTTATTTAATTCCCACAACTTCCTTAAGAGGTGGGTATTTTTATTCCTGTTCTAAAAAGAGGAAACTGAAGCTTATATGGTCACACATCTGGGACACAAAAAAGCCTGGATTTAAACTTAGTTTTGTCTACCTCTCTATCTATTGCTTAAGTGACTATATTTATGCTGTGATGTATCCAAACAATTCACACTGCTGCCTATCAGTCAGTAGATTTTTTATCTATCTGTCTATCTATCTAGCTATCAGTCAACCAATCAATCAATCTATCATCTATTCTCTTTTACCACTAACTGCATAACAGTATGCACTATGACAGAAGTAGATCATTAATAATACTTACTGAATGAATTCAATGTAGTTTTAAAATGTGATTAGAACTCTTATGTCCTCTCTTGGTTTGAGTATTTATAAAGTTAATTAGTAAGAATTCTGCAGTTTGGTCTATAAAAATACTACATTCATGCACATTCATTCATTTCAAGGAAGAGAAGGGGCAAGTGTTAAATGAGTACTGAACTGAGGAGACAGTTTATTTCCAAATAAGTCAGATGTAGGCAAATGTGCTGATACGTTCCAATACACTTGAGAAGTTAAAATAAATGGGGCATAGCTGTATACGAACAGATTACTTTCTTCACAAGTGTGAGTATGAAAATCTTTTTTAAGACATGACTTTCATGTTGCCTAAATCAGAAGGTGCCAAACTACTGTCCACTGGCTAAACCCACCCTACCCCATATCTTTGTATGGCCTACGAGCTAGGAATGATTTTTAGATTTTTAAGTAGCTGAAAAAGATAAAAGAAGGATATTATTTGGCCCTGCCCGGTGTGACTCAGTTGGTTGGAACTTTGTCCTGTAGACCGAAAGGTCATGGATTTGATTTTTCAGTCAGGGCACATACCCAGGTTGTAGGTTTGATCCCTGGCTGGGGAGCAAATGGAAGGTAAGAGATCAATGTGTCTCTCTCATATCAATTTCTCTTTTTTTTTGTTCTCTTTCTCTCCCCCTGCCTCCCTCTCTCTCTAAAAGCACTGAAAAAAATGTTCTCAAGTGAAGATTAAAAAAATACTACTTCATGACATGTGAAAGGTTTATGAAATACAAATCTCAGTGTCCATAAATAACATTTAATTGGAACAAGCAATGTTCATTTATTTAGTCATTCTCTATGACTGCTTTCACTCCGCTACAATGGCAGAGTTGAATAGCTGGGATACAGACTGTATGGCCCACAAAGCCTAAAATATTTCCCATGTGGCCCTTTCCAGAAATATTTTACTACCCCTGGTCTAACTAAATAATACAGAATGTCATAACATTTTAAATACTGTTTCAACTACATCTATTAATTTTAGTGTCTAATTCAAGGACACGGTACCAAAAGGTCATGGCATCTCTTTTGTTATATAGATTTCCATGTTCCCAGGACAAAGTCAAAACTTTTCTCCTTTTGTATTTTCTGTATTTTCTCCTAAAGCACCTTTCTGCAGAAACAGTAACAGATTGAGAATTTGGTGGTTTCTCTTGGAGGTAATGCATCTCTTTCTGCCAAACGTCATCATTTTCTCTGATGGGAACTAGGGCTGGGCATCCTTATGAGCAGTTAACAGTGGGTTTCAAAACTGTAGTGGTGCTGAAATGGATTCTCCAGACTCCATCAACTGATTTAAGGTGGTACGACAGAGTCAGTCAGACAAGGAAAAGCAAATTGCTCTTTTTGTCATCACCCTAAATAAAGACAGAAATGACTCAGAGTTACCAGACGCAGGTGAGTATTGCTTCCCAAAATGTTTTCAGGAGGCACTTAACATCACAACAACATGGCACCGTGAGGGCTCAATCAGTGTGTTAGTTCAAGAGCAAAATCAAGGGAAGCAGAACCTCCTTATTTTTCTAAGATCAGGTTTGGTTTGCAATAAAGTTCAAGGGCATCTGTCTTTTTATTTGTTTATTTACTCACTCACTCACTCTTTGGGACCCAAAGACACATTCTATTATCTTTCTGTCTCTCCGCCTGTCTGTCTCTGCACAGTATCTCTTTTTTCAATTTAAGAAAATTTTGGTGATTATTTATTACACGTGAGACACAGGACAAGCCCTAAGGATACAAAAATAAATGAAATAATCCCAACTTTCAAGGAATTTAGGGTTGATGAGAGAAACAAGTTATAATGACCTTCTTGGACCTTTTGGCAACATTTAACATGTTCTTGTTTAACATATTCTTCTCTTGTTTTCTTTGGCCCCATAATCTTCTGGTTTAATTGTCTGGTTTCTGATTCTCAGTCTCCATTGTCAGCTCTTTCTTTTTCACCCAATCTCTAAATGATCAGAGCTTAAGCCTGTGCCTGCTTTTCTTATGATTACATCTACCCTCTTTAAACAATCTTCTTCCAAACTTATAAATCCAGTGCCAGCAGTTTTTCTGACTTAAGACCTGTATTACAGGTCTGCAGAAGACATCACCGCATTTTTCTCTCTCTTCCGCAGAACTGTGTTACTGTCCCAGGATTGTCCATCTTGGTGACTGACTCCTGTATGCATGCATCTCACCTTGGATGAATTCTCAAGGCAACCATGACATAACCTCCCTCTCTATAACTCACCGTTTCCATTGAATCATCAAGTTCTTTAAAATAACTCTTGTATTTTTTTTATTTTTCTAAAATATATCTTTGTTATATTTTCTCACTGACATTTAGTCCCCTTATAACCCCCTTCTCTGGTCATCACCACCCTCTTGTCCATATCCATGAGTCCTTTCTCTTTTTTGCTCAATCTTTCTACCCCCTAACCAGCCCCCAACCTCCCCCCAACTCCAATTCTGGGAATATAACCTAAGGAACCCAAAACGCTAATCCGAAAGAACATAAGCACCCCTATGTTCATTGCAGCATTATTTACAATTGCCAAGTTATGGAAGCAACCCAAGTGTCCAACAATAGATAAGTGGATAAAACGACTATGGGACATTTACACAATGGTATTCCACTGAGCTGTAAAAAACAAGAAATTGTTACCCTTTGCAACAGTATGGATGGACCTGCAGAACATTATGCTGAGTGAAATAAGCCAGTCAGAGAAAGACAAATACCCATATGATCTCACTCATATGTGGAATCTAACGAACAAACTGAACTAACAAGCAAAACAGAGACGGACTCATAGATAAAATAACTCTCAACTCTGATCATTCAGGCCAGCACCCCAGACCAGGAAGACGTCTCTGACCTGAATCACCGAACTACTGTTTCAACTGGTCTCTCCACACGGGCCCTCTCTGCTCTGTTTTCACTTCTCACAGACATTTTCAGATTAAAAAAAAAAAAAGTTAATAATTTTTAAAAAGAAACACAATGCTAGCAAAATACACGGTGTTCTTCATCCTATTTTTTTTTTTTTGCACAGCAATGTATCATGAAGATCTTTTCACGTTGTTACACCTAAAACTGCCTCCGAAGTTTTTAACAACTGCCTACCTTTCACCTGTATAACTGTACATAATTTATTTAATCACTTCTCTGTCAGTGGGCATGAAGGTTGTTTTGTCTTTAGCATAAAAGCTTCGGTGAAGATCCTAGATGAGTCATCCTTTGATATGTGTGTGAAGGCATCTACTGGAAGAATACAGAAAGGTGGAATTGCTAGGTCGAAGGTTTTGTGCATTTAAAAATTTAATAAATACTGACACGTTGCCCTCCATAGAAGTTGTCCTACTGACAATGTTTGGCCTCTTCCTAGCACAGCGAACAAAGTATGCTATTAAGCGTTTTGATTCGTGCCAAAGTAATATGTAAAAACTACATCTCATTGTGTTGTAATTTGTGTATCTCTTGGTATGAGAAAAGATGAGCATCTTTACATACTTTAAAGGTCCATTTGCATTTCCTTAACTGCAAACTGTCAAACACTTTGCCCAGTCTCCTAGAGTTTTCAATTCTTTTCTCATTGATTTGTAGGAGTTCTTTGATTTCTTCTTAAACAATCTAATATCCAGGGTCTTTCAGGTACTCTAGTATTTTTTAAAAGTCACAGTTTGGCCAATTTTCCCTAATAATAATAAAATGTTAACTCCATTACAGGGAAGTCTACATGAAGAGGTCATATGTAGAGGTTATAAATTGATTCGAAGAAGTCCTGACTTCCTGATAATAGCTTGACAAGGCTGCCTTATACCTAGAACTATACTACTTAATTTAATTTCACTGATAGCCCATATTCACAGCAAGGTGAACCTCAGAAATATGAATGCCCAATGTCACACAGCTAGTAACTCCTCCACTTCTGGAATCATAAAAGCCTAGTAATCCATCATGCCTGACCAGTCCTCAACCACACCAGGCTTTGATCCTTGATGCCTGTAATTCTAATAATCTGTTTGTCCTCTCTTTTTCCTTCTATAAATATCCAGTGAGCATTTTAAGTGCCTACTATGTGCCAGGAATCCTCATAGGGTTTAAATTTTAGAGGGGTTCTCAACCATAAACAATAAAAACAAATAGTCATTAAGTTTTACATAGGATGGTTGGGAAGGTGGACAGAGAATACTTTAGTAAGGGCGGTCAGCAAAGGCCTCTTTGAGGAGGCAACATTTAAACAGAGATTAAAATGAAGAAAAGAGTATTCCAGGAAAAGGAAATATGTGGGATGAGCCCTTTAAAACAAGAGCAAATCCAATGTGTTTGAGGAGTAGAAAAAAGGCCAGAGTGATTAGACTTGAAGGAGAGTGCTGGGAGATTGAAAAGGTGGTCTGGGTTGCTACCCAGGGCTCTGCAGGCCAGCAAAGGAGTCTGGACTTTATTCCAAGTGGAATCAGAAGACATGGAAGGGTTGCAAGAAGGGAAGCAATAAGATCTGACTTATGTTTTATGCTTCCTGTCACTCTGGCTATGCTGTGGAGAACAGGAGCAAGAGTGGAAGCAGAAAAACCAATTAGAAAGCTATTTACAGAAGCCCAGAAGATGGTGCTTGTGTTAGGGCGGCAGCGGTACAGATAGAAAGAAACAGATTGTGAAAATGTTTTGGAGGTAGGGTTGACCTGAATTCCTGATAGACTCGATGTGAGGACTGAGGGAAAGAGATGCATCGTGAATGTCTACATGTTCGTTTGTTTTTGACTTGAGCATTAGATGAATGGTCACGCCATTTAATTTGAAGGAGAAGGCTTCAAAGAATAAAAAATTTTGTGTTACTGTATTATTTCCTTCTTTCCCTATGAAGCCTTAACAGACCATGATTTTATTCTCTTTCCAATACCTTTATCCTCCCCCGCCCAGTTGCCCTTTAGTTCTTTTTATATAAAAGAACTTCCTCTACCTCCTCTACTCCTCAATCCACTGCAATCTGGTTACCACCCCAATAAACTCCTTCTTGCCAAACACGACAATGACCTCCTTGTTGCTAAGTCCGAGGACTTTCAGTCCTCATTTTTCTTGACCTTTCTGCATGTAATACTGTTGACAATTCCTCCCTTGGCTTCTCTGAAGCTACTTGTTCTGGTCCTGCTACCTCTCTGGATGTTCTTCCGTTGGAGGTTTGTTCCCTCACCTTTTGAATGTGGGCATTTTCATAAGGTTCCAGAGTGGGCCCTACTGTCTTCTTATGCTGTACCTTTTCTGTTGGGGATTTCATCTGCTTCCATATAAACCATCACATTCTGATGGTTCTAGCATAGATCCCTCTTCTGAGTTCTAGACTTCCCCGTTCAATTAGGTCATAGAAAGGTTCATTTTGATATCCCATGGACACTTCAAACTCAACATGTTTCAAATTAAACTAATCACCTTCCCTTCTCAACCTACACTTCCTCCTAAAGTCCCCATCTTGGCAAAGGGTACCACTATCCTTCTATTTGCATAGTCATAAGTCTCCTTCTATTCGTAATCCTGCAGATATAGTCAATAATAACATTCAGTTGGTTCTGTATCTTAAATACGTTTTGAATCCTTCTCCTCTATTTACACTCTTGCTGCCTCAGTTTAGATGTCCATTTCTTTCCTATAATGCTGATCTCCTAACTAGTCTCCCTGCTTATAGTGTTACTCACACTAATAAATTCTCCAAACTTCAGTGATCTTTCTAAAATGGACAGACTTCTTAAAATTCACCAGTGGTCCTCCACTGGCCTTACAATAAATGGAAAATTCTTAGACATACAAGACCTTGCTGATCTTTCTGGGTGTATCCTTCAGTACTTCTGGCATGCATTTGTGCAGTGTATTTACTGAGAATCTATTACTTCACTGGGCACCCTTCTTCCCCCTCAACTCTCTGGGTACACCTTTTTACCTCCAGGCCTTTACACATAGTACTTTCTTTGCCTGGAATATATTTCTCTTTAACCTGCCCATTTGTCTGGATTACTTCTACTTATCTTTCAGAATTCCTTTCCAAATTCACCTTCTATGGTTTGGGACCCTTACTATGGAAGTCATGGTTTGGTACCCCTCCAATGAGCTCTCTTGTTGGCATCACCTCACTGTTGTGTGCCCAATTCTGCACTTGTCTGTCTCGCCATTATACTGTCAGGGCCTTTCGATCAGACTGTCTTATTCATCTTTGTATTCCCAGTGCCTAGCACAGCACCTGACTCCAAGCAGGCACTCAATAATGAATAAATACAGTGGCAGTGTTGGGTTTCAAAGTCAGATCTTTTCTCTCTGGCACAAATCTCACATTTGTTTATGCTACTTCTTAATATTGTAAATCTGAAAATTTCAAAAATCTGTGCTAGGTATATTTTTGCCTATCACCAATTAAAATTCTGTGCTAGGTATATTTTTGCCTATCACCAATTAAAATACTGGTAAATAGACTAGCTCCATGAGGATTCTGTTGGTTATTTCTTATGTAGCCCTTCCTCATCATTCCATTGTTTTGCTTGTAAAAGTATTTTGGGTTAACTAAATCTAAAATGACTGAAAGCCCTCTCTATACAATTTTATATCCTTTCTGTTGCTTCTACAACACCTCCATGCAAGCAGAGAGCAAGTACATTGAGAATAAGTTCAATGTCATTGGATTGTCTGGCAATTGACTCTAAAAAATGATGCATCAACAGCAAATCATTTCCCATTTCAATTTCCTCCAAGGTCTCTATGGCTAGATATTAAAGTTTCAGTGTCAAAATTTAACATTGCAAAATCCAATTAAAATTGAAATTTTTATATAGTGAGTTCAATCTAATCACAGAGTCTTGTAAACGGAAGGAAGCTTGGACATCTTTCAGTCCGTCCAACACTGTTGTTGAGCTTCTATGAGGGAACTGCCAAGAGAAGACCTGGACTGGCTTGTCTAAGGTCATAGGTCAATTAGAAGTAGGAGCGAATTTCCTAACTTTTAGTCAGCTGACTTTTCCTAATGCCATATACACTCTTATTTTTTCCACCTAAACAAATGATCTACATCAGAACCCACTGAACTGTTTACATAATGCTTATCTTTATGATATTGCCTTTGTGATATCCTTGTTATAAAGAGGAAGGAACTGAAAAAAAAAAGAGCAAGGGACATAGGGCATTGGTAAAAGAGACAATTAGTCCTCAGAGTGATGGGCTCCTATCTGTAGTGCAGCCTTGTGATCACACTGTTCTCGGAGCGCCCCAATGCTAGCTCAAGCTTATTTGTGCTCCTGGGGCCTGGATGCCATCCAAATCTATGCCTTATTTGGTCTAAAAGATTTCCCCAGCTCCAATGTGTATTTTTTGAGCTTCATTTTAGAAATATCATCCTTAAATTTCTCTACTTGAATTTGTTTAGTTTCTACTGCTGAGGAATGAAGATTCTGGGCAAAAGAAAATAAAGATGATGGGTTTTTCTAAGCTTTATATTTCAAGAACAGTATTTTCATAAATGGCAACTGTCAGGGTACTTTATTCCTCAAATGATGCCGTTTTCCATGGGAATTAGTATTTAATTGGGCTAATTTGTTCTCACTGAAAGCAGATTTCTTTCCAAGAGGATCAGTGTGATAATGTTTTACCAGCTAGTGCTACGAGACCAAATATAAACTAGTTCTGAGAAACAGGAAGTGAACCTGACTGGTCTGGTCTGCGTGTCCCTGGCAGTGACGCACATACAGAAATCGAATTAGGAAAACAAGATGTGTGGGTGTGAGGCAATCGATAATAATCCAGGAGGCTACAACACAAGCAAGAACACTTTTAACCAAATGCCATTCATTTTAATACACCCTGAGAAGTTTTACTTCCACGGAACATGCTAATGATTAGAAAGCAGATGAGCCTGAGTTCCCTAGCAACAGCATGTGCTTTTGAGACAGTCAT
Organism: Anoura caudifer; assembly: GCA_004027475.1. Lineage (NCBI taxonomy): Eukaryota > Metazoa > Chordata > Mammalia > Chiroptera > Phyllostomidae > Anoura > Anoura caudifer. The sequence continues at coordinate 236,458 of PVKU01000913.1, forward strand.
TAGCCTTTCTGTTAATCCCACCAACCCCTTACTTTTCCAAATATATGACTGACATAAAAAGAAATGATACTTTAGAAAGTCCTTTGAAATTTCCAGGAGTGAAATGGAAAGGAATAATACTACCGATAAAAAGGTTTCCCTGAGAATTGCACTCAGGTGAAGTAGTGTTTGGATGTGCCCAGCCTGTCCCTGCGTTCGCTGCTCTCAGTTAGCTCTGTGTTTCTGAGATCCCCCTCTGTGGTGAAGGGCAGCGGAGGTGAAACTGTTCAGAGTCCAGAGCAGTCCCCTCATGCAGCATGAATCTCGGTCCCATAGCAGGGTGAATGGCGGGGTCCACAGTCTGCGTTCGGTGGAGGCTGAGGGGGATGAAGGGGAGGGAATATACGTGCATAGTCTTTCTCCTTTAAGCAGAATAAATTACCCTGGTTGAAGGAGGGTGGTGAGGGGAATGAAGCTATTTTTCCTATTGATTGTTTAATTGCACCAGTGGCTGTTTGTCTGAGGCCCCTGGCCAAGAGCATTATTTTCATGCCTAAAGTGAGGCTGGGCAGGTTTCCATACCCTTCCCTAGTTTTAAACAAGACAACTCATAAAGCTCAGCCAGGCTAGAGGAATTGGTATGGATATGTTGAGTTTTGTTACCCAGCTGTACCCTAAAAAGTCAGGGCTGGTGGGATGATGAGTCTCAGCCCCCGAGTGATTGCCTCTAGGTCTCTCTTGGGTTCGGGATGCACAACTCTTCTGTGTAGCCTGAGTCAGCTGCGGGCCGTTATTCGAATGGTAATTATTGCTGCGTTTTTCAGGTCATCCTTATGGCCTGGGTTCCTTTCAGCTGGACACTGGGATCCTTCAGTTTGGTCCGGGTGACTCTTGATTGTCCCCACCTCCCCACCTAACCCCCCTGCGCGCTCCCTTCCCCAGGCGACCACCTGCGCCGCCCCACTTACCATCTGCCCCGCGGGGAGGGCCCCCCGGGGTAGCGGAGCCCTCCCTGCTCCCGGGCGGCTCTGGGGGAGCTCGGTGTTTGCCTCCAGCCCTTCGCTACCGGAGAGATCAGGTTCCTCCCCTCCTCCCCCTCCAGCTCCGGCCGCCCTCCTTCTTGCATGACACAGCAGAACCGCAGCTGCTGCAGCAAGTCCCAACCATCCGCCCAGGAAGCGCCGCCACCCGGGCTCAGGAGGGGCGGAGGGAGGCGAGGCAGGGGGCCACCGCTGAGGGGGGGTTCTTGCCCCCACTTTGCACCACACACTCCTTTCCCCGCCCTGGGGCACGGGCGCAAACTCTGGCTAAAGCCGACCAGGCCGAGCAGTTGAGGAATGCTGGGTTTGGCGTCAGAAGAGATGGGACCAGAGAGAAGGGTGTGAAGGAGACCCCAGTAGGGACAGGGTATTGCAGGTAAAGAAGGGGAAGAAGAGGCCGAGAAGTCAAGGGCCAGGCTGTGAAGGAAATAAAGGAGGTCAAAGAGAGGTAAGGGGGTAGAGTTGCTGAGAAGGGGTGGAGGGCGGTGGAGTGGGGGGAACTGCAGGGGAAAGAGGACTGGGAGGGAGTTTTGGGGGAGGCCTGAGCTAAGCACTCAAGCAACACGGGGGCTGAATTGGGAGCAAGAGCAGAAAAGGGGAGAGGGATGGGAGAATTACTCATTGGATAGGAAGGTAAAAATTGGGGGATGTATCATGGAATTATTAGAAGGGATGTAGTGGAGCTCATTCATCACGGCTGATGAGGTGGGAAGGGACACAGTGAAGGCAAAGCCAAAAGAAAGGATGATCTTCCACACCACTCTTCACTTGTCTGCGAAGTTTTAGATAATTCTGCCAATCCGAACAGGGAGTTTTCCTTATAAATGGAAAAGCATGAACTGAAACATAGAAATAGCTACTTAGATTTACAGGATAAAATCTCGGTGGTCCACACAAACTTTAAGGCAGAGATTTGAGTTACGGTCATCAACCTATAAAGGGGCTGTGAGTCAATGAAACCAAAGACACTCAAAAAACTGATGTTACAGTGTCCGAACATCACTGGACTTGATAAGTCAAAGTGTTTCCTAAATGTTAGGAGTGATGACAAACTTATTGGCAAAAATGCACATGCGTTCCTCTCTCTCTCCACACACACACACACACACACACACACCCCTATAATTTCTAGTGTCTAGCATGCAAAGTATGATTAAGGGAAAATATGTTTTTGTGATTATTTTTATTTCCTACCAACCATACTCAATGCATTTCACAGCAGACCAGCTGCTTCTCACCATTTCAAAGAATGTGGTCAGAAAGTAATGCAAAAACTGCCACTTTGGTTTTGTCTGTACCTTCCAGGTCATATCTTCGTACCTCACTTCCTGACACAAACAAGTTTTCACTGTTGTCAGCAACAAAGCCCTAATATAGCTGCGGAAGAGAAAAACTGCATCGCATTTTGCCTCCTGCAAGCATCATCCACAGTTACCAGAGGAATGTAGTTCCAGAAAGCTTTAAAGCTGGTGGTGATGGTAATTATGTATCCGATGCCTGATTCTATTTCTGTTATTGTTTTGTCATTTCTGTTCTGCTACCCAAGAGCTGGCTAAACTTACACAGGTACAAATTTGGCTTTTGTTTGATTTGGTAACATCTAATCAGACGTAACAGAGAACTCCTTGCTCTTGTGGAAAATAAAGTCGGAGCCACGAAATGTCATTTTAACAGAGCGTGGGTTTTGTGACTGTGGAAAAGGATTTAAGGACGTTCCTTCTGTTCGGTTTCCTATGTAATGAGCAAAGGCTGCGCGCACGCACAGACGCCACAGCTCCCGGATGCCCTGGCTGCCTTATCTGGACTTCGGCAGCGCCAGCAGCCTCTCCGGGATGCTGCGAGGGGCTCTCGGTGGGTGGTGGTACAAACGCCGCGTCCTCCGCCGCCAGTCCTGCTGCTGTTGTTGCCGCTGCTGCTGCAGTCACGTGGGAGCCCCTTTAAGTTTCCATAGAGAAGCCTCTCCGGTGTCACATGATGGACATGATATAATGAAACAACGTTGTGGAGAGGAAAGCATTAGGGGAGCCCAGGCTACGAAAACAAGTGAGTGAGAAGAGGTGGGAGGAAGAGAAACTACGCCACCTCCCCTGCAGCCGAGCCGCGCGCAGCAGCAGCCCGCGAGGAGAAGGGGGCGACGCCAGGAGATGGGGGGGCGCAGGGAGAGCGGGTCTTCAGCCCCGGCCTGGGGACCCCACCGCCCACCATGGAGGGAACAACTTTTAACCGGCAGCTTCGGCCAGCACTGCACCTGTCTCCGGAGCCTTCATCGCTCCCTGTGATAACCAGAGGGAAATTCTAGAAGAACATGCTCTACAAATGTACATGCGCATCGTTTTCCCCCTTGCGTCTCGCTCTGGAGGAAGGAAAGAGAAAGGGATTTAAGCAGTAGCGTGGGCTCAGCCCCAAAGGTAAGTTCTGAAGGGTGGGGAAAGCCCGGCCCACAGCAGGACTTTGGGATGGGAATTTAGTTCTCCGCTTAGACCTTTCCGGGGGGAACGAGGCGTCCGCTCGCTGCTAGCAAGGAGGCTGGGTCCGGTGGTCCAGCAGAAACATTTCCACTGCGGACTCTGTTATTTCCTCTTTCGCACGCCCCAAGGTTCCACCCTCGGGCTCCCCGGGGGCCCCCGCCGCCCCTCGGGAGGGGGCCGCAGGTCACGGCCGGTCGCTCCGGAGCCGGGCGAGGGAAGGTAGGGGTCGTAGCGTTTCCCGGGAATGCCGGGGCGATTTCGCCATGTTTGTGTTGCTAAGAGCACTTTTCTCCCCTTTGAGGTGGCTAGATGCCACATGGCTCCTCCGGAGCTGCTGCCGGGTTGAGAGTTTTTTTTTTTTTTTTTCAATGTCCGCATTCCAGCTAATGTTGCGCAGATAAAATTCAAACTTGAGGTAAACAGAAGAAGAGGAGGAGGGGAGGGAGGGAGGCTGTTTCCATTTCGAGATCCCACCTCTTCACTCCGCGGAGACCAACATCCCGAACCTCGAGAGCACTCGCTCATTTCTCCCACCAACCCCACCTTGCAGTCTCCCAGAAATAAGGCGGCGCGCGCTCGGGGGTGGGGGGGTGCTTACAGAGGACGCGGCGCCTGGGTTCTTAAAGGGAGAAGCACCCCGCTCTCGAGCCTCCGGCTATTCCTTTCGCTAGGAGGGACGTAGGATGCCTTGCTTTGCTCTGGAGCTGCGGGACGGGAGGACGGCGCTCCCGGGCGGGGCGAGGGGGATTCCTGTTCCCTCTCACTCCCTCTTAATTTGGGGAACCGGACGGTATCGCTCCGACTTCGGCGGGGCGCGGGCTCCTGCGGGCGGGCTGGGTGGGTCTCCAGGTGTCCAGAGGGCAGGTGGAGTAGCAGGTGTGTGGTGGGTGGGCATTTCTATTTGTAAATTGCATTGGGTGGGACGACGAGGGAAGTCGGAAGGCAAGTGCAAGGGCAGAGCTGCGTCTTGTGTTTTGGCGAATTAGGGAGAAAATTCAGTACCTTCCCACCCTGCTCCTATCCTTGGTTTAAGTGTCTGATTTAGCTGGAAGCTAGGCTGAAGGGTGAGTGGGATGTTTAAGGGTGAAGTGAGCTTCATCATGTGGAAAGCTAGGTTTCTGACAGCTTTGTAGGCATGCCCCTTCCACTCCGGCGGGAGAGGTGGGCTGGGTGGGAGCCGACTCGGGGTGCCGAGGTGCTTGAGGGTCCGCACCGCAGCCCTTGGCTCGGGGGAGTGCCGTGGGAGGAGGCGGCCACGTGAGGGTGGTCTGCGGAAGCCCTGGAGCTGAGACAGGAGGGTGAAGTGCGTAGTAGAGTCGTGACGGGGGCTGACACGGAGCCGCCGTGGGCGATGGGCTGAGAGGGAGCGCAGACTCGCGTGAGCCCGACCCCAGAGCTGTGGCGATGGTTTTATTCCTAGCAGCGTCCGGGTCCGCGGGTGGGTGCGCACTCCGAGGCCCTCTCCCGGGAGACCGTTTCCGGGCGGGGACCGCCCGGAGCAAAAGCTGTAAACAGGGTGGCGCCCTCTGCCCTCACGCCCCTGGTCTGCCCGGGCGCGCGGCCGGTGGCGCCCGAGACGCGGCCGCGGCGCGGGGTAGCGGCGGCGGGGGCGCGCCCGTTCCCCGCCACCCCCGCGCGCCCGGCCGCCGCCGCCCGGCTGCCAGGCCTCCTCTGTTTTTGTTTTGTTGGAGTCCGCGTGCAGCTGGCGCGTGTCGAGTCACGTGCCGTGGGCGGGAGGGGGGGCGCGGTGACGCATGGTCCCGAGGGCCTGGCGTCCGCGGAGGCTGCGGGGGAAGGGGCGAGGGGGCGTGTGCCCCAGACAGATCCCGATTACGCCGGGTGTCAAGTTGAACCTCCGTGAGCAGTATTCGGACGTGGGTGGAAATCCCACCGCACTCTTGAGTTCGTGGTCGCAGCAGCTAGGTGAGCCTTGTCCATCCGGGTTGGGGGGCCGCCTGTTCGCTGCTTCGGTCAGAAGAAATTAAGCAGATTTTATCCTTGTGTATATCTTTGAGCTTATAGAGACCTAAACGTGGTTTTTAGTCTTGGCTGCACGTTATAAGCAACTCGAGAGCTTTAAAAGGGCTGCGGTGCCCCACCCAATTCAGGACCAATTGAACCCAAATCCGAGTAGGGCTTGGACATCGTGCATTTAAAAAAAACCCTTCTGTAAGTGCTTTTAATGCATGAGGAGTGACAATTTACAGAGGTGGCTAGCTTGGTGGAATAGTTAGTTGTGAGACCACCCATCTTTAGGGATGAAATGGTAAAAATAGCTAACACTTACTGATCAGCCTGTACGTAGGGTCAGTAAGTGCGGGCATTGTGACTGCGCAGACAGGGATATATGTGTTTGCTGTAACATTGTTTCCCCGTTTTACAGTTGGGCGGACTGAAGCTCCCGAAGTGAAATGGTCAGTGACGGTCTCTGACTAGTACCCAGGTAGGCTGACTCCGGAACTCATATTCAACCACTATATATTCTGCATTAGAAATATACCTTTACTTAAGAACCACCTGCTTGTGTGACAAGGACTAATTACATGTTTGCCTATGGGCCAAAGAGTTTATGTAGATGTATTTGTATGTTATGTATTTTTATCTGGAAAGTTTTGCTTGTGTTAAAGCGAGGAGAATCACTGGGTGAATCCTTTAAGGCCTATAGACTAACATTTCAAAGAGTGTTGTTGTTTTTTTTGTTTTTTTTTTTTTTTTTTAAAGAGAGGAGTGAGAGGACCCCAGTGGTTTCAAGAAAACACATTCTATGGGTGTTTTTGTTTTGTTTTTGTTTTGAGAATTGAACATACATGTAAAGTGCAGGATTGAGAGTCCAGAACAGGCAGGTGTTTTCCAAGGATTTACGTGGGCAGCCACAGTTGTTTATGTTGCTGAGCACGACACAGTTGTGGTGGTCGCAGGCTGGATGTCCCAGAAAGTACCACGCAGTGCACAGAGTAGCGTACATTCTGCCATGTAAATTTTGGAGGAAAACAACTATTTGGGTCTGTAGTACAGAAGGAAAGCTTCTCCAGCCCCTTCTCCCTTTGATTTATTTCATTTGTCTCCTGGTCAGATAAAGTCTCAGAGGAAATATTTAAATACAGGGGTAATCCATTTGTTTTGAAAATGTGTTCAGTGATATATTTTCTGGGGATATTCCAAATATATTTCTGGGGATAGTTCTTTTGGATATTACAAAACTCACAGGAGATACGGGTATTTCCCTGGCAATGGAGGATTTCATGAAAATGTTTTAATTATTAAATATGTATTACTGAATGGTACCGTGTCACAAAGAAATGTCTTGGTGTTCCTACTAGTGATTGCTATCTGATATTGTGAGCTGTATGGCAGGCTAAGCATATTACTTATCAAGTAGGGATTGGTTTTCATGTTGCTTGCAGTTTTGGTGAGGAAAGTGTGCAGACCTACAGAGCCGAGTTTGGCATCATCCGAAGTAGCGTCCTGTTGGAGTCTGGTGTGCAAGCAGCTGTGCGGCCCCGTGGCCCTCCTCCCATTCTCCTCCCCATGGACGACCAAAAACACTTTTCTCCAGCAGGAGCCGAACAAACCAGTTGTGGTTCCTCTGCATAGCTCTGCCTAGGTTTCTCTTCTGCTTCTTGCATACCTCCTTCAGGAAATTTCCCCTGGTTTCTCCTTAGAAAACATTTTAAAAATCCTTCCCCGTGTCTCCTCTCTGCGTTGAAAATGCATGCCTCGCTGCCTGTATCACAGCATATCATACTGTTTTTGTTCACGTGTTAGACACTCCTACTAAACCGAGCTTGTGAAAGGTGCGAAGGGTGATGATTTTATTTACTGTGTGTCACCGGCATACAGTAGACACTTGAGCTTGTTGCGTCGGTCCGAATTGAATTCGAGTTGCATTGTTGGTGTTTGCCTGTGTCACCCATCTTCACTCTTAACTGTCCTCACCAGCTCTGCTGCCAGTTTCAAGGCTAGAACACATCCTTGCACAGAGAACACAAAATACTGCCAGCACATTCTCAGGAAAGGAGTAGGAAAGACGGGGTGAAACCAGTTTTGCACTTGTTTCCTAATTTCATTCTCAGTTGACCAGTCAGCCAGCACAGCTTTTCTTGGTTACTCGTGTGCACTGGGAGAGAAGCTCAACACGACCACTTTTCAGTTTATTTAGGAGGGAGGAAATGACACCGCATTACTGAAGGACGTACTTTTTTACGTGCCTCAGCCAAGTACAGGTGCTTCATCCCATTCCATTGCACTGTCACTTTCCGATTTAGCATTACCAGAGGCATTTTTGAAGCAGCACTGTCCTGTGGAGTTTTCTTAGATGATGAAAGAATGATTGTAACGACGTATTTTTGATAACTTAGCAGTGGTAGTCACTAGACGCTGTTGAACACTGTGAAATTTGGTTAGTGTTAGTAGGAAATGTATTTCTCATTGGTTTGAATGTAAATAGCCACAAGTGGTTAGTAGCTGTTATATCCGACGGTGCAATTATAGACAATTTGTTTGTGTTCAGTCTGGTATTTGACAGGTAAACAGGCTAAAGTATTCTGCCTTTAAAAGAAAAATTTTGAATCATTTTGCAGGGCTTAACCCAGTGCCTCCCATTCACAGGTGTTACTGGATGTTATTTCTGACTGTATTTGATGATGGATTGAAAAATGAAGTCCAGAGAAGATTTGGTGCTCAGGTCCTACAGAGAGAGCTGGAAGTGAAAATCAGATCAGCAGCCGTCTGTTGTGCACTTGATCATGAGTCGTCTTCAGGGAAAGAAAATCAGGCACTGAACTCTGTTAGTTTGGTTTGTAAAGTCAAAGGTAACTTACACACGTTAATGGAGCCTGAAAAGAGGACGGGAAGTATCTTCAGTGTGGCATGGCATTGAGAAAACAGTGTTAGTGTAGAAACCGGACTGGAAACATTTATTTCTTAAACCTCAGAGTCTCCGTCTGTGGTAATCCTGACACCCAAGTTATAAACTACTCGAAGAGGATATGTGAAACGTAAATAGAAACAGATGTTTAGCTGTGCAGATAACAGCCACTAGACTGAGAAATGTTTGTATAAAAAGGTACGAGATACAGCAAACACCTGTTCAGAATGAGGGCCCTGAGGCTGAAAATCGCAGATTCCATCTCATGTGGTCGATGCTGTATTGGCTGGTTGATGGCGCAGCCCAGCGTGGGGTCTAGCCCCGTGAAGAAGGTGATGCCCACTCTGCTCCCGTGCTGTGCAGCAGGCTGACGTACCTCCTGGTGCCGTGTGGCTGGTCACAGGCCTGTCCTTGTGCCTGGAGCACAGGCTGGCTTCCTACCACTCTGCCGTCAGTGTTCCACAAATGAAAACTAATTTTATTCTAGGGTAAGTAAAACATAAACAAAAATATAAATCTGTTGCTTAAAAAATGTCGTACTATGTGTTCCAAGGTAAAAATTCATAGTTTTCTGTTTTGGGGGTGGGAAAGATACTACTTTCTCTTTTAGCAATTTCTGGCCTTGGTTCTTTGTGATTGCTCTTTTACTTTCTCTTTCACCAATTTCTGGCCTCTTAGTTCTTTACGATTGCTCTTCAAACACCTTTGGTGTGAACCTTTCTGGTTGGGGAGAAGCCCACACACCAGAAACAGACTATCAAAAACATGCGTTCTATAAAGGACTGCCATTGTCCTCAAAACTGAACCAGAACGCAACCATAACAAGACAAAACCCACTACTGTTAATAGCAACCGTAGTTAACCCAACTAACCAAACAAATAAGAAAGCCTGGGGGATTTGGGTTGTTGTTTTGAGGTCAGTAATGTGAAGTCTCTTTTTAGATATTAAATGTAAATTACTCATAAAAAATTGTGTCTGTCTCTGACTATATAGCAGTGATAGGAGAATTCACACTGCAGTGTAGATCTAGTCAGCCTAGAAGATCCTATTGGGATGCTTGGGTTCAGATATTTATGTAAGAATCATTTTGAAAGTTTATGGGGAACTTGCTGGTGACCTCGGTCACTAACCTGACAGAAGAATTGAAGGAAGTTACTGGCTTCGTCTCTTTCTCGTCAGTGGAGTGGTTGGATCGGATGAGTGGTTCTCAGACTTCCGTGTGCAGCAGAGGCCCTGAGAGCTTGCGAACACCAGATTGCTGGACCCCACCCCAGAGTTTCTGACTCAGAAGGTCTTGGGGAGGGGGGGAGCTAATAACCTGCACCTCTCACAAGTTTCCAGGTGATGCTGCTGTTGCTGGTTGGAGGACTGCGTTTTCAGGACCAGTGGGTTAAATAATTTCTCTGAAGGTCTGTGATTCTGTACCTGATTTTCCCTATTTTTGAGGGGTAGCACCTGTACTTTGGTGTCCATAACGTTATGTCATTTAAAGATTGCTGTCTGGCAAATGGAGTTTTAAAGGGTTGAAATGGGTCGTGGGTTTTTTGTTTTTGTTTTTGTTTTTTATGTTTGTTCTTATTTGTTATTGTTGGAAGACCTCATTTTTGACTGGACTCAGAAGTAGAAGCTGTCAGAGAGGACAGTCTGCCTCTCTCGGCAGTCCGTTCCTGGCGTTTTCCTTTGGCTTCCTTCATTCTCTTAGCCAGAAGTTTAGCGTATTCTACAGCCTCTTCCTTGTTTTTCTTCATAGTTGTTTCTTCAGAGCAGCAAGGTGGCATCAGTGTTGCAGGACGTGTGGAGTAACAAGACACTGAATCTTGGTGCTTTGGTCCTAGGTTTCTTACCATCTTGGTTCAGGGGCTTTCTCGCAACATGTTGGTGGACATCATCTTTATAGAGAGTGAACAACTTGTGGGTTCTGCTTGCTCTTCTGAGCCCCGGGTGACGAGGCATGTTAGCATCAGTGAGACCAGGAGTATCTGTCTCCCCTTTTTTTACAATGACCCAGTTGAGAACACTGAGCTTGGCGTCCACGATGCAGCCCTGAGCAGATCTGCGCTTTCTCCACCCTCCTTGGTCTGCAGCAAAAACGCCCCTTGCTCAGCAGCCGGTGGACGTGGGGCAAGACACCTTGCCCCACGGGGAAACCTCGTTTGTTGTTCCCACCACTGATTGGAACCACATGCCCCTTCCCTTCTTCACCCGAGCGTCAGCAACAACTTCTGTGGCCGTACACTTCTCATGAAAGGTGTGAGGTTTGCATTCATTGTCCACCACAATGAGTTTCTGGCAGCCAGGGGCTGGGAAAGAGTTGTTCAGCTTCATCCTGAGGTAGCCGACCATTTTCAAGGGGCCACTGTAAAGAGCAGGTTAGTTAATTTTATTTTGGGAGTTCGTGAGAATTGTATGTATTTTGCAAAAACTTGGGTCTCTTAAAATTTGGACTGCATATTCTTAACCCGATACTAAGTAGATTTCTCTAGTTAAAATACATTGGAATTCTTCCAGTGTTATTAAATGACAACCAGTTCCTGCTCCTTAAGCCTAAACGTTGTGTCAAATCTAATCATGTAGATGCACAGCGACAGGGTATGATGGGGGCACATTATATAATTGTGGGCTCACTAAGTAAAATGGTTATGAGTTGGGTCCATGGTAGATTCTGACAGCGTTAACCCAGACGTCCTCTGAGGAGGGCTGCCTCCTAGCGTCATGGCTGCAGGATGGAGGTACCCATCATGAGGGTGAAGAGCAAGTGAGGGCACAGCCATCCCCTATTTTGAGGACTTTGGGAAACAGTGGAGGCTCTGCAGTTTCTAAATGAAGGGGCTCCGGGGCTGGAATTTGGTGGGAAGGAGGTGGAGATACCAGGAGATGTCTTAAAGGCACACTGTTCTTATCCAGAACAACAGTGTTTGGCGGGGGGGGCCCTTTGGGGAGATGTGCATGGAGAGCCCAAGGCATGCTCTGGAAGCATTCCAGATTAAAAGGAGACTCCCAGGTGCCAAGCATCAGATGGACTCAGGGTTTGAGGTGAGTTGAAGTGAGGTTTGATATTACATTCTCATACGAGTGAACTTATTGGAGAAAAATAATAAGATTTTTTGGGGGGAAGTAATCTCATCTGAGACAAGGAAAATAAAAAAGAAGAAATGGGTGAGTAATAAGGAATGAGAGGGTAAAAATGACAGGTTTTAAGTTTTTAAATGTTCCAAAACTTTTTGTGTATGTTAAGACTAGAATAGTTATAGCACAGACTTCTTTGTTAGAAAATAAATTAATGAGTTTTCCTTTTCGTTGTTGCTGAGTACTTCAAAATATCCGATGCTGCTCTTTGACCAAAATCAAGTGCCTTTCCAAAGTTATGCCCAGGATTCACACACTGTTTACTTGTTTAGATTGCTTTATGATCATTAACTAGTTAAATCAAATTTCTGGAGGGCACTCGCGATGCTCGTTACCGAGTGCGTTCTGTGGATTAGGAAACACAACTTGTGTGGCACAGGCCCCGAAGCTGGGCTGAAGCTGAGAGATCCCACTGCTTTTTACATCTGCTAGTCGTACCGTTACCTTAACATTTTCTGTTTTCTAACTGCTTTTATAAAATGGTTGAACCTTAAATCTTAGAGTTGATTTAGTGTCCATATATTTGATTTTAAACTGCTTTTCATAGATATGGCCTTGGATTTTGAGCTCCTGTTTATTTCTTTGAAAAGTATTGATACTGCAGGTGATTTGCTACACAGATGTGCAGCCCACCCTCTTTCCCCCTTCCCTCCTTTCCTTCCTTCCTCCCTCCCTTTCTTTTCCTCACCTGAGGACATGCTTATTGGTTTTAGAGAGAGGGGAAAGGAGGGAGAGTGAGATGGAGAGAAACATTGATCAGTTGCCTCTTCTCTGGACTGGATTGAACCTGCAACCTAGGTGTGCCCCGACTGGGAATTGAACCTGTGACATTCTGATCTACAGGTATGACACTGCAACCAACTGGGCCGCACTGGCCAGGGCTGCAGTCATTTCTTGACTCAAATATCTGTGACATAATCTTTGTAACAAAATCTTGAAGCTGTTTTGAATTCTCTAGATCCGACAGTTTGAAGCTGGGGTTGGCCGTCTGTGTGACAAGAGTTTTGGGGGTGGTCCACGGGCCAGTTTTCACTGGGAAGCCAGAGGGAGGAAGGTTTGCTCTGTGATCCCCTCCACCCATCTTTCTTGAAGTACCCCTGCACCCCTGCCTCAGGACCTTTTAAGGCCTCTTGCGCTTTAGAGAGTTAAGGTACTTTTCTTGGATGTAATTGTACTAGCACTTGACAACATCTTTGTCCTCCTGTATCTCCTGGGCATCCTTTCTTCCAGCTTCTGATATTTCTGTTTCTCTTACAGCCAGGCTTCTGGCGGGCCAAAGCTCCCTGTGGATTTCCTCCACGGTCAGCCCTGCCTCCACGTTTGCTTCCTCCTTTCCCTGTCAGACGTCCTCTCTGCTGTGGCTGATCTTAGTTTGGTGGACAGGGTATTGAGGTACAGGAGCGTTTATAATGATTGGTGGGTGCCTGCCTTTTTGGATGCTGTTCTAGTGCTTTCCACTGGATTCCGGTTCCCACTACCTGCTGCATCGTGGGAGAGCATCCCAGTCTGTGCCAGAGGCTGCTCATCTGTAAGTGAGGTTAGTGAGTTTCTGGCCCAAAAGCCCCATGATTGAGTTTGTTCACATCGTGATACCATTGTAAATCCTGACCAGGAGTACTTAGTTTTTTGAAGGATACCTGTTAAGCAAGACTGGGCTCAGTGTGGAGTGCTGCTTGAACCCCAAGATCAGGAGATCCAGGACTCCTCAATTAGACTGTTGGCGGGGTGTCTGGCCTGCTTTTTCCTTCCTTCAGGAGTTTGGGGTGGGTGTCGGGCATTCTTCTCCGTTCTTGTGCTGTCTACATCGAAAGACCCAAAGATGAACCCGAGCACTCCACTTTGGAAAGCTCATTGACCCCGTATTTGGAAGATGCCGCTGCTCCTCATCTCTGTGATAGAGAAGCTGGGCTTTTAGAGCATCCTTTTGTCGATGGTATTTACACAACTAGGGGAGTTTCTGGGGACGTGCTTAATACTTTTATTTATTCTTAAACGACTGGTAAAAACTGCTACCTCAGATTTTTCTCTTACAGAATTGTACACAGCCTGTGACCTTGAGTGCTTGCTTCCTATTTCTAGGGGAATTTTCGTTAGTGCTGAGTCTCGTTGTAATGCTTATAACTACACCAAGCTTCTTATCTGTCCCCGGTCAAGGTCACTGACGATTGTTTTACTTTGTGTGTTTATATTGATGTAACAGGCATTCATTGCACATAATGTCCATTTTCTAAAAATACATAATTTTTTGTTTATGTTTCCAGAAAGATTTACATATTTTTCATCATTTTCTATTTTTTAGCTTTTCAGAATTGTATAACACCTACTTTTTATAAGCTCCGAAATCTGTTTTCTGTTTTATGCCTTTTAGTTTGTGAAAGGTTATGGCGCTTGCTGTGTTTGTAGGCTTCTCTTATTTTCATGGAAAAAGATACCAGAATCCTCCCTTGCTTCAATTTTAAAGGGTTCGGAATTAAGATTCCTTCTGCTACTAATCCGATTCTTCTGAGAAGGTACATAGGAGTTTGCTCTTTGTTGTAGATGGTTAGCAGTTTGGAACAAGGTTTTTATATGGTAAATGAATCAACACCCAATTTAGTCAATTCATGTTATCTGCAGAATGAAGATCCTTTCAGATTTTAAATAATAGAAATACCCCAACAACAGATTTGCTTTAAAAAGATTTTAAAAATGATTATTCATATGATTATCCACATGATAGCTGGAGAGCATTTGCTCTTGCGTGGAGGACGTGATGGTGGCAGGGTATCCTGGGCTCATTCTGCATCGGGTGGCCCCCAGCCCTTGATGAAGGAGGGGCCCGCATTGCTGGATCAGTGGTGCCCAGGGAGTCCGCCTGGAAATGTCCCCTTCTGACTGTATTTTGTTGTTGTTGTTGTTGTTGGAGAGTACCAGTTGTTTGGAAGCGCTGAATTGCAATTTTATAAATATACATATCACTTGCTAACACATCTTTTTGGATCACTGTGCTCTTCTGGAGTTAAGAGGTCCAAGTTCTGGGAAGATGACTCATCAGGAACACGCCAGGTCCCGGACGTGCCGGGTGAACTGCCTGGTGTGTTTCGGATCGTAGCGCTTTCTGTGTTGCTTTTCACACATAGGACGCCTCCTAATTCTGGATAATGGAGTCTAGGAACAGGCACAAGTAAACATGTCCCGTTTGGGCAGACTTTCTGTCCGAAACCGAACAAAAGAAAGCAAACAAACAAAAGCACTTCAACGTGTCTGGAGTCCATCTGAACAGTTTGTGGGGTGCTGGTGCACCAAGGCCCCGGGGTACTGACCAGGGTTCTTGGCCATTCCCCTCCTGCTGGCTTATTCTCTTTCCTTTCTGTCTTCTTTACACTCTCAGTTTCCTTCCTTTTTCCTTTTTGGGTTGTTTTTTGTTTCTTCTGTTCCTCCTTAGTCTTCAGCTTTCCCCCCATTCCTGGTGTGGATAGCCCTGTCACATCCTACAGTTACCACAGGCATCTTTTTAGCCTAACTAATGGCAGACCAGAGCTAAAGACAAGTTTTAAAACTCTGACAGTTAAGGCTGTTGTAGTCCATAAAATTCCATGCTCGGGCAAACTCTTTCTAAAGAGTTTAACGTGTTTATGAAGTATATTACATGTTGAGTGGAAAAGAAATGTAAGTGAAATGTAAGTGAAATGTGAAACTTCCCACACTCTCTGGGATATTTGAATAGACATTCAAATTGGTTTCAGATTGAAGTTTACATTTTGTGCAGAAGGCCATGCTTCCAAAATTTAGGAAATAGTAATTAAGTAGATAATGAATTCCAGGATTATTTCTGCTTACGACATTTTTGGTAAACACAGGTGTTTCGGTTAAAATAATGCCTTTAAACTGCCTAAACTCTAACAAAGTTCGGTATAAAAATGTGACAGCATCAAATTTGTTTTAAATACCCAACTATTACTTATGTCACCATCAAGGATCAGAATACGTTACAGCTCTAAGAGGCTTCAGAGCTAGTTTAATCCAGTCCGAGTTTATAGATGAGACAGTTGACACAGTGTTACACGCCTGGTTGATGGCGTCACTGACCACAAGCAGGTCTTTTGCTTTCCTACCCACTCTGCTTTTTTTGGACAGAAGGTTAAATTTATGAAATTTAGAGGTAAAATGGGCAGAGAAGTCTGAGAACCATATGTGAGTTCTAAACCTGGCTTGACCTCTTCAGTTACAAAATGTCGGACTAGGTGTTTAACCTCTCTGAGCTCAGTTTGGGAGGGTTGAACTCGGGTCCCTTCCATGTCTGTGACCTGTTCTCAGGAGAGGAAATTGACACAGACATGGATTCTTCTTCCTATTGTGCATTTGTGCAGTTTCAGTTTGTGTCTGTTTCAAGTTAGATATTGTTCCTATGTTTTTAAGTAGGTGTCATTTGTATTTTTTGTTAGTGAATCAACTCTTCCGAAGTGTAGTGTTCCTGGACACAAGTGGTCGTCGACGTGGCAGTTGCCTCTGTGTTCAGATGTCTCTGGCTCTGTCCTGACTAACGGAAGTGAACACCTTCAGAGGCAGGTCCCCCAGCTTCACACCGGTGGACAGGTCCTACAGAGGAATGTTCCACAGACAGGTAATTGACAGGTGCTTTTTTCAAATGGTTTGCAGTTTTCGTGTCAAGAGTCATGTCTCGTAAATAAAATTTCAGAGACGTGGGCTATTCTAACTTCCAGAGTGGCTTTATTTGGGGCTGTGAGACAGGTTCTTCCATCCTCAGTAGGATTACCCTGTCACTGTTTGTGTCAGAGAGAAGGCAGTTGCGACAGCGTGCAGGGGTAGGAAAGAGGAGATGAGTGCAGACTGTGGCGCGCACGCTGCGGAGATGCTTTTCTAAGACTGTGACTGAGCTTGGGGACCTGCCCCCGTTGCTCAGGAGTAGTTCCCATGCCCTTCTTCTTTTAAAAAAGCCAATTTTTTAAAAAAAAAAGATTTGAACACCTATCATGTGCATCTCATTTAGCTGGAAGTTATAAAAGAATTACTCATCAAGGGTTTCCTTTTGGGTAGTTTCCAGTGCATAGGCCATGAAACGAGATGCAGAAATGTCTGAGGACCCCCAAGAGTGGTCTGGACAAGGGCAGGGAAGGGGCGAGGACCCCCGGGAGCCAGGACATGGAGGCAGCTTGCAGGACCAGCAGTTAAGAATAGGGAAAGAGCTCATTTTAATTTTCTTTCGGGAGAGTGAAGAGGATGCGGTTGGGCTATGTTAGAACATGGGCTTGGGAGTGGGGAAATGACCATTGTGTGTTTTAAGGTGGTAAATGAGGGGACCCTGTGAAATACTAGAGCCTTTTTATCCCATTTTTTATTTGAAAAATTTCAAATCATTAGAAAAATTTCAAATCATTAGAAAAATAGTACTCTGAACACCTATATGCCCTTCTTCTGGATTAATCAGTTAACATTTTGCCGCCCTTGCCCACATGCTCTGTGCATGTGTGTTCGAATCAGATGTGGTGTGTGTATTTGTACACCTCTTTCTTGGCCACTTGAATATGAGTTGCAGGAACCATGACGTTGTGCCTTTAAGTACTTGCAAAAGAGGATTTTCCTCAGTATAACCACAATACAATTTCTCCATCCAAGGAGTTTAGTACTGGTATCTAATAACAGGTCAAACATATAGAAAATAACTAAGTTTGGGGGTTGAATGTGTACTTACTTTTCTTTTTAAAAATCAGGCAAACTTGTCTGGCACAGTGTGTATTGAATGGATTGATGGAACAAGAGACTAGAGCACATATTGAAGAAGTCATATATAGTTGTAAAAATAGAGGAAGTTTGTGAATGTTCTGGTATACTATATTCTTTATTTTAAGTAAGGGCAAGGCATAGAAAGGTATAAAAAAGAGAATTTGTAAAGAGTTACATGAGAATTGATAAACAGCTGTTACACATCTATATCAATATCTGTGTATAGATAAATAAAAAATGAACTAACATTTTATGCCTTTCAGAGAAGGGGGTAGGCGGTTGGAGGACAGGGAGACTTTTCCCTGCATACCTTTTTTTAACCTCTTGAATTTTGAACTATGTGAATAATTTATTCAAAAATAAACAGTAGGTCCTGGCTGGATAGCTTAGTTGGTTAGAGCATCGTCCTCATACACCAGGTTGTGGGTTCGGTCTCCGGTCAGGGCACCTACAAGAATCCTGAATGATGTGTGAATAAGTAGAACAACAAATTAATGTGTCTGTCTGTCTGTCTCTGTCCCTTCCCCTGCCTCCTCCCTCCCTGCTTTTCTCTCTCTCTCTCTCAAATCAATACAAATAGATAGTAAATAAGCAAGCATAGACTTAGGTTGACACTATTATTAGCTTTGTAGCACACAGGATACTTCTCTTTATAAGGAAATTTGGAAAATAGGACCTGAAGCAGAGAAGTGGAGGAGAATTTTTCTCTCTCCAGTTTTGAAGGAAAAAGGATGTCATGATGTAAGATATTTTTGCAGGAGCTGCTGATGTGGAGAGGAGGGACCTGATGGGGGTCTGATGTCCAGGAAGGCTGGGATTTCACTGAGAAAAGCAGAAGGGAAGAGGTATAGAACACTGTATGTTCCTCTCGGAGCAAAGGATAATTTTTTCCCTCTAAAAATGAGAAATAAGAATAGAATTTTGTAGTGTGTTTCAGTGGGAAAGTACAGAAGATAGCAAATGGGACTGAGAGTTTACATTTTGTGTGTATTCATATTACCTTTGATGATAAAAGATAAACTTAAAAAGCTGCTAAGAGAAAATGAACATTTAGGAATAATGTTTGGCTGTTTTCTTGACATTTTAAAAAAGACAGATTCTTGGGTATTTGAAAAATTATATGAAAATTGTAAAAAGCCTTATTGAGTAAATATTAGTATTTTTATTTGATAGTAATTTCATTATTTTATGATAGTTTTTATATAATTATATGGTGAACTTTGATATTTATGCTTAAAAATTATTTCTGTGTTCCTAAATATGTTGCATGAAAAGTTAAAATTAATTTAGGAGTTAACTCAGCCACAGTTTTTCTGTTTTCATATGATTAACACAAAGTTATTGATTGGTACTTAGTGCCTTTTCTCTCTCGAAGGCCAGTGTTTATTAATCAATGAGTGCTGACTTGCTCCAGGTGTCCATTAGGCATCCTGGGGTTAATGGAGACAGATGGTCTGCCCTTGACAGATGCTTCTGGAAAGTTAACATTTCAGCAGCGGTAGTTAAATTCCTGTTGGGGAGGGAAGCCACTGATTGCTCAGGCCGGCCTGCCTTCGAGAGAGAGGAGAGGAGCTCTGCACCGTTTGATCAGGTGTCTAGGGTGAGACTTTGCAGGTGAAGAAATTTGATTTTATCAGCTCATTCAGAGTTGATGGGGACTGAGAGACTGAGTGAAGCTAACCAAGCTACGCATGTTTACAGGAGATTAAATATCCTAGTGTGTTAGCTTACAGTGGCAGATGTACTGTGGCCAGCTTGTTGGAAGGAGAAACTGTAGATAGTAACTTTACTTGGTGAACATAGAAATAAGGTGGGGAAGAAGTGGACATTTTCAACTGATATTTCCATCAAGATACAGGAATTTGATAGAGAACTTTTTTCACTCCAGGGCAGGTCTGCTTAAAAACCTGGTGCCTAAAATCAGATCATCTTTACTAGTGTGGTGCTGGATAAACATGATGGATTCTTCTCCAGCTCCCTTTGTGTAATCCATTATCAAAGGCCCTGTTACCCTATGCTGGCTATGTTACAGTACAAGACCGAAATAACGGTAACAGTAATAATGAGTGTTTACCATGTGTTAGGCACTTGACTAAGATGCTTTTCTTTTATTATTCTATGAATCCCACAGTGACCCTAGGGAATAGACACTGTTACCGTTCCCCCTTTAATGGGGGGAGGGGGGAACAATCAAAGCTTAGGAAAGCTTAGGGCTTGGAGTCCAAATTCAGAGCCAGGTAGCCTGACTCTAGAGAAGCTAATGATCTGATCCACATGCCACAGAATTTCTTTGGCAGAATTTTGGTTTCTTTCCAGTTGTGTTTTCCTTAGGGTATAACATGGTCATTTTGAGTCACCTTACCTCTCAAATGAACACTTGAGGAATAGTTATTTTTAAAGTATGTTAGACCCTAACTCTTAAGGTAGTTTTTTTTAAAGATTATTGATCTTCTGTATTTCATAATTCTGAATAATTTTATTTAGAGAATGATCATTAAAAATTAAAAAGTTGCAGAAAACCTGAGGATAATGCAAAGAACATTTATTTTTACTTATTAACATTTCCCATTTACTTTATCATTTGTGCATGTTTTCTTGCTGTTTATATTTATGTATGTATATATTTTTTTCTGAATCACTTAAAAATGCCATTTATATAATGGCCCTTTATCCCTAAATATTTCAGTGTGTATTTCCTAATAGGGATATTTGCTTACGTAATAGTTATTACTTCATGAATTTATATTCTTAAAGTACTTTCACCGAATATGCTATCTTGATCACAGTTTTGTCACTTGGGCTAAGTAAGTCCTTTATCGCAGTCCTTTTTTCCTCCTTGTGGCATGAAATCCAGTCTAGGATTATATATCACATTTGGTTGTCACATCTGTTTAATATCCTTTAATCTGGAATATTTCCACCATTTTTCTTTGCCTTTTATCAGATTGACATTTTTGAAGACGAGAGTACCTGGCCTTTTTATTAGTATTAGAAAGTTTTTCATTTTGTGTTTGTCTGATGTTTCCTCATTGTTAGAGTCACATTATGCATTCTTGGCCGGAGCTTATTTTTCCCCCCACCTAATTTATTAAGTTTATTCTTCTTCTACAATAAGATTTATTCTTTTTCTAAAATTAGGAAGTTAACACTGACATAACAATATTATCTAAATATAGACCTTAGTCGGATTCTATCAGTTGTTCCCAAAATGTCTTTACAGTATGAGAATCCTGGATGACATGTTACATGTGTTCTCCTTTTATCTGAAACAATTTTTCAGTCTTTAAGTTTCATGGCACTGACATTTGGGAAGAGTATGAGTGAGTTATTACTAGAATGCCTTCAATTTTGGCTTGTTTGAAGTTTCCTCACAGTTAGATTCGGATTTTGCACTTTTGGCAAAAGTGTTACGCAACGGACATTGTGTTCCCAGGGCATCGTATTCAGAGGACCTGTCCGGTCCTGTTGCTGGTGATGTTAACTTTGGTCACGTGGTTGAGGCCCGGTCGGCCAGGTCTGTCCAGGGGGGTCACTCTTTCCTCCCTTTCAGATAGTGTATCTTGTGGAGTGATGTTTCCAGTTAACACCCTGTTATTCCTCAGACTTTGACTGGTAGGCCTTAGAATACATGGGTGATTCCTGCCTGAATCAGTTATTCTTAGGATGATTTCATGATGGCAATGTGAAATTCCATCATCCCCTCTTCATTTTCTCATTGGTTTTCTTTCACAAAGAGGACTGTTCCCTTATTTCTCATTTATTTACATCAGTGTAGATGCATGGATTCTTTCTTTTTAAATTATTTTATTATCATTACCTATTTTTGATGTTCAGATTGTCCTGGATTTGGCCAGTGGGAGCCCCTTCAAGCTGGCCACAGTGTCCTTTTGACACATCCTCACTTTCTGGCACGGAGCGGTCCTCTGTGCTTTCCTGGCTCCGGCCCCGGAAGCAGCCCTTTCTCCAAGGAGCTCTCTATGAGAGTGCCT
Source organism: Anoura caudifer (assembly GCA_004027475.1). NCBI lineage: Eukaryota > Metazoa > Chordata > Mammalia > Chiroptera > Phyllostomidae > Anoura > Anoura caudifer. The sequence goes on from PVKU01000913.1 coordinate 257,652, forward strand.
GTTTCCCCGTGGCCTAACCAAGAGGGACTTGTTAGGCTGTTTAATTTTTGTCAGTCTGGTAGATGAGAAATAGCTCTCTATGGAGTTTCAATTTGTATTTCTTTTATGAGTGGAATAGAATGTCTTTTCATATGTTTAAGGGAGAGGTGTGTGTGCCTCTGTGTGTGTGCACGTGTGTGTATATGTGTGTGCACGTTCATATGCTCTGCCCATGTTTCTATCAGTTTATTACTCTTTATTTCCCCAGTTTTAGTTCTTTATGTATTATGGATTTTAGCCTTTTATCTGTGATGTGAGGCAAATATTATCTTGCATTTTATTTATTGTCTTTTGCTAATGATTTCTTTTTTTTGCCATGTAGAAAATGTTGCTAGAAATTTTACATAATCAGCCCTGGCCTCGTTGCTGGCTGGTTGGAGCATCATCCCATACACCAAAAGGTTGCAGGGTTGATCACCAGTCAGGGCACAGACCTAGGTTGCAGATTTGATCTTGCTTGGGGCATGTACGGGTGGCAAAAAAAATAAAATTACATAACCTAATTATGTAAAAGTTTTACGTAATCAAATTGTGTGTTTTTATTCTTCCTGATTTTGATTTAGCACGTCTTTCCTTATACCAAGGTTAGAAAAGAACTCACCATTTTTCCTCTCTAGTGCTTGTGTGACTTCATTGTTTTACATTTAGATCATTTGGCATCTATTCCTGTGAGTGGTATAAAGTACAGATCTCATTATCTTTTTCAAAATGGCCAGTCATTTATTTTAGCTGTTCATTAAAAAGTCCATTTTACCCCAGTGGTTTTTAGATGTTGCCTTTTTCACATATGTATTGAAGTTCCCTCTGTAGTTGAGTCTGTTTTTGAACTTTCTGTGTAACTCCACTGGTCTGTCTGCTGTGGGTCAGTGGCACACTTCATTATCGAGGCTTTGAGGTGCAATTTAGTGTCTGGGAGGACTAGCCCTCCTCCCTAGCATTTGGTGTTTTTCTGGCTGTTTGTGCCTGTGTATTTTTAATAGGAGGTTCAGTATCGCTTGTCTGGCATTATTATGGGAATTGCATTGAATTTATACAGCTTTTGACGTTGGCTTGTTCTACACCAAAATAAGAAATGTCTTTCTAGTTGTTTAAAGTCCTTATTTGTTCCTTTTCAGGAATGTTTTAAAGTTTTTCTCAGATGGGTTTTCTCAGTTAAATGTTTTCTTTGTGAAGTTTTCTTTGTTTTTTTTCTTTGGCTTTTAAAAGAAACCTCACCCAAGGAAGGCTATGTTTATTGATCTCAGAGAGAGAGGAAGGAAGAGGGAGAGGGAGAGAGGTATCAATGTGAGAGAAAAATATCGATTAGTTGACTCTGTATGCATCCGGGGGATTGAACTCAAAACCTAGGTATGTGCCCTGACCCGGGATTGAACCCGTAACCTTTTGATGTACAGGATGATGCTCCAACCAACTGAGCCACCTGGCCAGGGCAAAATTTGCTTTTTTAATTTAATATATCATAGAGATCTGAACAGGTCAGTACCTGCAGACTTAGTGCATTTTTAAAAATGGACCCATGGCAGTCCATTGTACCCTAATTTACTTTTCCTCTGTTGATGTATTTTTCATGTTGCTTCTGATTTTTCCCTATTGTAAACTGTGGGGTGTATCCTTGTGCCTGTGCTTTTGCTTATTTGTGTCATTGCACGTGTAAAACAGATTCCTGGGAATGGAATTGCTTACTCATAGACCATGTATCTATTTTATGTAATATATTCCACCAAATTATCCCCTCAAACTGACACTTTCAAAATCAGTAAACTTTATTATGTGTTCATGGTTAAAAGACATTCAAAACTTTTTTTGAAAGAAACCTAATGAAAGTTAATTCTAAATAAAAAGTCTATATCTGTTCATTAATATGGGGACTATAATGATATCAAAACCACAATTTATAGCTTACATTACTTAAATATAGTTTTAGAAATCAGATAGGTGTTTCTTTATATGTATTAAAAAGTAGAAAAGTTTCTTTAGTAAATAGGCTTTGAATTTAGACTAAAAGAAAGCACTGAATTTAGTTTAGTGGAGAGAAGCAAGAAGGACATTTCCTGTGAGATTAGGCAGAATTTTATCATGTCACGTGGGATCAGTGGACTCACTGGCCTGAAACTGAAGCAGTGTGTTTACTTTTGAAGGTAAAGTAAGGGCAGTTAGTGGAAGACCTTGAGTTCTTTGAGTGTGGACTTGATCTACTCGGCTGCAGAGAGCCCTTCTGAATCAGTAACCTATTGCCATGTAGCAAATTACCCTCAAATTTAGGGCTTAGAATCCCAACAGACATTTATTGTCTCTGCTGGTTTCTGTGGGGCAGGGATTTGGGCGCAGGCAGTGCTGTTGCCTCATTCTGTGCCTTAGAAGCAAGCCTGTGAATTCAGTCCACATTCAAGGGGAAGGGGGCTGGGTTCCTCCTTGAAACAAGAGAAGTGTCAGAGAATCTGAGAACATACTTTAAAGCTACCACACTTATCTGTGTTCTGAAGAAGAGGAGCAATGGTATGATTTTGAAGAGGAAAAAAGCCATGGTATCTAGCAGAAGATTAAACTGGTAGCAGTCTCGAAGATCAACTGAAGACAGGGAGAAATGGGAGGTAGATCCCAGGGAAGTAATCCAGTGGTAAAGTAATGATGGAGCCAGTTGAGGGAGATGGGAGAGGGATGGGTAGGACGCAGGAGTGCATCAGGATGAGAGAGGAAAATCAGAGTAAAAGGTAGTCTCGAGGCGTCCAGATCTGAAGAATGATCAGGCATGTACTAACTGGAAAGAGAAACCAGTTTTGAGGGGACAAGGGTGCTCGTTTGGTTTTAGACATTTAAGGGGAAATTCCCAAGCACTTGAAACCAGAACCGCGGTTCATGCTGAAATGTCTACCCAAAGACGGAGAAGTTCACATTTGTTCTTCCAAAGTGATGGTTGAGTTCTTCAAGGGATGAGTAGTACACAGAGAGGCCAGAGCTCGGTGGACCCCCCCCCCCCCCCCCCCCCCGCCTCTCTCGGTGGGGAGGCCGAGGTTTGGAGGCTGATTAGGGGCGGGAGCTGGCTCTGCAGCCTTGGAGAGGAGGAGAGCCAGCTGCGTTCCTGCCGGGAGTGGAGAAGGTGGAGTGACCAGGAGCTTCAGATGTTACAGAATCCGAAGAGAGTGATGCGTGAGACCAGTGCATTTGCTTGTAAGATTATTAGAGGTGACAGCAGTTTAAGTGGAGTAGAACAATTTTGGAAATTGGATTATAACATTTAATTTGGTGATTCACTTTCTAAAAAGTGCTTGAGGTGGGAGGATGAGTGGCTGGCCTGCCTTTCATCACTCCGACTTGGAGAGCTCACGCCCGTCTTGCTTCCTTTTAGCACCACCGAGCCTACCTGGAATGGCACTGCGACTCAGCTCTCGGTTGGAGGGATGGAGGAGGATGTCACCTCTTGTTTTCTGGGAATCTTTTAACTGTAAGTGAAAATTTACTTGATAAATTTTTCTACTTCGCTTTGAACTACTCTTGTCTGTGCTCTTCCCTCACCCTTGGTTTTCCTTCCCTTCCCTGCATTAGTATAACTTTAGGATCAGATTCCAGGTAAGGGATCACCTATTTTCTCTCTCCCTTTTCTTCTAATTTTAAGCACAATTGTGTTATTTATATGCTTTGTTAATTGAACTTGTAGGGATACAATTAATACGTAGTAAATGTTAAGGTAGTAACTGACAAGTGTAAATACTGAATTGAAAGATGATTTTGGATTTTATGTTCCATATCTGTTACATGTATTTAATCAGTTCTCAAGTTAGAAAAATAATTGTCAATAATATGTAGCAAAAACATGAAAATATTTCAAAAATTACTTTATGTGATGTAGTATATTTGAAGATTTCTATTAGGGTTTGAGATTACATGGACCAGGGTAGTTATGTAGTAAAACAGTAACAAAGCCAGAAATTAAATACTGAGTTTTCTCCGCTACGTGGGTGGTGTTGATTGTTTGATTTTTCTTTTCTGATAGGGTTGTTTTCTTTCAAGATAAAAACTTTAGGTCCACCAAAGACTTACAGACTAAATCACAGTAACAGTAATACCTGTGGTTTCGAATTAAAGGGTAGACTTTATGCTGTGAAAAAGAACTGCTGTTATAAATCCTTTTTAGCACAGAAAGATATGCCTGTTCTTGGTGACGTCACCGTTGAGTGAACGGGGGGCATTAACTGAGCCGGCCTGGTTCCTCAGCGTGCATGGGAGGTGAGCACGGGAAGAGCAGGCGGGGGTCTGAGGACGGTGAGTGGGGATCGGACGTGTGAGGCGAGCCTGAGAGACTTCGGTGAGGGTAGCACAGAACGCAAGTGAAGGGGGTGTGAGCAGAGAGGCGTGGACTCCACATGGGCCAGCGCAGCCATGGAGGTTCTCGTGTGTGGTTTTCGTTACATGTGTTCAACTTTTTCTGTCAGTGGGTGTCAGAGAGAGGACAGAAAAGAGGGAGTGAGAAGAGAGTGTTTCAGGTGATCACAGACTGGTTTGTGTTCACAATTTGAGATCTGGATATATTTGCTAAAAGTTGTGATACGATACGATATAATCAGGTAGATATTATATCAGATATTTATTATATTATATCATGACTGTTACTACTTGTATGTGGGCATCTGACAAAAACTTAATGGAGTTAATTGGTATATTGGGCACTCACTTCGGGTGCCATCAGGCCCAGAGGATCCCTCCAGGGGCCTTTTCTAGTCTCAGTGCTCCATGCTTGCTGCATTAGTGGCCCTCCCCCCATGCCTCTCTGTCTCCAGAATGTCCTGGAATAACTCTGTCACTGGGCTTCTGCAACATGTTGCATGAACGTCTGTTTGTGAGCTTGTTTTCGCTACTAGACTGGGAGCTCTTTAGTAGGAGGGGTCAAGTCTTACTCATCTGGGTATCCCACATCTAATAAATGTTAGTTAAATAAACAGATGACTGATTTTCCCACACTTTGTAGTAGATGCGCTCACCACAGTCCCTCGGTGTGGCGGTGAAGTTGCCGAGCTTTAATGGCCGGTAGATCTGGGATGAGAGAGAGATACCACATGAGCCTCAGAGAATCTGGGCGGCGTTGAAAATGAGCAAGGACAGATCCTGGTCGTGGGGTGTTCCACTGGGTAGGTTTCAGTGACGGCTTGGGAGCAAGAGACAATGAGTGGGATGCTGTGTGGTAAGCGTTGCCGTAGAGCCCTCGTGTACAAACTGCCCGGGAAACATGTCGTTAACTTGGCCGGGGGAGGTCTGGGGAGACTGGCATTTGAGTTGAAGCTTTGAGAGGATGTAGTTGCCCCCCATGTGGAGAAGGAGGAGGAGCATGCACCAAGCTGTAGAGGTATGAGGATCATTTTTTGAGAAGCTGAGAAGCTCATGAGAGCCATGGGGAAATGAGATCAGAAGGAGCCCTGTGTTGTATAATGCTGGTAGCTGGTCTTTGCTGTGGTGGCCATGAGGAACTTCTGGGGGTTTTGAAATCAGAGGAATGGCGCAGGTTCACATTTTAGTTTTCATTTATTTAAAACATTTTATATATTGACTTTTAGAGAGAGGGGAAGGGAGGGAGAAAGAGAGGGAGAGCAACATTGATCGGTTGCCTCTTGCACGACCAGGGACCCGCCCTGCGACCCAGGCATGTGCCCTTACTGGGAGTCAGACTGGTGATGCCCTTCCTGTTTGTTGAACAGTGCCCAACCCACTGAGCCGTACCAGTCAGGGCCAGATTCACACTTTAGTAAAATGCCTTTCACACTTTAGCAGTGTGAAAATTGGGCTGGAAGGGAAAAAGTAAAGAGAATAGACTAGTTAGGAGGCTTGTGCAACAGTCCAAATGAGTGAGATGAAGGTCCTGGACTGAGGCATTGACAGTGGAGATGTGGAAGAGAAAACAGTGGAGAATATGATCTGGGGAGGTAGAATTTTTGAAATTTAGTGACTGGAGCTATAAAGATCAGTTGTGAGAGAAATGGGAAAATAGGAAACTGTTGTAGATTTTTACCTCTGGATAGGAGAGTACAAAGGAAGCCTTGGGTTTGGCCTGGATATTTGGGAATGGGGTATCCAAATGGTGATAAGCAGCAGACAGTAGGAAACGTGACTGAAGTTGAGGAGTGAAAGATACAGAGTGTGGAGTCACGCAGTGAGTGGGTGATATTGCGAAAAGGAGAGCTAGCTGAGCAATGTCAGAGGGCTGAGCAGTGGACTCCAGACTCTTCAACACTTAAAGGGCATTCTCAGGAAAAGACTGTCTGAGAACAGATTCAGAAAGGGAAGTAGTGAATATCCTATGCCACGGCGGTGGGGGAGAGGAGAAGTAAAATGAGGCTTCTGGGTTTGACCGAGTCAGAGGTGCTCAGTGAGAATAATTGTTACATAGTGTCATTTGAAACTTCCTTTCAGTGATGAAGCACAATGGTCCTTAATGAGTAGAGACAATGGGTATAGACTACATTTTTATAAAAATGAACATAAAATGGAGGTAGATTACAGCTAAAGGGTAGAGGGAAGGTCTTTATTTTTAAAAATACATATTTTATTTATTTGTTTTTAGAGAGAGGGGAAGGGAGGGAGAAAGAGAGGGAGAGATATCAATGTGTGGTTACCTCTCCCACTCCCCCCACTGGGACCTGGCCTGCAACCCAGGCATGTGCCCTGACTGGGAACCAAACCAGTGACCCTTTGGTTTGCAGACCGGCACTCAGTCCACTGAGCCATACCAGCCAGGCATGGAAGGTCTTTAATTTAGTATAAGGGTGCTGCGATGGTCTGAATGTGTCACACGTGGTTGGAATAGCCATTGTAGGAACAGAGAAAAAGAGCGGAGTAGGGCCAGCTCTCAGTCGGTGCTAAAGTTTTTTTTTTTTTTTTTAAACCTATAAATTCTTTGAATTTTTCAATCCTCTGTGTTGTGCCATTAAAAGACATTTTTCTTTAAAAATCTAAGAAATGACAATGACATACCACGGCTGTTTGAGTGGATGACCCTGACAAAGTAAGAAAGTCAGATACAGAGCAGTTACTTCCAGAACTTGGGACCCTCCTGGAAGGAAGCCAGTGGGCTCTGGTGGTGTCGGGCGGCCGTGCTTATCGCTGCATCTTTGTTCAGTGTTGTGCTTTGAAAGCTTTCAGTGAGTTTGTGAGTTTCATCCACATTCTGTGACCAATTGTTAAAGCAACTCAAAGTCTGCGTCTGTGTTGGTTTTAGAAAGTCAATCTCTAAAGCCCATTTCTGGAAGGAGTTTAAAGAAAGAAGAGGACCAGAAGCCAGGTTCAGTCTTCTAGTGGATGCTTGGAAAAGGATAAGTGGTTTCTGGGATCATTAGAGTGGATCAGATTACCTTGTAGAGTAATGGTGGAAACAAAGCATAAATCAGAGGGACTGTAAACACCCTACATTCTTCCTTCAGGCAAGTAATACCATAGCATCGATGAGAGATAATTTTCTCTGCGTTTTATTTTTTTTGAGGGTTGGCAGAACTAGAACATTTACAGTGGTACATTTAAGTGTTTTAATATCCAGGTTATTAGGAGTGCGGAATCTCTTCTGCTGTATTTTCAAGGCTCTTCTCTTGTTCTGACTGCATAAATTTAAAAGCAACTAATGTCTGTAGTGAAACATTTCTCCATGTAAAAGTCATGGACAGAGGGAGGTGTTTGCCTACTGAGAGTCAGGGACTTTAAACTGCAATCAGATGTTCAGGCCTTATTTTCTTCAAATGTGAAGGAAAGGACAATGCTGAAGATACAGCTAAGGTATTTTTAAAGTATGCAATTTGTGTGACTCTTGCTGAGTCAGGTGAGTGGGTGATGCTGGCAGAGTCGTAGAAGAAACTGACTTCTAGCAAGGGATGAAAACCCACGCTAAACAGAACAGGAGTGGGGCCGAGAGTGTGCTTGAGGAGAAGGAAGACTCTGAGTGGTTAGATGGTGGGGCTGAATGCTGAGCAGTGACTCGAAATGACTGGATCTGGGGCCCAATGGGAAAAGGACTTGCTCTCTTTACCTCAGGATGTGAGAGAAGAGCTCAGCTTGAGTCTGGGAGTGGAGGTGGAGTGGCCTAATAGAAAGGACTGACTCAAAAAAAGAAAAAAGAAAGAAAGAACTCACTACAAAGAATTGCTGGCTGGAGGGAAAATACAATCGTGGAAGAACAAGGCAAGTCCTGTTAATGTTCTAGACCTACCATAAAATTGCTTACTGTGAGATTATTGTGCTTAAAATGTAGTCCAAATGGATAACATTTGTACCCCGAGTTGCACAGTAGTAAATGTCTTGGTATATTTGAACAGACTGGCTGTCTGTTACTCATTAGGAGTACCAAGAAGGGGATTCTTGCTAGCAGACATGAGAGAGCAGGATCCCATGGCTTCACAGGACAAAACTTCAGTGCCTTTAATTCAGTGAGGGCAATGAATCCTGAGGGTGGGGTTGGGGAGGGTTGGCAGAAAAGAATCTTGTTTTACATAGCATTTGATGCTTAAAGTTATTCTCTAATCGTCATTTCTCAGAACATGGCTGGATTTGGCCCATTTAAGCACAATAAGTTCAGGAGGGGCGGAGACCTGGAGTTTATTTCAGAAGAAAGCCCAGTAGTCAATGGAATATAGGGATCTGAAGATATGATAATATTACGTGATTTTCCTGTAAAGACTAGGATAGATTTGAGGTATGGAGGTTACATGACTCTAGCTTAATTATCTTCTGGTTTTCATCTTCATTGTCTGCACTGTTAAGTTTTATGAAACTTAGTACAATGTTCTCTAGTTTAATTTGAAGCAGGAATTATTCTGTGATAATCAGGCAATATCTCAGCTAGTTTTCTCACTCAGTATATTTAATCAGCAGATAACTCTTGATACATACCAAAAGCAAGTTCATTACATGCTATAAGCAGATACCAAGATGAACCAGAGGCAGACATTTATTTCTCAAGTTGTCTGATCTAATGGGAGAGGAGGACGGTCTGTTGAATGGTGGTCGGGAAGTTGGGTTCTGCAGTCAGACTCAGCCCAAGTTCAGATCTGGGTTTCGACATGTATTAGGTATATAACCATGGGAAAGCTACTCAATCTCTGTATGCCTTACTGGGTTATCCATCTAGTGCCTGTCAGCACTGGGGTCTCTATCATAGTACCTGTCTCAGAGGAGTGCAGGAGGCCTAGGAGATTGTGGTTGTAAAGGATTTGGAATGCAGGAAATCCTCCGTGAACACTGACAACGCGCACAGATGGAGAGAATGCTGCCCTGCGGGCCCACGGCATAATGACGTTTTGGAAGTTCAGTGTTAGATAAACGACTTGGGGCGCTCTCTGTATGGAAGCAATGACACTGAATGACATTCCCACAGGTGAACACGAGACATAACAGGAGAGAACAAAAAATCTTACTATTTTTTTAATCCACAAAGGTGGTCTAGCAATTATATTTCTTATTTTCTGTGGTGTTTTGTTTGTAACACAGATGTTAAAGGAGTTGAATCAGCCCGAATCGATAGGGAAATAACTCACCAGTTGTTTTAATACAAGATTATTGAGCCTGTAATGTACACGTCTCATGGATTCAGGCACTAGATGTAGTTTATCAGTGCTGAAAATAAAACCGGCTGAGGAGCCATTTTGGTGATTGGCTCTCAAACCACAGGTGTTTGGCTGACTGTCGAAGCCAGGAGGTTGGCTATACATGTTGGAGGATTTTCAGCCATGGATACCTCAGCTGTTTCTCTTGGACATCTCAACTTAAGTATCTGTAAATGTTCAGTATCACTAATTATCCTGTGATGTGATTTATTCTTAAAAAGGTTATGTAATATTTGGTAATGTGCAAAAAGGTTATATAATTCTATAATAGCACATTATTAATACATTAAAGCTGCTGTGTGAAGAGGAGCTTAAGTCATTTACTGTTATTATGGCTTACTAAAGATACATTAGTTAGTAATTAAATACTTGTTGAATGCCACCTCTGTGTCTCCTGTCAAAGGTCTGGTGATGGTCCTTGGGCGTTTCTTGGTCAGTAGGTCCAGTATTTGGGGAAAACAGCTGAACATGGACCAAAGGGGTGTGAGGGTAAGCCAGAATTCAGCAGTGTCCGTGTCTGTCACCACCTCTAACCAAGAAGCAAATAATGGCTTCGGAGAGCAACAGCTGCGGATGTAGTTCCTCCTTTCAAATCTCAAGTACATTCCTCTTTTGGCCCACTCTGACCTAGAATCATTTATGGAAGGGAATTCTGGGAAATGTAGTTCCACCTTGTCCAAGTTACTACATTTCAAACCTCCTTGTGTTCCTGTATTTATTTGTTGTATTATAAATAGAGACATTCAGAATTATTTATTCTTAGAAGATACCAGGATATTTAAGATATTGGAATACTTAAAAATAAAATTTAACCTGATTATACAATTGTTTTCTTTTCCATTAAACCATGTCTTTATTTTCAAAGCCATGAAATAGCTTAAAACAGGAGTAATATAAGCCTACCTTCTTCTGTTGCAAGAAAACATTCTTTTAATTTGTTAAGTTGGATCTGTGCTAAAAAAAATTTTTTTTGAAAAAAGTTATCTAGTACAGTGCCATCTAGTGGTAAGTTAGTTTATTTTCTGGTTATTGAAAATAGTTCACTATTATATTTTACTTCTTGATAAAGCAAGCACTTTACTTTTAATCATGCCTAACTCCTAAGACATATAGGGGACTATTTTTAAGTAAAACAAGTATTTGTAAATAATTAAACAGAACTAGAAAAGGAAAAAAGCTAGGGAAGTTGTTTTTTTTAACCCTTAGATTCTATTCTACTTCATTTTCATATATAATAAGTCACTATTTGTTCATTTATTTGATACCGTTTGGATCCAGGAGGAAAGTAAGTTTTTTGTTTATGAAAGGAAAAGGATCATTTTAGAAATGTGATGTGGCGAATGAGTATGGGCTTTAAAATCAGACAGGCATGGGTTTGTCTTTCAGCCTTACTCTGCTTATGTTCTGGCAAGCAGTGTTCCAAGAACTTTATGTGATTCGTGAAATATTCACAGAACCCGATGAAGCATGCTACAAACGAGGAAGCCAAGGCCTACAGAAAGGTTAGTGTTAAGAGTGCATAATCTCATTGCTTTTTGGTTGTATGTTTACCTGTTTCTCTAACACAGTGACCTTTTGCAGGAGAATCTTATTCCTGTTTTCCCAGCACCTTGTACAGATTCATATGTTCCCAATCCAGTTGGTGAATATTTGACTTTTTTTTTTTTGCTTCCATGAAGAGCCACAACAAGAACAATAGAAAATTAAATTGTAGATAAAATATCAAAAATATCAGTGTTTTCTCTATATTTTCTTTTTAAAAGGGATTATACCATTAGAAACTCTAGGCTATATTCTCTGATTGGTCGCTTAGTTTAATTTTAATCTCAGTTATATATGCACAGAATTTCAAGAGTCTAGGAGTGGTACAAGGCTTCTTGCAGAACTCAGCAATCTCCCAGCTCTCATCCCTCCCCACTCTTACTCCTCCCCCAGTCCCTACCCTTGGGGGTTCATCTTGGAGACCTGGTTCATACTTACCTCCAAATCTCTAGCTAGCTTGTTGTTCTTTCCAGTTTTTAATTTTTCAGCCTTAGGCATTACCTTTGACATCTCATGATAGATGAAGAGGATTTATCTTTCTTATACACCCTATCCTAGGTGTAGGGCCCTCTTCCATTCTCATTATAATTAAATTTTGAATAATCAGTGTTCTTATTAGTATAACTATAAAACATTATTCACAGTGGGGTTACTTATTTTCTCTAACATATTTTGTTTATTTGTTTTCCCTGGTTTGTATTGTCTTTTTGGAGAGGAGGGTGTCATTTACTTAGATTTTATGTATTTATCACTCATCTTAAGCTATTTTCCAGGTGCCTAAATATAGTTAGGATATGTGAGTTTGAGCCGGTTTAGCTATTCTGGTAAAATGTTTTGTCATTTATAGACTGAAGGTTGCAGATGACATGAAGATGTAGGCTGCTTGTATTCCTAAAACTTTATGGTTCCCTGGAAGACGCCTGGATGTTTTGTGCTGACCATGTTGTTAATGGACCCCATTGCCAACCCTTAACCCAGCCCTCACCCAGCCCTCCTCTAGCCCTCCTCTCTGACCTGATGGTCTTTTCTCGGGTTGGCTGGAACATCTCTGCTGCCTCCCAGGGGGGCTGGGGGATTCAGGCTGTGGCTGGAAGTGGAACCCCATTTGTGTGGGACCAAGACTGATCGTCAGCAAGAGCTCTGCCAAGTACACGTAATGAAGTAGAAACACCGCAGTCCAGCCTGAAGATCGGAAATTCTTTGATTAGGAAGAATTACTTGAGTCTTTTGACAGGTAGAAGCACTTATCTTTTATAGTGAGTAGTCATGGAGAAGCAAATGTACAAATAAAAGTTGCCAGGGGTGAAATAAAGACTAAATGGCAGGTTAAGATATGAGCAAACAATAAGTAACATCTTGTTTGAAACAAAGATAAAACAGAAAGATCCCTAGCAGTAGCTTCTCATAGGTTGCTATAGAAAAATAGTAATGCTGGAGATAATAAGTGCAAATGATCTAATGATTCTTAGCTTTGTAGATATTTTGTTTACCTCCATCATAGCCTTAGCATGCTTGCGAATAGCGTGTGAGGTGTTACGTGGGGGGATGTCGTTGTAACTTGATGTAAATGGAGAAGAAGAAGTAGAGGACAGAATGAGTCTGCATAGGCATACCTTGGAGACACTGCAGGTCTGGTTCCAGACCACTGGAGAAAGCGAACATTGCGATACAGTAAGTCACATGAGCTTTTTGGTTCCCCAGTGGATGTAAAAGTTATGTTGGGACTATACTGTAGTCTGTTAAGTATGCAATGGCATTGTCTAAAAAAAAAAAAAAAAAAAAAAAAAAAAAACAATGTACATACCTTAATTTAAAAACTTTTTATCACTAAAAAAATACTATCATCTGAGCCTAAATTTAGCAAGTTGTAATTTTTTTGTTGGTGGAGGGTTTTACTTTCAATTTGTAGAAAACTCAGTATCTGTGAAGTGCAGTAAAGTGAAGAAGCACTATGAAATGAGGCATGCCTGCACAATTTTAGTAATTTGCTACTGAAGCTGTCATTCTAGACAGCTAGCACTAGGAGGCCACAGAGACCACAGTTCTGGTGGACTTAGGTTTAGTTGTGCATCTTTCCTGACGGAGTCGAAAAGGAAACCTACGGCAAAAAGCCCATTGAAGTGCTGTAAAAACTAGTTAAAATTCAGGCTCACTTAAACTAAATTAAAGATTAGCTATCCTATGTTTCATAATGTAGTAATAAGTGAATCTAAAAATGCAACACTTTTTTAATATGCTTGTGACGTTGTAAATAAATATGCATAACCACCACTTTTTAAAACTGTAATTTTGATTTTTAGTTCTTGAACCCCTAGATCAAGGCCCTGATTGCCTTACGCCTGGATGATTTTAGTAGCTCCCCAATGGATGACACTTTCTGTCTTACTTTCTTCCAGTCCATTCTCGTTAAAAATAAGAGGTTTTCATCAGAAATAGTTTTGGTCATACATGTCCTCTGATTAGAAACTTTTGGTAGTTTCCAGTCAAATAGTAGTCAGATCCAAGCCCTTTCTTTCTTTCTTTCTTTCATTCATTCATTCATTCATTCATTCATCAAATATGTGTCAGCGCCTTTATACAGCAGGACAGGCAGTCATGGGAGTTGTGTTCGCCCATGCGTTTTCTCAGTGTTCTCCACAGAGTCTCTTACAGCTGAATAAACATATCTATTCATCCCTAAAATTTTACCTTTGTGCCTTTAAACATAAATCAGCCTCTCGGTCATTTTGTAATTCCCTTCTTTCAGAACTGCCTCTGGTTATTTAAGACCAGATCTCCCTCAATTACTGTGTGATCTCCCAGCCTTTGTGGGACTTAGTTCATACTGTACTGGTTTCATTTATTTTTAGTTTTTCTCTACTAAAATTTAAAAACTGTAAATTTGTATATGCCTAAGAATAAGGTGGTCTTTTTTTCTTTATATTTCTTCTTAGTGCCAAATACAGTACTATATAAAAAGCAAAATACTACCTAATGACAATAGCACATAGTTTCCCCTGCAACCTTTCAGCGCTGTCTTCTTTTCTAACAGAAACTCAGTTTTGTCTGAGAATCTACTCCTCTCTGCAGGTCCATGGACTTTGGGGAAGGTGGGCTGAGGCCCCAGCCTCTGGCGTCACGGGGTGCTATTCCTGCCATTTGATGGTTTGAGTGTGAGCATGTGACCCAGTTCTGGCCCGTGGGACAGGAAGTCGGCTGTCCTCCCCGAGTTAACCTGGGAGTTGTGCCCACTTTGGGCTGAGCAGCAGCCACCACACAGGCACAAAGGGACCCCGCCCAAGCACTGAGGAGGGGAAAGTAGAAAAACAGGAGGAACTTGGGCCTTTTCTGGCCTGACTGAGCTATCCTTCCTTGGTGTTTCTTCTTATGTGAAGAAAATGAAGCTTGGTTGGTTTGGGGTTTTTCCTCTTGTTTTCAACGAAGGCATCTGGCTAACTCCTCATCCGTCAGGTATTGGTTTAGATTCCCCGACCTCTCCCAGTTCCCGGGAAGTCTCCTGTCTCGGACTTGCCACACCGTGCAGTGACGATTGTTTACTTTCCAATGCCATCGCTGAGGGCAGGCTCTGTGAGAGTAGGCACTTCCTCTTGTGTACAGTTCTGTCCTTAGGAGCTAGCATGGTGCCCAGTGACTGGTAAGTTTTTAATACCTCTATTTATTCATATTCTCCTGGACGTCAACACAAGGTTTCTGGGGCGGGGACAGATTATTACTTACGGCAATAGTTAAGTCAAGAGACTCCTAATTTATAAGCCCTGGAATATCCTGCTGGCTCTGGTTCATCCTTCTGAAATGTAAACACTTGCTCAAGGGAGAGAGATCACTTACTTTCTGTTCAGTCATCTTTGAGATTTTAAGGCTCATCCTTTAACCCAGGTCTGGGCACATTCATAAATGTGCCCAGAAAGCTGTTGCTGTGCAGAGGTATAAGAATATTCTCTTCTGACAATGACACACAGTAGGTGCTCAATAAACTATTTGTTGGGTATTCAACAATTTTAAAGAATAAATTTAACTGAGTTACTTCAAATGGGGCAGGGATTGGGGGCTTTGTGGTGCAATGGGGGGAGTATATCAGAACTATGACGGGGAATTTTTTTAATCAAAAGTATACTTTCCACCTGGAGATTCTGATCTGCTGTTTCTGTCATAATTCCTTCAGGATTTGTGCGGTGCTTTTGTTTGTTTGTGTTTGTGTCCACGTAGGAGGTGAGAGAACCCTGACCACTTGCCCTGTGCCGGAGTTGCCCGCCCCCCATTCCCCCAACCACCGTGGCCTTCCCTGTACAAGTCAGTGACAGAGCCTTACGTGTCAGTGCTTAATTCCTGCCAGTGGAGTCTTCCGTTTGGTGTTTACGTCCATGGATTTGGTGGGATCTTTTTAAAAATCATTTTTTTATTGTTAATTAACGCCTTACCTTTTTTCAAAGAGGATTTGAGGCAGTTCTACAGCAAAAACACGTAAAATAAAATGACATATAAGTAGAAAATCAGAACTAAGAAAAAGTTTACAAATATGTTGATTGATTTTCATTCAGATTTGGTTCTGGTGTTTTTTTAACTGAGATACAATTGATATACAGATTATATTAGTTTCAGGTGCACAACATAATGAAATGTAAGTCTAGTTAACGTTTATCACCACACACACAGTTTTATTTCTTGTGATGAGAACTTTGAAGATCTACTCCCCTAGCTAATTTAAAGCATGCAGCGCAGTGTTGCTGACTGTGGTCCGCACGCTGTGTGCCCCATCCCCACTGGACCCCTTCACCCGTTTTGCCCCCCCCACCCCGCTTCAGGTGTCTGCCAGTCTGTTCTCTCTGTCCATGTGCTCAGGGGTTTTGTTTTGTTTTGTTGTTTAAGTTGCCATTTTAAGTGGTAGCTTTTCCTACTGAAATTACAAATTATTAGGGATTTTCAACTTTTAGATACTATATTATTCTTTGCATATATCCAACAACATTGATGAATTAATGTGTTATTAGTTTTAATAGCTTTCCTTCATAATTCCCCTTATAAACAGTTATCCCTTGGAGATAAAAACAGTTTTGTCACTTCATTAAAATTTGTGTATCTAATTTCATTTATTAAATTGACTAGGACCTCTACTTTATTGAATAGAAGTAATGGTTGTAGTCACCTTAAACTCATTTCCTGGTTTTTAAAAGAAATACTTTTATTATTTAATAATTAAGTATGACTTAGTTTTAGGTTTTTGTAAAGGAAATTCTTTTCTGTTCTTGATGTACTAGGAATACTTTTAAAAGCATGAGCAGCAGCCCAGGCCAGGTAGCTCAGTTGGTTAGAGCGTCATCCCAGTAAGCCAAGGTTGCAGGTTCTATCCCTGGTTGGGGCACAAACAAGAATCAACCAATGAATGCGTGGATATGTGGAACAACAAATCAGTGTGCCTCCTTACCTCCCTCTATTCCTCTTCCCCTTCCTCTCTCTCAAATCAATAAATTTAAAAAAAATATGCATGATGGTTAAAGAATTAACAAAAATATTTCTCATTCTCTAAGGACAAATCTGACCTTGAATGAACTTGGTACTCATTTCCTCTGAATCCTGCTAAAAGTGGAAAGTCAATCATGTTACTAGGCAACATTGCTTGTGGTAAAAGTGATATTTATTTGGTTAAATGTATTAGCACTGGAAAGAACTACACATAAACCCTAAATTCTTGACTAGAAGAAATAACTGGGAGTACATTTCAGAGGTGGTATAAGCTTCGTGGGGACTCTGGAAGCTGTGGCTTGAACCAGTGAGGTGTTGGTTTCTTTTGGAGACATGGGGCTTCTAAGCCAGCATGAGTCTGTACCTGCCCTGTGATTCTCTTTTCCTTGCACCTGAGCTCTCATCTGCATGTTGGAGAGTAGCTCTTGGATGGCCATGTGGACTCCTGGGAAAATCCTTCCCGTGAAGAGAAACACTTGAAACTGCTCTACTGTCATGCCTTGTTTTCTTAGGTTTTCTGAGCAGATGGCTGCTGTGTGTGACCTCTGGTAATTGGATAGTTCAGAAGGTGTAGTTAGAAGTCCCACGTGGGCATTGCGTTGTGCGTTTAATCGCAATACAGAAACAAAGTGTTTATTGGGGGCTAATCTAAGTTTATTACTCAGAACCTTCAATTTCTAATTTTTATTTATTGGAAAACTCATTCTCAACTATAAATGAATGTTATAAATTTAAACTTATAAAAATAAATATGTACAATTTACCATTTTTATTTTTTTGTTAGCATCCATATATGTTTGCCAACCCAAAAATACATTAGCTATTAAAAAGACTTTGATAACTAAGGTTTAGACCTGTGCATTCCAATGGGTAGATAATTGCTTTTCTAATAAGGCTACTGAAATTAAAATTAAATATAACTAAAAATTCAATTTCTTGCTTGCACTAGTGTCATTTCCATAGCCCCATGGGGCTAGTGGCTGCCATACTGGAAAGTATAGATACCGAACGTTTTCATTATTGCAGAAAGTTTTCTTGGACACTTTTATTCATCCAGATTATCAAGAACTTTATATTTTTACTGCATATGTTACATACTATGAGAAACTGCTGAACCAATTAGGATATCTCTCAGGGACAGTATTGAAGACCCCAGTGTATTTTTTTACATAATCTGTTAGAGATATGTTTCTCAGATTTGCGTACCAGAACAAACTCTGTTTTTCCTGAGACTTACCAATCCATCACAGCCAGTGTGAATTTTGTAATTGATTGGTTTTCACTTGTTTTATCGACCAGTGTAGGGCCAAATTTATGGCTAGATTTAAGAAACCTTATACATAATTGTATGCTTTTTCGCTTGTCTGCATTTTTATATTTATAAAATATAATTTTACTGTAATGTTTTGGATTTTTATAGGCTGTTTCAAATGCTTTGTGAAAGGAGACAGAGTATAAATATAGTAATAAGTAAATACCTTCAAGATTTTGATGGATACTTTCGTGACTTGACTTACTGGCAGCCACTTACTGCCGAACGTCAGTGCTGAGAAAGGGGTGAAGGCACTAAAAACAGCTCTTGGCTGGCAATGATTACGACCCCCACACGTGGAATTGGGACTGCTTTCCCATGAAGTGACTTGCATGTACACCTGTCATAAAATCAGTGTAATTCAGTTTTCTAAAAATGTTTTTAATTTTCAAAGTAATGTTTGACGAACTCTCTTACAAAACATAGTTAATACAATTTTCAGGCATTTTAGTATTGGTAGGGAACTTCAACCAAGGCCATATCTGAGTATTTGGAGCTGGTGAACCAGGTTTGGGTAAATTGGGGGGGGGAGGGTACTGGTTTGTTTCTTTACAGAAACTTTTGTATTTTGAGGGCAGCAGAGAATTTAATTCTGGGCATTTATACCTTCGCAGTGTAAAAACACCACAGTGCTTTTCTTTTCTTTTTTTTTCCTGGAACTTACAAGCAGTTGACATTATATATGTCATTTACATTTTGCAGCTTTTCTTGGTTCTGAAGATACTTAAAGCAACTTAACACATTTCAGGCCAAAAGATAAAGCAACTTTATAAAAAAATAAAACCAACTTCATCTCAAAGAAGTTGAAAGATTAAGTGCTCCTGTGAATCAGTTTTCAGAGTAGATTTAGTCATATATTTGATTTTACCTTTTCTGCGTGCTCAAGTGAGAAACAGAAACAGAATTCTGTCATTTTCATGTACTGACAACCGGAAGCATATAAACATCTGCAGAAACCAAACATTTCCTGGAACTAAACTTGAGCAGAAATTTGTCACGTGAATCTTTGTTTAAAGAACCTGGTGAAAAATATCTTCAACCACAGTTACGTAAAAGGCCCAGGAGCACGTTCCCATGGATCAGGTCTCCAGAGGCAGCGGTGAAGGAGTCTGGGACGCAGCGCTCGGGAGGTGCGTGTGCTGGCTGACGCAGGCCGGGGCGCAGAGCAGCTCGGGAGCAGGGATATCCAGCTCCTCTGCTGGCTTGAAACCATACATAGGTGGGGAGCTTAGAAAATCACGGTCACCAACAGGACCTTTAGATTGTTTTTTTCCTCTGGAATACTAGGTGTTGTCAGTGTGTTTTTGGTATGGGTGCTGATTTTACTCTGTTCATCTCAAGTCCTCTGACAAACACCTGCAGTTGGAGATAATTTTATTTTGATGAGTAATGTGAAGCTTTTAAGCTTCGAAGGAAGCAAACAACATTTTTCGTGGAATTTTAAGGGTTGGGCTTCTATTTTTGCCCCTTCAGAAGTCTAGTTCACTTTGGAATAGAGGACAACAATGGAATCTATTTTTTTCAAGGAGCTTATGCTTATTAACATGTTTTCATAATAAAAAGTAATGTAAGACTTCAGAACTTATGTGACATGGAAAAAACTTTTGCCTGAATTATTTGACAGACAAATGCAACAAACTGTCGATCTTTTGAAAACCTGAACTGAAAAACTCAAGTACGGTCATCATCGTGCAGTTTCTTTGAAGAATGTTTGTGTCCTTTGAAGAAGAAAGTTTGCACCTTTTGAGCCTACTAGGCTAAGTTAACTGAAAAAGTTTAAAACACTTTAGCCTATCTTACAGGTTTAAGATTGATCTTTCTGTATTTACTAGATACAACAGTTCTGTTATAAGCATTAGGTATTAGCTTCTTATTCTGGTAAAAACGGACCAATTTCTGCTTCTTAAGAGTGAACCACACCTAGCCAGCATGTAAAAGGTTGCACTGCTGGGATTTAGGGAGGTGCGTGGGGGGTTTAGAAGTTTGGTGCTGAATACCCATCATACAAGTAAGTTAAAGGATTGCGTATGATGATGTGGATAAAATACCTGGCACATAGTAGGTACCTGATTAAGGTTGAGGGTAACACCATCTTCTCATGTTATGGATGATGGCCATCCATACAGTTCTAGGGTTTTTATACTAGGTCATATGCTTTCGGGCATGTTGGGATTTATCCTGATTTTAGCAGTGTTTTATATTGACATTTAAGAGCACTAATAGCATGTGTTGAAAGTGTAGTTTTTATTCAGTAAGTTGTAGGTTGATAATGACTCAGGAAAAATGCAAATGGCTTAGAATTGCTTGGTGAAATGAGGCAAGATTTAACAGTGTTCAAAGAGTCAAATAATTATGTCAGAATCCAGCTTTCTCCAGTTTTATCTGTGGACCATAGTTCAGCACATAAAGATGTTGCATTGATAAAATATTTCTGAGTGGAGTCCACTAGGAACCTGGTGGAGCCCTGGAGTCTAGGGTTTGGAGATGGGCGTGTGTGCAGGCTGGTACAGCCAATGAGTCGTGCCATTCTCAGAAGACAGGCTTAGCCATGAAAAGGACCTTGAAATAATTTGCCTATAGGCGGAGAAATGCCTTTGGGAGAGTTAAGGCAATTATAGATGTACCTGAGAAGTTTAAAGAAGAACCTTGTAAAAAGACAGCAGCCACAACCAGTCTCTCAGTCACTGTTCTTCCTACCACCCAGTTTAAGCGTCTGCATGGCTGCAAGGTCTCCCTACAGGCAGTGCAATGAGTCATGTAATGTTGAGAGCTCCAGAGGGGCTCTCTGAAGATAACGCTTGCAGTCGAAGTGTTGGTAAATAACCATATACCTTGCCAAAGGGAGGGAGCGATCGGGTGATTGGAGTTTAATTTGAGGAATTGGAATTGATAATTGAGACCGAGATGTCATATTCTGAAATACTCTATTTAACTCTTAAAGTTAGTGACATTCATGTAATATAGGGAAACTTAAAAAAAAAAACTGCAGTAAAATATCAGTGGGAAATATCATGAATGATAGAGTCATGTGAAGATTTTGTGTTCAGGTTACTGTGCAAAATTGGATTCTAACTGCAGGGCCCATGCTGTTCAAGAGCATGCCGATAAGAACTGTAGGGTCTGGAGATTTAGTTAAATTACCTACCCCCAATATTCTCAACCATTCATTTTATTCATTAAATATACAACATATCAGAGATCTGTTACGTGCCAGGCATTTTCTTGCTGCTGGAGGAATATAGCACTGAACAAAACAAAAAGTTCTTCCCTTACGAAGCTTAAATTCTATAGAGAGAAGACAGAAAAAGGTATGGCGGTACCAAGTGAGGGGTGTTATGAATGAATGAATGAATGAATGAATGAATATAAACAAAATAAATCGGAAAGTGCAGTAGAACGTGTAATGGAAGGGGTGCGGTGTCACAGGAAGCACAGTGGCCTCAAGGCTTGTGACACGGATGGGCCCTTGAGGAAAGGCTGAAGTTGGTGAGGGAGCCCGTGCCAGTGTCTGTGGAGAAGTGCTTTCTCCAGAGAGGGGTCGGAAAGTGCCAAGCCTCAGGCCGGGCGGAGTGTGCTTACATCCTGGAGGAGAGTCAGGGAGCTGTGGGGCAGGGTGGGATGAGCAAGAGAGAGGATGGCAGTTGAAGAAGCAGGAGATGTTACCGTTCCCAGGGCCAGGACCTTTACGACACCTTTTACTCTGAATGGGAGGGAAGTAACCGGTGGGTCTTGAGCAGAGGAGGGCCACGTTGTCATTTTGCTGTGTCAGTGTGACTCTGGCCTTTTGTTTTGAAAGCGGTGTGCAGTGAGGCAAGGGAAGAATCAGCTGGGAGGCTGTTCGGTAATCCCGATGGAGATGGTGGGGGCTCAGGTGGCAGTAGTCATGGGGGAGGAGGAAGGAGGGAGAAGTTAGAGTTTAGACATATTTTTAAGGCAGAGCTAAGAGGGTTTGCTGATGGCTTAGATATGGAGTGCGGGGGTGGGGGGGGAGAAAAGTCAGGGATGACTTGGAGGGTTGCATTATCATTTACTGCGATGGGGAATCCAGGAGGAGCATCAGTCTTGGAGGGGAAACGTCTTTGAGGGCAGTTTGGACAGGCAATGTGAAGTGTGAAATGTCTGTTACACACGTAAGGGACGATGACAGGGAGGCAGCTGAAAATAGGAGCCTCGAGTTCAGGGAAGAAAGAAGTTCAGGCTGTTGTCATAAGACCCACTGAGATGGCCTCCAGGGGAGGAGCGCAGATGAAAAGCAGTTTGAGAAGTGAGACCCTGGTCACTCTAGCATGAAGAGGTTGGAATATTGAGGAGTAAGCTAAGAGGAAATGGCCAGTGAAGTAGGAGAATCAGGAGAGGGTGGGGTCCTGGAAACCCAGCAGAGTGTGTTTAAAGAAAGGGGGGAGAATCAACTCTGTCAGATACTGCTGATGGGTCTGGTAAGATGAAAACTGTTAGATTTAGTAAAAATAGTCTCCAGTGCTTTTTTAAAGGTTATTTTTCCAGTTTTATGGAGAAATAATTGACATTTTTAAATCTTCATCTGAGGATATATTCATTAATTTTAGAGAGGGGAGGAGGTGGAGGAGAGAAAGAAAAAAACATGGATGTGAGAAGGAAACATCCATCAGTTGCCTGTCTATCTGCCCTGACCAGGGATCAAACCTGCAACCTTTTGGTGTATGGGATGATGTTCTAACCAACTGAGCCACTCAGCTAGACCTCTCTGATGCCTTTTTACCCAGGTGGCCTTCAGTGAATTTAGTTAACCTTTCTCTGAGATAACAGTGGTACCTGCCTCATAGGGTGATTGTGGTGAATAGTTTAAATGGATGAGATAATTGGTTTAAAGTGTCTGCTTCAGTATCTGGCTGTTGGATAGTTTGAGGTGGAAGTCATCGGTGGCTTTAACAAGAGCAGTTTCAGGGAGAGCCGTGGGGACAAGAGCCTGATTGCAATGGTGGGTTCAAGTGAGACTGGGAGACAGCTCTTTGGAGTCCCCCAAGAGAAATGGGACATTCATTCCGGGGGATGTGGGGCCCACAGAAAGGTGTTCTCTCTGTCTCTGTCTCACTGTTTATATGCTGACGAGACCCATCCTGTAGGGAGGGAAAATTGATGTATTTGGATTTGGCATTGTGAGGTGGTTTGGTTGTAGATAACAACTTGACTGAAATAATTAGATTTGTCTTTTGTTTCCTTGCCCTCTTCTGCTGAGTTTTTCATTTTTCTGTTCACCAGATATTTACTGAAGGTTCAGAAGATGCCAGGTACTGAGCTTAGTGCCTGGTAGAGAGTGGTGATGAAGGGGCATGTTAAATAGGAATGACCCTACATTCTCAGGAAGCAGCTGCTACCTGGTGAGGGTTGGCTTTCTAAAAACACAAATAAGTAAATACAGATTTTGATGAAGGCTTAGTAGGAAAAGTACAGAGTACTTTCGAGAGAGAATGCCATGGTGTGATTTAGACTGGTGGCATTAGAAGGTCTCAGCTGTGACAGGTGGCCGTGAGTGAGAGGAAGAGTTTTCCAAGTGGAGGGGACGGAACACAGAGCAGCCTTGGAGCAGGGGAGAACTGGTGCCTTCATGGGTGGCCACTGTGGCCCAAGAAGTAGGAGGGGACCGGTGGAGCAGAGCCTTGGTGCCTATGTTAAGATTCTGGGTTACACTCCAAGAGCCGTGGGAAGCCACTGAGGAGTTGTGAAGTGGGAAGTGACACGATTAGATTTGCACTGGGAAAAAGCCCATCTGTCCTGTGGTGTGTCATGGTCAGTGGCTTGGAGCAGGCAACGGGGGTGAGGGGAGAATACCAATCTAGGGGGAAAGACAGTATCTATGAAAATATTTAGACTGAAATATTTATCATTTTGCTATAGAAAAAGAATTGAAAATATCCTTCTTTTTGGTAGAATTTGCTTTGAGTTTACCAGGTTTCTCAGCAGCTGTAAAAGGAGCATTTTCTTGTTAAAAATAATATCAGTACAGAAGAGTCAGATGAAGATATCAGTGATTTCAGTTTAACAAGAAAATGAGACTTTGTGCCGGAGCCGGGTGGTGCAGTGAGTTGGAGCGTCATCCCACACACCGAAGAAGGTCATGGGTTCGATTTCCCGTTGGCCACATAAGGAAGGAAACTGACTGATGTTTTGATGTTTCTCTCTCCTCCCTTCTCGTTCTCTAAAAAATAAACATGTTCTTGGATGAGGATTAAAAACTATGAAACTTTGCAAAAAATTGTTGTAACTTTGTGAAAAATTAAAAATAATAAGACCATATCAACCTTTTTTCCCCAGAAAAAATACCAGTGACACAATATTAGAGATAGAATCTACGTAAGAAAACAGATTAAAGTATATGAATGTGTACTAAGAATAATCAATATGTTTATATTTTAAGTGTTTACATAATATAAGGAAATCTTAGAATTTTTGCTTTAATGTAGTGAATGTACATTTTTATTTTTTAGAATAAAGGCAATGTAGTAACAGTTTATTAGTTAATAAATAATCTCAAAAGTTCCCTTCACCTTCAAAAGTGTCTTCGTTTGTATGATAAATTATATGGTTAGAGATAGAGGATCTCACCAGTTGAAGGGTCAGACTGCTAAAAAAAGTTGTAGTACAGGATGTACATTTTACCGTACTGATTTAGGCTTCACCCCAAAGAGGTTTCTTAAAACAGAAGGGCAGTTGTAATACCAAGTATTGGCTGTATCAGGTCACCTGCAACTCCTGGGCCATGAATTAACTTGTTTTGAGCCCTCATTTAAAAAAAGAGAGAGGGCGGGGAAGAAAAGAAGAAACAGAAGTTATCCCCTGTCTAGACAGTCTACTTGCAAGAGTTCTATCTTGGTTGTAATTCCAGTTTTCTTTTCTCATGCAGGCATTTTATAAATGCTTTCCAGAGTCAGAAGAGTTGGGACATTTTACCATCTGCAGTTTCTCTGCCTGGCTGATCTGAGCTCAGACCTGCCAGTTTGTGGGAGATGGTAGACAACACCCTGTAACAGCTGAGTAAGTAGCTGCTGCTGTGTTTCATTTTACTGTTTTTATAAGTGAAATTTTATAGCCTTAAAGTTTTAAAATATTATGCATTTTAATTGGGTTCTTTAAATTTTGTTTTGAATAATGATGGCAATTATTATAATTATAATAAGTGAATATTTATAAATAGTGAGATTCTGGAAGAAATTAATCCCTTGATGATTAAAAAAATTAAAACATTTCCATGCAAAATACTTGAGCTATTAAGAAGCATAATGAGGATTTAAATGCATATATAAAAAATTTAAAGGCATTCTCTTTAGTGTTTTTTTCAATTTTATATAATGAAATGCAAAATTATTACTAAGGCAACTGTTCTGAATTTTTTTAAATACAACTATATACAACTGTATCTGTCTTTAACACAATGTATTTTGGTTAACTTGAAATAAGCATGGTTTTTTTTAGTGTAAATTGAATTTTAATAGCTCTTTCTATTTGGAAATAATGACTTTTTTCCTGCTAATGTAGATAAGAACACAGAATTTATCGAATTTAACTTTATTTCTGAGGGAAGAAGGACATTCATTCTTTCTAATCAGAATATCTGAATGAAATTTTAAAAAATTGAACCAGTTATTTTGATAATAAATTGTTTCTCAGAATGGAAGCTATTATTACTCTTGTTATATCTGTTGAAACTGTTTTGACAAAACTAGGAAACGATGAAGTGGTGGTACCAGGGCCTTGTTTTGGAATGCCAAGTTTAAAAACAATAATATACACCACATGGGGTGTATAGTCACCACATGGAGTTAATATAACCACATGGGGTTATTTTGCTCTGCATCTGTGCCACCCTGTGTGGCAGTCACTGGCCACGTGGACCTGTTGACACGTGATAGGCAGCTGGTCCCAGCTGAGATGTGCTGGGCATAAAACACTACATTTCAAAGACTTCGAATGTAAAAGAAGACTAAAATATTTTACTCACCATTTTGTATGAATCACATGTTAAAGTGATAATGTTTTGGATATATTGGGTTAGATAAAACATTAATTTTACATTTTTATGTGACTGCTAGCAAATTGAAAATTACTTGTGGCTTCTACTGCATTTCTAATGGACAGGACTGGTCTGTATCATCATATACAATCAGCATTCTTAGTCATCCATTATTCAGCCCTCTGTAGGCCTTTAATCTTCTGGTCTGTGTATGGATCAATTAGCATAAATCTGTATTGTTTGAAAAATATGATTCTTTGGTTTATCAAATGTTTATTGAGTACCTACCATGAGCCAGACACTATTCGAAGCACTAGAATACAGTAGTGAACAAAATAAGCAAAACGCCCTGCCTTTATAAAGGAGTTGACATTCTGTTGGAGAGACTAAAATAAGAAGTAAAATATGTAATACATTAGAAGGTAATAAGTTCTCTGCATAAAATGTAAGAGCGAAGTTCACTTACTGAAAAGGCGATATTTGAGCAAAGAGTTGAAGAAGGTGAGAGAAAGACCCCTGTGAGTATTTGGGGGAAGAGCCGTCCAGGCCAGGGGCCCCTAATCCCCAGGCTGTGAACTGGTGCTGGTCAGTGGCCTGGTAGGAACAGGAATGGGCCACACAGCAGGAGGTGAGCAGTGGGCAAGCAAGCAAAGCTTCACTAGCATTACTGCCTGAGCTCCGTCTCCTGTCTCCCCCAGCCCCCATGTGTGGAAAAACTGTCTTCCACAAAACCAGCCCCTGGTGCCAGAGAGGCTGGGGACTGCTGGTCTAGGTAGAGGAAATAGCGAAAGGAGAGACCTGAAGCAGGCGTGTGTCTGTCTTGCTGGGATGGTAGAAGTGAGTGCTGGAGTAGAGTGAGTGACGGGGAGAGGAGGAGATGAAAGGCGATGGGGGATCACATCACGTGAGCAGTGGTTACTTTAAGGGCTTCGGCTTTGAGCGAGATGAAAAGGAGTTGGTGGGGTTTGAAAAGAGAAGTGAGATGGGTTTTCTGTTGACGCTGCTGTGATTTGAATGCTCTGGGGTGAGCGTGGGAGATGGCAAGGGCAAAGCAGAGAGGCCCAGTTCAAGGTGACTGCAGTGACCCAGTTGGGAGGCGGTGGTTCCTGAGACCGTACCCAGGGGAAGCGGTGGAATTCCAGTTACAGTGGGTCGTTGTGACATGACACATGGGGTGGGAAAGCAAGAGTTGTGTCGGCGTTGACTCAGCTTTTGGCCTGAACCACTGAAGGATGGAGTTGCCTTTTACTGAATTGGGGAAGATGGTGGGAGGCACAGATTTGGGGCAGCACCAGGAGCTCAGTTTTGGACACATTAAATCTGAGATGCTTCTTCAGTCATCTAAGCAGAAAGATCAAGGAGAAGAGTCCATTAGCATTTACAGCCCCAAGAAGGGTTGGGACCACGAAGGGAGTGAGAGAGTAGGTGGGAAAGGGGAGAGCAAGGGACTGCTGCAGCACTTGGAGGTCGAGAGGTGAGATGGGTTCCGCAAGGGTTGAGCGGACCTGAGGGAACGGACCACGAGGCGAGAACTGGGATATGCTAGTCGCCAAGGAAACGGCATTTCAGGGAGGCAGGAGTGACCAGCCATGGGAATGCTGCCGGTGGGCGAGGGAAGGTGTGGCGAGGTTTAGCGATGAGGAGGACGAGAGTGCCTCAGCGAAGTGAGAGACAAGAGCCTGAGCAGAATGGGTTGGAAGGAGAGTCGAAGGGAATGAATCGGAGAGGGGGATATACAGACTCGGTGGAGAAACTGTAGAGTCAAGAGGGGTCAAGGAAGTTTTGGTTTTAGTTTTTTCAGTGAGAGAAATTACATTTCTCTCAGCGTATGCATTAGGAAGATTTTAAGGTCTTCTGAAATGACCCACCAGATACCAGCTTTGTGACACTAAATACCATCGTGTGTGTGTGTGTGTGTGTGTGTGTGTGTGTGTGTGTGTGAGAGAGAGAGAGAGAAGGATCAGTGTTTCCCACTAGGAGAGTTTCATAGAGTTGTGTTTTGTAGAGTGTATGTGCATGTGTGTGCGCGCAGAGGTGGGCATGGATAGTGTTAACAGTTGCTTTTGTAATTTTTAGGAATTTTGGCTTCGTTTCTTCTTGCTCAGGGTCTGCATTCACATCCTGATAACTAAAAATTTTAAGGAAACAAGTGTTAAGATAGTTCACCTCCGCTGGAAGTGTTGAGAGAACTCGTGTTTCGGCGTAGTTTCTTTTCCCCAACTTAGAGGAAGTTGCCAAAAGCATTGGAAGAGGTGGAGGCAGGGGGACACCCAAGGCCCTGTGATGAGACATTGCCGGAATACCTGGGTCTTAGATCTGATTAATAACTATGTGGAACACTTAATCGCTGTGTCTTTCAGTTCCAACAGATACAAAATGAGGGTAATATTTGCTCTACCTACTCCATGAGGTCTTTATGAGGATCAAGTAGGTTAGTAGGTGAAAGTGCTTCGCCAACTATAAAGCATTCTATAAATGTGAAGTAATAGTGTTAAAAGCAAGGTAGGCTTCAGGATTTAGTGACAGTATTTGTAACAACTGGAGAAAAATGGAATGTAACAAAATCGGGTTGAGAATAATTGCAATACATAATAATACTCGTAGAACCTTCAAGAATTTGCCTTTTGTGTATGCCAGGCTTTGTTAATGACACCACAAGTTCATCATAGTTGGGCCATCATAGAGAATCGTGGTTGAGAGACATGGCTGAGAGCCAAAGAATCAGCTTGTCCCCAAGGAACCTCAGAATCACTGAACATCTGACTGTTTTGGCACGTTAATGTTAGTTCGCTGAAACTATGTGGAAGAGCCACTCTCTTAATGGAAAATATTCAAAATATGATGATAAATTTTATGTCAGGCTTGAGAGCATTCCTATATTTGATACTTGAAGTGGAATTATGGTCATACTTTATTTTCATAAGGGATTATGTGATGGGAGATTGAGAAATTTAAAATGGGTAGCCAAGGTCACTCCCATTAACGATGATGTGAAGATGAGCGATTCTCAACAAAACAAGTATAAAACTGGACAAAATTGACAAAAATAATCATTTCTGGACACTGGAAAAGCGGGTGACAAATGCGCTGGTGTTCTGGGTAAGAAGAGTGGGAGTTTGTGGCCTTCTTGTATGGGGCCTCTTCTGTTCCCCCACTCCCACCTCGGTTGGTAAGAGCTGCAGTTTTGTCATCCTACAGTTTTTACCAGAAATGAGGGACTTTGTAGTGGGGGCTGGGGTTGTGGGTGAAAACCCCACAGCTTTGCTGGCTGAAACTGGCACACTCAGTTCATAAAGGATGGGGAGAACCTGCAACTTTGCCATCTCAGGTTTTCAGTCCTGGTTTGGGGCCACCAGGCAGAAATTGAACAGGGCAAGCCTGGCAATGAGAGCCATAGGAGCCTGTGATTGGCTCTCCACATGTCTGTGGCGACTGCTAAGCTTTGCATGGCCAGGGGAGGCCCCTCAAAAGCTTGGGTGCAACTTGGAATGCTCCTTGGCCCACAGACAACTCCATCAGCAGAGTGGGGAACCCTTACAGGTGCAATGTTTGGGCACAACCTCTGCTCAGACCTCTGGCTGACCACAGAGGTAATGTCTAGGGAGCCAGGCCAGAAACTAGAAATGAGAACTTTGAAAACTCAGCAAAATCATCAGGGGCTACACTTCATCGAAAGAGACGGGTTCTGTAGTTTAAGTTCAGACAGATTTCTAAAAGGACCATCAACCCTTAGAATCCTGAGCTTTATCAGCTGATGAGGTGAATAAAATGTAGTATATCATGTAGTGAATACTATTTGGCAATAAAAAGGAATGAAATATTGAAAGATGCTATAATGTGGATGGACTTTAAAAATGTCAGGCTAAGTAAAAGAAGACAATCCCCAAAAGCTGATTTTATGATTCCAATTATATGAAATGTCAAGAACAGATAGCCATTCATTAACAGTATCAAAAAGACCAAAATACTTAGGAATAAACTTAACAAAAGAAGTGTAAGTCCTGTACCCTGAAAAGTACATTTTTCTGAAGAAAATTAAAGTATAACTAAATAAGTGAGAATATACACTGAGTTTATAGGTTGGAAGACTCAATTTTGTTAATGCAGCAGCTTTCCCCAAATAGATCTATAGATTCATCAAAGCCATTGTCAAAATCTCAGAAAAGATTTTTGGAGAAGAGTATTTCTAGACATTGGAAAACAGGTTCTAAAATTTATATGGAAATGCAGAGAATGTAGAACAGTTAACATAACTTTTAAAAAGAAGGATGAAGATGAAGGATTTAAACTACCTGATCGCAAAACCTACTGTAAAGCTGCAGTAATGAAAACAGTGTGGTATTTGCAGACAGACCGACATCTCAGTCAGTGGAGCAGAATATCCAGAAATAGAACATAGAGGTGGTCAGTTGCTTTTCAACCAACGTGCTAATGTAATTCGGTAGAGACAGCGCTGCCTTTTCAACAAACAGCACTGCCGCCGTGGAAAGCCACATGAAGTGAAATGTACCTTGGCTCTCTACCTTACCGCACGCACACACAAACGCACTAAAAATGGGTCGTAGACCAAAATGTGAGGACAAAAGCATGTCAGGAAGTCTTTGTGTCATTGGGCTGGACAAAGATTTAGTAATAGGATGTAAAAAGTGTGAAGTATCAGAGAAAAAAAATGATAAATTGGACTTAATCAAAATTAAAGTTTGGGTTTTCAAAAGACACCACCATTAAGAAAGTGAAAAGTCAAGCCACATGCTAGGAAAACGTATTTACAAAATATGTTTGATAAAGGATGTTTATCTAGAAAAAGATCAGTCGTAAGACAGCAATCCAATTTAAATAATGTGCAGAAGATTTGGATAGACATTTCACCGAAGAAGATGTTTGAATGGCAAAGAAGCACATGAAAAGAGTTTCAACATATGTAATTAGTCACTAGGGAAATGCAGATTAAAGCTGTAGATAAGATAATTGCTTCACATTCACTCTAATCAATAAAATTAAAAAGATTGTAATCCGTGTGTGTGTTGGCAAGAATGTGTCAACACCTGAATGCTCACACGTTGCTGGTGGGAATCGAATGGGATGTAGTCATGTTGGAAACCGGTTTGGCAGTTTCTTTACAAGTTTAACATGTATTTAAGCAGTTCCATTTCTAGGTGTGCTCTAAGGCAGGTGTGTCAAACTCATTTTCACCAGGGGCCACATCACCCTTCAAAGGGCCAAATGTAACTTTAGGACTGTATAAATGTCAGTACTCCTTAACAATTAAACGGGAGCTCGGCGTGGCTGCCGGGTAGAAACAAGGTGCTGGGCCTGGTAAAACAAGATGGGGGGCTGGATTCGGCCCGTGGGCCTTGTGTTTGCCACCTGTGCTCGAAGGACAAATAACAGGATGTTCAGATGAAGACTTGTGTACAGTGTTCATAGTAGCTTTATTTGCGATTGCTCAGCAATGAAAAGGAGTGGATTATACACACACACACACACACCCCAATGTGGATGAACCTCAAAATAATTATGTTGCATGAAAAATTCAGACACTCCTCCTTCCCCCACCACTCCATTTAGGTGAAATTCTAGAAAATGCAAACTAATCTATAGTGACAGAGAGCAGATTAGTGGTTGTGTGAGGATGACTCGGGAGAGGAGGAAGAAGAGGATCCCAAAGGGAAAGGCACAGTGAAACACTGGGGGTGACGTTATATATTCCTTTTCTTGGTTATGAATGATAGGTTCATGGTGTATACATATGTCAAGTTGTACATGTTAAATATGTGCAATTTACTATGAAACAATTACACTTTAATAAAGTTATTCTTAAAAATGCACCCATTCAAAAACAAACAAACAACATGTTCACAGCAGCATTATTCACAATGGATAAAACCTGGGAGCAACCCAGATTCATCAACTGGTGAATAAATAAAACAAAATGTTCGCTACACAATGGAATATTGTTCAGTTACAAAAAAGAATGAAGTCCTTCTGATGTGTACGATAACATGGATGAACCTCAGAAACATTATACCAAATGAAGCCAGAAACAAAGGACTATATATTATATGATACTATTTATATGAAGTTTTAGGAAAGGCAAAGCCGTAGATCATCAGAAAGGTGGAGCAGATTGGTGTAAACTGGTATGAAGGAAGTGTTGGAGTGATGGATGTGTTCTTGGTAATAGCTGTGCAGTTGTGTAAATTTACTCACCTAAACAGTTGGCTTTCATGGCATATACATTGTACCTCAATAAAACTATTAAAAAATGTGTAGCCACGGGAAAGTTAAGTTCTCTTTAATATGACCATTCAAGAAATTAGAGTGTATTGCTGATTTCATTGTAATAGATTGATTCGGAATACTTTGGTGTGAGAATTACTGTTCTATGTCAAATGCTCTTTGGGTATTTTAAAAATTAAATTTATTGGGTGACATTGGTTAATAAAATTTTATAGCCTTCAAGTGGACAATTCTGTAATACACCATCTGTACATGGCGTTGTTTGTTTACCACTCGAAGTCAAACCTCCGCCTGTCACCATGTATTTCACTCCCTTGACCCTTTACTGCCTTCCTCCCCGCCCCCTTTCCTTCTGGTAACCAGCATTCTGTTGTGTGTCTCAGTGTTTGTCTGTCTGTCTTGTTTGTTCATTTGTTGCTTTCAGTTTTATATCCCCACTAATAGTAAAATGGAAATATTTATAGTTGTCTTTCCCAGAATTTTGTGATTGGTAACAGCTTTATCTCCTTTGCATATAAACGAACATTGGTTTAGAGTGATGGTTTTATGTTTGACAACTGTTAACACTCCCTATTAAGAGAAATGCTAGTTTCTTAATAGTAACAGTCTATTCATGTAAAGTAGTTCAAATACGTGGTGGGAGGTTATCTTCACTGTTCAGTTCTTCAGGGAAGAAATTGATGGCAGCTAGCACCTTTGTCTCTTTTAGGTACAGAAAGGCACATCCTGCTAGGCCTGGGGTGTCCACCCACCTGTCCCCAACCCTATGTATGTATGTGAAGACATCAGGGAGTCTGGGCAGGAGATCCTTGTGGGCCTGTTGGTGGGGGGCCTAGAGCGCACCCAAAAGGGAGAAACGCTTCTGGAGCACTTTCCAGCTGGGTTGAGCCACGTTCTGCACCGGGCTAGGAATTGGGATCTCTGGGTCTAGAGGCTTCATGCCTTTGCTCCTGTATATCCTCATACAGAAAATAGGAGATTGAATTTGACTTCCTTAGGTAAATGTGAGCTTCTTGCAGGTAGAAAAAATTTTTAATGAAAAATCAACAACCCTAGAACATTTTGCTCATGATTCTGCCCAAGTTCATGCAAATACAAAAAATTGCTGCAACAACTGATTCTTTGATTGAAATTCATTAAGCCATCTTTCCAAATAAGGTACCTGCTCTTTAACCAAATTCTACTTTTTCGCCTTTCCCCTCTTCCCAAAACACATCCTGTACTCAGCAAAGGTTTGTGGGACACTCATATTAATCAAGTCACTTGGAAGATAAGACATACGTGCGAGGATAAAGCAGCTCGGGGTATGACATAAGCGTGACATGCATTGGGGGGTACATGAAGGAGACAACTCACTATTTGGGAAATCATGATTTCTGCCATGTCCTTTTGAAGGAAGTACTTTTGGTAACAAGTAGATCCATGATACACAAAGTAATACCCTATCTTTGTACTTTTTGAGAGTCTTGAAAATAATTGGGAAAATAACTCCTTTTTCCTATGGGAAGTTTTGCCCACTATTCACTTTCTTATTTTGTTAGTGATCTTGAGTATATAAACAAAAAATACAACCTAAACTGTTGCTTTGAAACTACATCAAACAGTAAGAGTTAGAAATAGGTTCTGCCTACTGCGTCAGACTTACCTTTTTGTAATGTGTGGGCAGATGCTATGTCAAATATATTAGTTGAACTACTTTGAGGAGTATCAGTTGCTTGAAGACACTGAGTACCCATTCCACTGCTGGAAAACTCAGAAATGACTTCCTGGGCTTGAGTACCAGTGACAGGCAGTTTTCTTTTGTGCCACAAGAGGGCGTGCCTATGTTGTTACTAACCTGAGCTTGAGGTCTGAATTCCCTTCTAAAATGGGCCTGAAGAGTTAGGATCCAGGTGATTGCTGGGAAAATGCTAAAGAAAAAGAGTTTTTGACAGTGTCAAGGGACAGAAGCACTTGAAACATACAGTGATGAAAAGGAGGAGATTGTGACTAAAATTCCTTTAAAATAGGAAAGCTTTTGCCAAACATACATCATTACAGATTTCATTCCAGGTAAAACAGTCCTTTTTTTTTTTGGCCTATATTTGAGAACTTTGATTTTTAAATTATGTTTTCCTCCTCTTTTCCAACTGTGTCTATAAATCTTTTCTATCAAGCGAATAATAGAACACAAGGTTTAGTTTCTTAGTACTGGTCCTGAATAATTACAACCAGTTAAAGAAAAATTTGAATGGTTTGTGCTCCATGACTTGAATCTGCATGAAACCTGTTTTGCCCTAAATTAGTAAGTTAGGAAATCTTTGATGAGATTTTCATCCTGCCCCCCCCTGCACTTTTTCCCTTTGTTCCAGCTTCTGAATTACTTTACGTGATGCTTTGCTGTCATGCACAGCTCAGAACGTTGGGTGGGAATGTGGAAAGACACTGTTTCTGTGGACCAACCTCAAGGGCATGGACGTAATTTTAATAAACTTTGACATTGGATATGAAGATCAGAGATAAACAGAGTGAAGTTGGCAGTTGTAGAATTACTCTAATTTAGGGAAACAGTTTTATGTCAGCTGTGTGAATGATTCATGTCAATGTGTTTTTTGATTTAAATTATCCAGGACAGCTTTTTATTTTGCTAGCATTTGTCTCATGAGCACATTGTGTTTTACATAATTATGATTATACTTTAGCAGCTTTTTAAATTGGAAAATGTTGGAATTTAGAAAGAACAATTCTGGGCATCTCCTTTTATTCTGAATACTACTTTTAGACGTTTTCTCTGAGGCTTGTTCCTTGTTCACAGTCATATACTGCCTTGGTTCAAATTATGGCACCACTGTGTTTGAACTTCACAAAAGCAAAGTTATCCCTATAATTTTACTCTTATTCCCTTGAAGTCTGATAATTCCTTAAGCAGGAGAAAGAGAAGTGGAATTACTATAGAAGTTACACAGGATTTTATCTGTGTAAGAGCCAGTTTAGAATGATCATTGCTGGTACACTAAGGAGTTTCCAACTTGTAAATGCTTTCGAGAATGCAACATTAAAAAAAGAAAGAATATAAAAGAGAAAAGAAAAGAATGCTGTAGTCCTTTTTTTTTTGCTTCCACCACAAAATTTGTTAATTGAGAATTTGGTAACATCCACGATAATCTGTTGTCCACATGAATGTCATCC
The DNA here is from genome assembly GCA_004027475.1 of Anoura caudifer. Taxonomy (NCBI): domain Eukaryota; kingdom Metazoa; phylum Chordata; class Mammalia; order Chiroptera; family Phyllostomidae; genus Anoura; species Anoura caudifer. The sequence goes on from PVKU01000913.1 coordinate 292,975, forward strand.
CTCTTGTTTATCGTGGTAAAAAGACGGTAGAGTGTAAATGGTATAGGAACACGTTGTTCTTTTCTTTAAAGTTACTTTTTTTAAATTATGGAATATTGCAGGCGTGCGAGGAAAGTGTAAGGAAGATTATGGAATTAAAATGCTATACAATTATTAAAACATGGTGTGTGTTCTTCCACAAGCGGTATCTATCCTGAATTTGGTGTTTACTATTCTCACATATGTTTTTACGCTTTTACTAAGTGCAAATGTATTCCTGAACATAAAGAGAACGGAGATACTTTTTTTTTTTTACTTTTGTAAATTCCTGAGTGCACAGTACATTATTGTTAATGTAAGCACAATATTGGATAGCAGGTCTCTAGAACGCTTCGATTTTGCATGACTGAAACTTTATATTCACTGAGCAGCAACTCCTCATAGCCCCTGGCAACCACGGCTCTCCTTTGAGTGTCTGTGAGTGGGACTGCTTTGGTGCCTTCAGTAAACAGAACTCACGTGGTACTGGTCTTTCTGTGATTTCACTTAGCATAATGCCCTCAAGGTTCCTTCAAAATGCTGTCAAATGTAGCAGGATTTCCTTCTTCTTAAAGGCTGATTAATATTCCATTGTAAGTGTATACCACATTTCCTTTATCCATTCATTCATGGTTGACTGTTTTCATCTCTTGGCTAATAAGAATAATGCTGCAATGAACAGGGGTACAAATGTCTCTGAGACCCTGCTTTCAATTCTTTTGGATTGACTATATCCAAAATATAATTGCTGGATCATATTGCAGTTCTATTTTTAATATTTTATGGAGCCTCCACATTGTTTTCCACGGCAGCCGCACCATTGTACGTTTCCACCATCGGTGCACCAGGCTGCTGATTTCTTCACATCCTTGCCAACACTTGTTATTTATTTTATTTATCCATTTATTTTGGATAATGGCCATCCTAACAGGTGAGATGATATCTCATTGTGGTTTTGATTTGCATTTCCCTGATGATTATTGTTGTTGAGCATCTTTTTTATACCTGATAGCCATTTGTATATCATCTTTGGAGAAATGTCTATTCAAGTTGTTTGCCCATTTTAAAATCATTTTACTTGTTTACTTACTATTGAATTGTAGGGTGTCTTTATAGATTGTGGGTAGTAACATATCCATAATTATATATCCATACGCAGTTTGCAAATATTTTCTCCCATTCTGTGGATTTTCTTTTCACTCTGTTGATTATTTCCTTTGCTGTGCAAAATCTGGTTTAGTTTTTGTAGTCCCTCTTGTCTAATTTTGCTTTTGTTGCAAGATCAATGTCATGAAGCTTTCTTCCATGTTTTCTGCTAGAAGTTTTATAGTTTCAGATCTTACGTTGAAGTCTTTAATCAATTTTTGAGTTGATGTTTGTGTGTGATATAAGATAAAGGTCAAATTTTATGTTTTTGTTTTTTTTTTCAGATTTTATTTATTTTTAGAGAGAGGGAAAGGGGAGGATAAAGAGAGGGAAGAAACATTGATGTGAGAAAGAAACATCCATTTTTGCCTCTTGCCTGTACCCTAACTGGGGACTGAACCCCTACCCCAGGCGTGTGCCTTGACTGGGAATTGAACCAGTGACCTTTTGCTTTGTGGGATGATACCTAACCAACTGAGCCACACCAGTCAGGGCTCCAGTTTGATTTTTTAGCATGTGGGTATCCAGTTTTCCTAGCACCATTTATTGAAGACAGTGTCCTTTTCCCCTTTGTGTATTCTTGGTGCCCTTATTGAAGATCAGATAACTGTACATGTGTGCTGCTATTTCTGGCCTCTCTATTCTGTTCCATTGGTCTACATGTCTGTCTTATGTTTGTACCAATTTAAGAAGAGTAGCTTTAATACTTCTTTAAGTATTTGATAGAATTCACCAGTGATGTCATTGGTTCTGGGCTTTTCTTTGTTGTGAAGTTTTTGATTACCAATTCAGTCTACTTGTTGTAGATTTGTTTATATTTTCTGTTTCTTCATGATTCAATCTTGTTGGTTGTATGTTTGTAGGAATGTATCTATTTCTTCTGGTTATCCATTTTATTAGTATATAGTTGTTTATATAAACATTTTATTTCCATGGCATCAGTTACTAGGTCTCCTCTTGCATTTCTGATTTTATTGCATTCTCTCTTTATTACTTAGTCATTGTCAGAGTTTGTCAATTTTCTTGATCTTTCCAAAAAACCAACTCTTAGTTTTGTTGATTTTTTCTATTGTTTTTCTACCCTCAATTTTGTTTATTTCTGCTCTAATATTTATTTTTTCCTTCCTTCTACTAACTTTTGGCTTAGTTTATTCTTTATTTTCTAGTTCACCAAGGCATAAAGTTAGCTTGCTTATTTGGGATCTTTCTTTTTATTGTAGGTGTTCACCTCTATCAACTTCCCTCTTAGTGTTGCATCCCATAAATTTTGGTATGTTGTGTTTTCATTTTTGTTTCTCTCAAGATATTTTCTCATTTCCATATTGATTTTTTCCATGATGTATTGTTAATTCAAGACTGTTGTTTATGTCCTGCATGCTTGTGTATTTTCCAGTTTGTCTTCTGCTATTGATTTCTAGTTTCATTCCATTGTGGTTCTGAAAGATACTTGGTATGATTTTAATCTTACGTGTGTGGTACATGTTTTCAAACAAGATATAAATCATATTTGTTGAAAGTTTTTGAATTCTGGAACTTTCGGGTTGGAGAAGATAATCCCCAGATTTCTTTCTTGATTAAAATTCAAGGCAGTGAAAGCAGTCTCATGAGGCAGAGGCGCACCCCACATTCATGGTGCAAAGGCACCATTTTCTGTGTTGAGCAGCGTGTCAGAGGCTTTGTCCCCCCTTCCCGGACAGGCTTGCATGGTGCCACCTGTGCCCCGGCCGAGCAGATTCTTCAAAATAGTCGGTAGCATCTGCACTCCTGCTTTCCCCCTGATTTACCCTCTCTTAGGTAAAGACGTAGTGCACAAAGCCTGCCGGGCGTGTGAGGGAAGTCTGCGGAACTCTTTTTCACAGGGCCTGGGTTGGTGGTGGTGGTGGGTCCTGAGGGATGGAGGCCGATTTGTCATGTGTTTCACAGTGCCTGTGGCTGCAGGCCAGCCCATTTAGCCTTTTGTCTTTTTTCTTGCATAAAACTGCCTGCTTTTCACTTCAGATGGAAGTGTTAGGCACTTCATAGATGTTTGTTTTTGTCACATGTGTGCCATCTGTGGTCTCTTGGCATCTTAAGACAGGTTCCCAAATTGACCAAAGTGTCTGTTGGTCAGTGTCCAGAAGGGTCGGGATCCTGCCCTGCATGTGTGTGCGTGACTGGTGCTGCAACACACACGTGGTGCTGTGGGCTCGGTTTTTAAAAGTTGAAATAAGCCCTTTATTTAAAACAGTTTTAGGTTTGGAGAAAATTTGCGAAGGTAGCACAGAGTTCCCATACGTCCCTCACCCAGTTACCCCAGCTGCTGGCTCTCACAGGGTTATGTTGCGTTTGTCAAACGTTAAGGAACGAACTTTGGTACATTACTATTAACTAAAATCTGCACCTCCCTCAGATTTCCCTAGTTTTTCCCTAATGTCCTATTTCTTTCCAGGATCCACCCAGCGTCTGCTGTTAGGTTTTGTCATTATGTCTCCTTAGTGTCCTCCGGGCTGTGACAGTTTCTCAGACTTGCTTGTTACTGATGACCTTGTCAGTTGGGAGGAATGCTGGTTAGATAATGTGTAGGATGTCCCTCAGTTTGGACTTTAGCTTCTGTTTTTCTGATTATTAGGCTGGGATTATGGGTTTTTGAAAGGATGACCACAGAGGTGAAGTGAACTCACCTCTGTGATTGTCCCCACTGTATGAAAGGGAATATGAGACCCACTTGACCTTGATCACCTGGTCAGGGGAGTGGTGATCAGGTTTCTCCCCCATAAATCTATCCCCTGCCCCCCTTTCCATAAGTAAGACACTACATACAGTGTAGACTCGGTTTAAGGACTTTGTTAATTGTTCTGTTTATCTGTACCCTGTTGTGTTTGAATCATGGCTATACTTTTTGGGGGCACTGTATAGATTTTGTGTTTAAAGTCTTAGGAATTAATAAAAATAGCTAGGCCTAAGAAGGATTTGATGTAGTTAGTAGCTGTGTTGAATCTTTCTTCCAGCCCTTACATGTTTGTTTCATCAGTTTTATTTTAGCATCTTTATACTCTGCGCAGGGCATCCTTGTGCCATCTGGGTCATTCTGCTCCCGGGGCTGCACAGCTGGTACTTAATTCTTCTAGTAAAATGAAGCCTGGTCTTCTACAGTTGGGGAAGGAAATTTAGCATGAGAATGTTTTGTCCATACTGAAGCTTATCTAATCAGTATAGCAAAATATATTTAGTCTGATTATTCTGATGGACATTTTTCTACGTATGAGATTGCCTTAGCGGTTTATGAGTTGCGATGCTCCGTGACATGCGTTCTGACGTCACAGCAGGTGGCACGGCCCCGCACATGCCTCTGCGGCCGGCACAGGCGCTGAGCCGTAGGAGTTCAGGTTACAGACTGCTGCTGGTTTTTGTGTTGCGCATGAGACGCAATTCTCAGTGGGTTTGATTTTTTTTTGTCTGATGTTTGTGCTGAACTCAGGTGACTATATTTTTACTTCAAGTCCATTTCTAAATAAGAATGAAAGAAGAATAAATTATTTTTAGTATAAGAATGTTCTTGAAATTACATACATAATGTTTTTGTTCATTGCATCATTTTACATGCTTTTAAGGTAATTTACTGCTTCAAAAAAAACAACCCTTATAATAAAGTTTGTGATGCCAAAAATGACCAATTTTGCAAATCCACATTTGCAAACATTGGATTTCATAGTTGCAAACATTTAAGTGGACCAGTTAAAGTCTGTTTTCAGAACATTGGAACTTCATGTTCCTTCTCATTATTGTGAACTTACGTAAGAAATAGTTCTCTGTGTGTTAGAATATTTTGTCTTTGTCTGTCTTAGAACCCAATACTAAGGGAAACATTTAAAAAATACATTAAGAGAGTTTTGCTCACTTCATGGTTCCTTGGTGGACAACTCAAAAACAGAATAGTGCTTTTAATCAACCATAGGGGAAATCCTTTTCCTGGCCCCTTGATTCTGCTTTCAGTCACTTAAAAGATTCTAAGTTCATCGGGGGGATTCCCACATGTTCTATAATAAGCCCCCTTTGAAGTTTTCGTGTATGTGAAGAATGTGGCATGGTGTTAACGTTGCACGCGTCCAATAGCTCCATTGCGTGAGGGCTGTTCAGTGTGCCGTTACTGTGTCTGAATATTACTCATTCTTTTTTCTACTCATGGCTGTGTAAGAATGAGAAGAGCTGAGCATGATGAAATGAAATATAAAAAATTGATTCGTTCTCAGGTAGGTTAAAGGCCCATTAGGTATCTGCTCTTTGGTTGTATCCTGGCTCTTTTTTCCTACAGTAAGTAATGAAAACTGCAGAGCTTGGAATACAGTGGGCTGGTACCTGCCCTGTTCCACACTAAACATGCCCCTCCCTCACCCGCCACCCCACCCCACCCCTCAAGCTGCAGGCTCCCCTGTCCTTCGAGCTCAGGGTCAGGCATGTTTCTACACCTCTGATTGGCAGGGTTGCTATCTGCTGTTACTGTAGAGGTCAGTTTCTTGAAGTGGTCTTAAAAAAGAGGATAAATGTGGATCAGTTTTGGAGGAAGTATCCTGGGATGAAGTTCTGTGATATACCGTGTGCAGGTAGCATACTATGAAAACGTCAGAAACTTCCAGTGCGGACCACCTGTGCTGTACCTGTGCTTTCCTAAGCTGCTGTGAGGGAGTGCCTAGAGTGGGACGAGGCTACACTTACATACACACCTGTCTCTCCAGGATTGCAGGGAAACCCCAGCAGCGAACAGGAGCCTGCCATCCGCCCGCTGTACCACTCGGCAAGCACACTTGCAGAGTTAGCACCAAATGGATGTTTTCTTAAATGAGAGGAAAACCAGCAACTGGTGTAGAGAAAGCAGAGTGCTTGGGGGTCGTCTGCCTTGTCCTCTGCCAACATGGTGCCCAGGCTTCTGGACGGTGTTTGTTCTTTAGGACGGTTCAACTCTCAGAGACAGGACTGACTGACTGACTGGGGGAAATGGGCAGGGACCAAGGCTGCATTCCCAGAAGGCTTTGAGAAGTCTTCCAAACCCCATCCAAAGCTAGCAAACAAACAAAAAAGTTTCTCTCGCATTTTCCTAGTTCATCTCTCAGGCCTTTACATCTCAAACTTACCTGACATTTTCATGAAACACTGAAGTTTTATGTTCTTACGCCAGGAAGATTCAGCTCTGTAAGGAGACTAAAGCTGTTACCCATGTTTTATTTCTCCCCCTTGAATTTTGCTTCTTCTGTAAAATGCCCTGTATTTTCCCTCTGGTTGTAAATTTTCAAGAAATTTTACATCTGAACCACCTCCTGTTTGCCTGTCTGTGCTTTTCAGAGGACCCAAGTCAGTCCTTAAGGTCCCGCTCTGTGCCTGTGCCGGGTTTGTCGGAGAGCGCTGCGGGGGCTGCCTCGTGGGTTCCTGGCCAGCCTGCTGGAGGGCAGCTGTCTTCACAACCAGCCGGACTGAATCTCGGGGATTGTTTCTAGGCTGCTCAGTGGTGACCTCTTTCAGTACAATTTTTTCCAGCTTTGTCACACTAAGATGAAGAAACCAGAGCTTTAATATTAGGTTATCCCATCTGATTTTTGTCTTGGTCCAAACTCAGAGCATCTAAAAGTGGGGTTGACTTCAGACCTAAGCTTACAAACATTTATCGTGTGCTCACTTTGAGCCAGGCTCTGCGATGAGGTGGCAGGTACAGAAATACAAAGGCCAGGGCTGTCCTCAGCGAGCTTGGAGTCTAGAGAGAGACAGTGTGCAGCGTGGCTGCAGCTGTGGCTGAGAAGCAGTCCGGGTACTCGGGGCAAGCCGTTCTGGAGGCACTGACACAGGGTCTAGCTTTGGGAGCACGGCAGCCAGGAAACTTAGAGAAGATGGGGGTTGTGGTAAGTCGGGGGAGACACAGAGCCGGGGGCACCCTCAGAGCCCTCTGTCAGGTTCTGAGGGTACCCTTGGGGGAAGTTGCTGCCTGTTCGGTGACCTGCAGAGGCCCGAGACCCAGGAGTGTGATAGAAACTGCAGGGTGTTAGGACCTACTTGAGGTTAGGGTTGGCTAAGGAAACAACTCAGACAGTTCAGTTATGAGCATGTGTCAGCGTTTCGTTGCAGTTTTGCAGTGCAAGGGAAGAGGCCCCTGGTAGAGTCACTCTGGGTGGGAACACCTTATAGGAAGAAAGAATGATTAGGTTATTGAAAAGAATGTCTGGTTAAAAATCTTTTGTTACTATTTTTTAAAGTTAGTTATTAATTATGTTTTATTGTATTTTTCATTACCATTTATCTCCCCTGTACCCCTGCCACCTCCACCCACCCCTCTCTCTGCCTCCGGAAGTCACAACACCGTTGTCCATGTCCATGAGTTCTTTCTCTTTTTTCCTTTACTGCTCAATCCCTTCTCCCTAAACCCCCCCGCCACGCCCCGCTGTCATCCTGTGCTCTCTCCAGGAGTTGGTCTATTTTGCTTGTTAGTTCAGTTTGTTCATCAGATTCCACATATGAGTGAAATCATATGGTACTTGTCTTTCTCTGACTGGCTTATTTCACTCAACATAATGTCCATCCATGCTGTTTTGCAAAGAGTAAAATTTTCTTCTTTTTTTTTTACAGCCAAGTAGTACACAATTTTGTAAATGTACTGCAGCTTTTTTAAGCCACTCGTGCACTGATGGGCCCTTGGGCTGCTTCCACATCTTGGCAATTGTAAATAACACTGCAGTTAACATAGGGGAGCTTATATTCTTTCAGATTAGTGTTTCGGGATTCTTCAGGTAAGTTCTTAGAAGTGGACTCGCTGGGTCATGAAGCAATTCCATTTTTAATTTTTTGAAGTACTGAATTTTTTGGACCATAAGATGCACCTAGGTTTTAGAGGAGGAAAATAAGGAAAAGAATTTTGAAGCAAAAAATGTGGTAAAATATTTAATAACATAAATAACATAGGCTGCCACCCCCCACCCCGTGAGCCAGGTAAGCAACATTTGGACTATAAGGTGCACCCCAATTTTCCTCTCAAATTTGGGTGGAAAGTGCATCTTATAGTCCAAAAAATAGGCTAACTCCACACTGCTTTCCACCGTGGCCACGCAAATCTGCATTCCCACCAGCAGTGCACAAGGGTTCCCCTTTCTCCACACCCTCTCCAGCACTTGTTCTTTGTTGATTGCCGTTCTGACAGCTGTGAGGTGATAGCTCACTGTGGTTTTAAATAGCACTTCTCTGACAATTAGTGGTGGTGAGCATGTTTTCATTATGTCTACTGGCCATCTACATGTCCTCTTTGGAAAAGTATCCAGGTTCTTTGCCCATTTTTAAATTGGATTTTTGGGTTCTTTGGTTTTGAATTTGCAAAGTTCTTTATAAATTTTGGATATTAATCCCTTATCCAGATGTACTAGTGAATATGTTCTTCCATTCAGTGGGTTGGTCTTTTCATTTTGTTGATAGTTTCCTTTGCTGTACAAAAACAACTTAGTTTGATGTAGTCCCACTTTTTTATTTTTCTTTTGTTTCCCTTGCCTGAGCACATATATCAGAAAAACTGTTTCTATGGGAAATGCCTGAGAGTTGGCTGCCTGTGTTTTTCTTCTATGATTTTTAGGGTTTTGAGTATAACATTTAAGTTTTTAATCTATTTTAAGTTTATTCTTGTGTGTGGCTTAAGGTGGTTTAGTTTCATTTTTTACATGTATTGTTCAATTTTACCAACATCATTTATTGAATAGACTGTCTTTAGCCTATTGTATATTTTTGCCTCCTTTGTTGAATATTAATTAATTATAAAGCATGGGTTTATTTTGGGCTCTCTGTTCTATTACATTTATCTATATGTTTTATACCAGTACCTATGTGCTGTTTTGATTACTTTGGCCTTGTATTATATAGTTTGATACTAGGTAGCATGATTCTTCCAACTTTGTTCTTCTTTCTCAGGATTGTTGTTGCTGTTCGGGGTCTTTTGTGTTTCCATATAAAATTTTGGAATCTGTGTTCTAGTTCTGTGAACCACCCAGCCCAGGGCCTTTGTTTGTTGGGAGTTTTTTGATTACTGCTTCCGTTTCACTAATTGGAAGCTGGACTCTAGATTCTCTGATTCTTCCTGATTTACTTTTGGAATCTGTATGTTTTTAGAAATTTATCCCAATTGTCCAGTTTGTTGGCATGTAGTTCATAATATTTTCATACAATATTTTGTATTTCTTTGGGGTAAAAGTTGTTACTTCTCCTTTTTCATTTCTGATTTTATTTATGTTGGTCTTCTTTTTTTTCTTGATGATCCTGGTTAAAAGTTTGTCAGTCTTGTTTATTTTTTCAGAGAACCAGCTCTTGGATTCATTGATCTATTGTTTTTTAGACTCTATTTCATTTATTTCTGTCCTGATCTTTATTATTTTTTTCTTACTACTCATGTTGAGCCTTGTTTGTGGTTCTTTTTCAAGTTCCTTTAAGTGTCAAGTTAGATTGTGAGCTTTTCTGTTTCTTGAGGTAGGCCTGTGGTGCTACAAATTGTCCTCTCAGGACTGCGTTCCAGTGTCTCACAGGTTTGGGGTTGTTGTGCTCTCATTTTCATTTGTTTCAGGGTATCTTTTGATTTCTTCCTTGGTCTCATTGTTAATCCAGTCATTGTTCAGTAACATGTTATTTAGCTTCCATGTCTCTGTGTGTTTTTCAGTTTTCTTAAGTGATTAATTTCTGATTTCATAGCATTATGGTCAGACAAGGTACTTGATATTATTGCAATTTTCTTAAACTTACTGATACTGTTTTGTGTCCTAACACGTAGTCTATCTTAGAAAATGTTCCATGCACACTTGAAAAGAATGTATATTCTGCTGCTTTGTGATGAAATGCTCTGAAGAAATCAATCAAATCCATTCAATCTAGTGAGTCATTTAAGGCCATTGTTTCCATCTTGATTTTCTTTCTGGGAGATTTATCTATTGATGTCAATGAGTGTTAAAGTCCCCCACTATGACTGTATTGCTGTCAGTCTCTCCCTTTATGCCTATCAAGATTTGCTTTACATATTTAAGTGCTCTTACATTGCGTGGGGCTACAGGGAATCCAGAGGGTAGAGCTATTTCTCCCCCCCACCCCTGCCCGCCGTCCCGGCTGATGCCATTTGGAGGGGAGTACTCCACCCAAGAAAGGTGGTGTCTGCTGTGTGGAAGAGTGACTCAGCACAGGTATCCTGGTGGCTATCCCTTCAATTCTCTCCCGAGAGCTGTCAACCCCAGACTGTCCTCATGCAGCTCTAGTCCACTCTGCCCTTCCTCTGCTGGAGCCCAGGGTAAGTAGCTGCAAACAAAATTTTGTGCACTGGCTCTTTGAGTGGGTGGCTACATCTTTAGCCATCTTGCCTGGCAGACAGGAGCCCCTTGGCTTTTCACAGCCAGATGTTACGTTGGCGCCTTTCCCGGTTCTGGTGCTCTAGACCACGGAGCCCAGCTTGGAGTTTAGGCCGTATGCTTCTCGGGGGGATCCCCCCTCAGCTGGGATATGCCTTCAGAACTTCAGCTGCTGCTTGTGGGAGCCCCACCAGCCCTCTCGCACCTCCTCACCTCCTACCAGTCTCAGTGTGTCTTCTTCTGCAAGACAGAGGCCTTTGTTTGTAAGGCATCTCTCCAGCTAGTCTTCAGCTGGTTATTCGGGATGCCTTTCCTATAATTTAGTTGTTATTCCAGTTTGATCCTGGGAGGAGGTTAGTGTAGCTTCCACCTAATCTGCTGTCATCTTGGACCCCTGAAATCTTTATACTCTAACTGATCATTGAGAGTTGAACTGGAGAATGGGAATGATTTCTCCAGAACAAGCCTCAGTCTTCTTGAAGTTCATTAGAAAATTGCAGTAGAAAAAAGCATTTTATCTGGAATGCTGTGTGTTTCTCCCCACTAGAATGTTATGACTTACGTAGTAGGCAACTTGGTTCTGTTCCAGACCAGGTTTGGGGCAGTTTTTCTTTGATAGGTTCGAGGTCATCATGGAGTACAGTCAAGTTTTCAGGGGTCTGTGGTGAAGAGCTGTGTAAACTAAGCTGAGGAGAGTGTAGATATTTTACTCTGAGAGCTTCAGGAAGCTGCTGGGGGAATTTGGAAGCCCAGCCATTAGCATGGGTGGTGCACTAGCTGCAGTGCGAGGCTGGAGTGGCAGGGGTAGGTGTTAGCAGAGTCCATTGATTTTCCAGGGAAAAACGATGAGAGCTCTGAGTGCAGCCTGTCTATCCCTTTGCCCTCGTCCTTCCCCAGCCCCTCCACCTGGAATAGCTCTGAGACAGGAGCATAGCTGGGGAGTGGAGGTGGGAATTAGTAGTTGCTTTTTCTCCAGGGGAGTAGGTTTTAACTTTTAAAATTGAGATGGTGGTGGTTCTTACCACAATAAAAGAGATGATGATGTTAAGATGAGGATGAAAAGATGTTAGAGGAAGCAGCCAGACTGAGATAAGAGCTCAATGAAAGGAGTCAAGGCCCTCGGTGGGGGGTAGGGGCCAGGCAGACTCTGCCTCCAGTCCTGGGCCCAGCTGCCCTGCCCCCTCCTTCCCAGCTGGTCCCTTCTGTGTCCTGAGGTTCCACAGGCAGTTTCAAGAGCAGGGGCTGCAAGGCAGGCCCTTTTTGGCCTCGCTCAGGACCTGTTCAAAGCCACTTTCTCCCTGTTCGATTTGTCTAAGCAGGCCCAGGGCCAGCCCAGATGCGAAGGGGTGGAGAAATAAATGCATTTCATCTTTTGGTGGGAGGACTGCCCCGTGTCACACTGCAAAAGAGTGTGGACACAGGGAGGCATTAAATGAAGCAGTTCCAGAACCATGGTATCATCTGGCCTTGGCCTTGAGGCTGTTCTCAGTTATTGCTGCTCTAATTTGCTGTAATTACATAAGATTCTACCCTTCCTCAGAAATCTGCAGGCTGAATCCACTTTAGCCCTCTGCGGGGCATCTGCCCGGGTTAAGGTAGAACCTTTCACATGTGCCCTTGTCCCAGGTGACATACCAGCTGGCACATGGTGATCTTTGCTGTGTTTTCTTGTCACTGTTAAAGGATTTAGGGCAGAGGTGTAGCCAGGTTTCGAGAAATGTGAGGACACCTGACCTCAGGGTGCGATGCGTTTGCAGTGATTTGGGGGGTCAGACCCCTCAACTCTCCTTTGGTTTCTCTGTGGTCTTATTGTTCGATATTGTCTCTGTTCTCTTGCATTGTACCATTTAATCACTGTCACGTCAACACGTTGCCATAAAAGTAACACTGCACAATTCCCTGACACGGATTGTATGGGCAGATTTGAGAATATGCCTTTCTCTCCTACACTTCATGTGGAGAGAGCATTGTCCTTAACTTTTATTCCTGCTAGAAATCTACATTCAAAATGAATAATTATTCTCATTTTGTTTTTCTAATGTCATCCAGGTTGCAAAAATATCTGTCTCTAAGGACTCAGGAGGACTTATTTATGGGAGCAAAGGGAGTGAGTCATACCTGCAAGCTTGGAAATGAGAGTTCACTTGAGCCTCTTCATCCAGTCAGGAGGTTTCCTAGGCAACCATTTATGCAGTAATTAAAAGATGAAGATCTAAGAGGTATGTACTTGGAAATTTTAATCCTCAGCTGCAACCCCTGTCAGATTGAGACCTCCGTATTCATTTTTTTTCATTTAAAAGCTTAACACTTAATTGTAGAAAAACACACTACTAAGATGTGTGTGTATTGTGCTTTGTCCTTATCTTTTTACTACTTTTTCTCTAATGGGAACGTTCATATCTATTAATGCTGGCTCGTTTGGGAAAGCAGGAGAGAAGTTACTGCTGAAAGTGATTTCGTTTAGCTGTGAAGTTATTTGGAAAAGCAGATCATCTTTTCTTGCGCCTGTTTGAGTTTGTTGTCATCAATAGAAGTTCTAGGGTGTGGAGAAGTTTATTGATCATTTGTTTCTTCTTTTCAGTGCTTGAGTTGATACTTATTTATGCCAATGCGTTAGCTATTTTAGTCTACCTTAGATGACCGAAACATACCGCTCTGTGGCTCAGGGGAGAAAGAAGCAGGCTCGTCCATCCGCAAGTAGGAGTGAGGACTCTTTCGGCCAAGTACACACAAACAGCCTCAATTTGCTGAAGGTTCTCCTTTATCTCCTCACTCTCATCCTTTGTCTGTAGGTTTCTGCTTAGATGTGGTGATCATTCCTATTCCTCTCTAAAACACTAATGCTCTCCTCAGTCTTTATTTAACATGGACTTTCCTGAAATTCCCTTTTAATAAGTAAGGGGCATCAGGAAAGAGTAAACTCCTACTAGTTATGTGACAGACTCATTTTCAGTAGAGCTAGAAACCTGAAAAGAACCAGAATATTAAAATACTAACAGTGCCAATTTTAAATAGGGTTATAGTATGACCCTGGACTAGCTGTTGTGAAGAAGTGTGAAACTCAAGCTAAAATGCAGCAGCAAATGGCTGCTTTCTCCTGGAGCCGGGAGGAGCCAGCTCCCCGCTCGGAACACCTGTGGGCTTCAGGGGCATTTGGAGCTTGTAGCCACAAGGATTTGAGTTTTCTTTTGAATGTCGCTGCTGATTCCCTTCTATCGCCAACAGCTCTGAGACTCTCCTGCAGAAATGCGGCAGGTTAAGTAGGTGACCTTGGTTGTGACCCTCTTTTCTTCCTTCTGCGGAAGAAATCACGACAGCAAGTCCTGTTCCGGAGCCGGGCTCTGGATGCTGTTTTTTTCCACAGCAGAAGTGAAAAAGGTTCAATTCTTAGACAAACAGTGTGTGTAAATGTACTTACTTAATCCGAAAGAAAACCATTCTGACACTGACATTTTAGTGGCCTCGATGATGCAGTTCTACCTTTAATTTTAACTTGTTTCATTTAATTAGATACTTGAAGTGCCAGGCTGTAGTTTATGAACTGCCTTAAATTATTTTTAAACCAGGTGGGTTATAAAGAAGGTAATGCTTTGGCTTATGATTTTTAATATGTACATTTCCACATTTTTGTAAGATAAACATCAATTTGTTGATTTGTGATGCGTTCGTTCGCTGAATTTCTCCTGTTTGCCAGTCACTGTACTGGGGAAAGGGGATAAAGAGATGAAGATCGTGTCTTTATGTTAGAGATGCTGACAAGTCCAAAAGGAGAGACATTTAAATAACTTGTTATAATGATGGGAAAACCTTGTGTAGCACTTACTGCATGTGCCAGGCGCTGTTCTGAGTGCCTTGTAGGCATTGATTTTAACTTACGAATTGATACAAAAGCCCTGTTAGTTGTTACTTTTATTTTCTCTATTTTTCACATGAATAAATTAGGGCCCAGGGCAGTTAAGTACTTGTCTAAGGTCATAAAACTTGTTTTGGTTGACACACAAGTGTACTAAATACGTTAACAGAGCTGTTCTTGCAGGGAAAATGGGGACTAGAGGTGTGGGTATCAGTGAAATTTCCCCAAAGGAGGCCATACCTGAGCAGGTCTGTTCCTCTATTCAGAGGAACGGAAAAGCCACGAAATACTGGGGTGGCCAAAAAGTCCATTAAGTTTTTTCCGTGAAATAAAAGACACACTTTTCATTTGCACCAGTAGCTTCATTGATTTGAATATTCTGAGTATGTTGGCTAATCTTCCTCATGGCATAACGGTTATTGTTCTCTGGTAACTCCTCCATCTGATTGCTGTCAGCCTCAGCTGGTCGTCTTGATTGTGGAGCGTTGTCTAGTGAGCAGTCTCCAGCTCGAAACCCCGCAGACCACTGTGACATGTTCAGTCACCGCGCCTTCTCCACGCATGGCACACGTTTTTTGTGTGTGTTTCAGTGCGTTTTTACCCGTCTTGAAATAATAAAGCCTAATATGCTAAAAGTGTGTCTTATTTTCTGCTGTCTTCAATACTAAAATGGCTACGCAAAAATTCACCAGTTTTGATGTTTTTAAAAAATGCACGCTGATATGACAGCTGCCACAATACAGTCTAACAAAATTGCCGAGAATGAAGTTGAAGACAGCAAAGTGCCACTATCCCTGTCTTACGGAAAAAAACAAAGGAACTCCTTTGGCCAACTCAGTACTTGCTTAGTAACACAAAATGCTGCGTCATAAATGGGTTCATAGGTTGAATCAGTGACAATAGAAGATGGTGAGATAGTAAGAATGTACCAGGTTCCTGCATCTTCAGTATAAAAAACAAGGAAGAGAGTTACAGTTTGAGTGCAAACCTTTATTTCCAACTGGTGTGAGATGTGATAAAAACTTGGCACTTAAAAATTCTAATAGAAATAACTGATTTACTTATTTAACTCTGTAAGTATGTGGGTAAATGTGTGACCCCTTTTAAAGGTACTAAGGTGAATTTCACAATCACCAAAGGTTTTATCTTAGGAAACCTGTAAGAATCTATAGAATTAGTCTACTAGTATTTATTTTGTATAAATGCAGGCGAAACGCTGATTCATATCTTTCAGATTAAAAATTGGCAGGCATTACCAATTAGGTAGATTAATTTTATTGTTATAGAGATACAAAATTATTCAGAAGATGGGATTGCTGGTGCCCATCCTTGGCCGCACCACACTTGGCTTCCGCACCTTCCTGTAATGAAGAAGGTGCCCCTTTGAGCATCAGTCGTACGTCTAACCATGCTTTTGCACCCACTGCAATCATAACCTGCTGACTTCTCATTACCCCCACTCTCCACTGATAACCTGTGCTCCACCCTGGCCCAGCTTCATTGGATGACCCACCTATATCCCTAACTGCCTGAGTTTGGGGGCTTCTCGTCATCCGTGATCTCCCGACCTTCCAGCTCCCCACTCCCTAGACCTTGTCTACTCATGGCTCAGGTCAGTAAGCCAGGGAGTCCCTATTTTATCACACCCACATGTCCATCCATCTGGTCCCACAGTTACAATCCATCTCTCCTTTGATCTCTCTGAGCTCCCTGGTCTGCTGGCTCCATTGCTCTGCACTTGTCTGTTCCCTCCTATCTTCCTTCCCTCCAGCTGAGCATCCATGGACCAGGTTGTAAATCTCTGTCTTTCCAAAGCTGTACATTTCCTGACTGTCTTGTCCTTTTGCTTGCACCCAGGCTGCTGAGCAGTGTTGGAGAAAATCCTACAACTGGGTGGATTGGTACCTATTCACACGAATTCAGGGATTGCCCAGCACTGGGCTGCTGGCGGTTGCACCATGTTATTCAGGTTGCTGTCGTTCCGATCATGCATAGTGACCGTTACTAAGCTAATTCACTCTTCAAATGTATGATGCATCTCCTCCCCCTTTGGTCAGGTGATGCACTCGTGTAGCATGGCTTCATCCCACCTGCCACTTAGCCACCTCTGTCCCTTGGGATCCACCACCTGATGACCTCCGGGTTTTTCTTCTTCCTGTCACACTGTCTTTGTCATCTTGGCTGGTTTCATCTCTGTCAAACTGACTTCTCTCAAAAGGCAAGTACCAGTGTCTGTTTTCTAACTGCAGTGAATGTTCTTATGCTTCTCTCCTTTGCCTTCTGCTGGAGGAAGGCTGGAATTTATTGTAGAGTAGCAGGACCCTGGCTCTCTCGTGCTGCGCGTGTGAGTGTGTGTGGGCCTCACTCTGTGATCTTAGCTAGATGCTACGCCAAGCTAGAGACGTAACTGTCTCCTGTGGCTGCTGAATTGTTTCACACCCTGCAGAAATAGTCCCTAGAGGGGAAGGTTTGATTGGCATCTTTCAGATTAGAAGTGGGGAGGAATTCCCCAGATAGATCAGTTTTATTATTAGTGCTCTAAAGCGTTACCTTCAGTGTGGTTCACCAGTGCCCTGCGGATTATAGTCCCCTCCTGCCAGGGAAACCCGAGATCCATTCTGTTCTGTTTCAGGCACTGGCGTGCCGACTCTTCGGTCTGCTGTTGGAGGCTCGCTGCCCACTTTCCTGTTCCTCCTTGTAAATGCTGCCACTCCCACCTGCCACCTCTGTGAGGCTCGATAATCCTTTTTTTTTTTAAACTCTTTTTTTTTAATCACATCTCTTTGTTTGGCTTTCATGTAAAAGTATGAACATTGAGGAGATATTTTTCATCAATTTATCAACTCTTGGCGTTCCAGAGCTGGACGCTTGCGAGTGCAAAGATTGTGAGAGTGACACATCTGGTGGTCGTAAGGGAGAAACACCCGGACCTTGTAGTCATTCCAGCACTTGATCACGAAGGCTGTGAAAGTTGGTGCTGAGCATTTCGTGCCCATCATTGTATATGGGCTTTAAAAAATCTGTCATGATGCCAGTTCAGTCCTGTGTTACTGGGGAGGGCGCTGAGGCTCTGAGGCGTGCAGTCATTTGATCAGGCTCTCAAACAGCAGCCGCACGCTGGACACCATCTAAGTTGGGCTGCAAAGCTCGTGTCCTTAAGTGTGCTGTGAGCATGGTTGCTCTGCTCCCCTCGTTGCCTCTTTTAGAAGGTGAGCCACAAATAGAAGAATTCACAGTCTCTGACAGACAGTGTAACATTGTATATTCGCTTTAGTGAGGAGCTGGAGAACTAGCTAGTGGAGAATCATGTATTGTGATGTTTTTATTCTTCCATTGGTTTCTGCATAGTTGCTGAAGGGCAGTATCCTTATTCTGCCTGAAAATTATACTGCCTTTATTTAGGTTATAGTGCATTTGTTAGCACTGTGATACTCATGTGTAACATGTTCTCCCTGAATTATTTTATTTGCCCCTTTGTTACCTTCTGAAAGAGCCAACTTCAGACTTAACGCTTTAAGACACAGGTGGCAAACGCAAGGCCTGCGGACTGAATCCGGCCCTCCACCTTGTTTTATCCAGCCCGGCACCTTGTTTCTACCTGGAGGCAGCGCCGAGCTCTCACTTAACTGTTCAGGAGTAGTTACATTTATACAGCCCTAAAATTACATCCGGCCCTTTGAAGGCAACTGAGAGGCTGATGTGGCTCCCGGTGAAAATGAGTTCGACATCCCTGCTTTAAAATATCTCACCATGGGTTTATAATTTTAAGTGCCTTACATCTGAAAGAGGTAAAAAGGCAGCGTTATCGGTTACAGAGGATGTATAGGAACTACTTTCTAGATCGTTGAAGGCAGTAGTTTAATTTTAATAGTCCAGTTGTATCTATTGCAGTTAGTGAAAGACCAGCACCTCCACACTTTTCTGAGGAACTTAAGCTGTTCGTACCCGGGGCTGGCCTGGCCCTACTGATGGGAAGTAGGCTTCTGTTTTTTCTGGAGTGTGTGTTTCCTGTGTTCTGATCATAATGTTGGGTTGGCCAAAAAGTCCATTTCGTTTTTTTTCTGTAGAATAAAAGATATATTTTTCATTTTACCAATAACTTTATTGATTTGGATATCCTGAGTATGTTGGCTCTCTCTCACGTGGTACAGTATCGATTGTTCTCAGTTAACATCTCTATTTGATCACTGTGCACTTCAGCTGGTCTACCCGACTGTGGAGTATCCATCATTCGGTGAGAAATCTTCAGCATGAAAATGCGCAAACCACTTTTGACACGTTCAACCAGTCACAGTACCTTTTCCATACACTGCATAAATCTTTTTTGTGTGTTTCAGTTGAGTTTTTACCTTTCTTGAAATAATAAAGAAAACATAATATGCCAAAAAAGTCACTTATTTTATTCCATCTTCAATTTAAAATAGCTTCACAAAAATTCACCAATTTTGATGTTTTTTTAAATGCACACTGATATAACAGCTGTCATAATACAATCTAACAAAATTTTTGTGAATGAAGTTAAAGACAATTAAGTGCTACTAACACCATCTTACAGAAAAAAAAAAAAAACTTTTTGGCCAACCCAATAGTTCCTACTCTCTCTCCCACTTCAACTCCTTTAATTTTTATTGTTTTATTCTACTTTTTATTTTTAAGTATATTTTATTCATTATGATATTACAGTTTTCCCAATTTTTTTCTCCCCTTTATCCCATCTCCACCCTGCCCCCTGCTCAGCCCTCTAACATTCCCCCCTCCCCTTAGTTCGTGGGTTGTACATACAAGTTCCTTGGCTTCTCTGTTTCCTATGCTATTCTTAACCTCCCCCTGTCTATTTTATGCTTACCAATAATTCTTCTTACTCTCTGTACCTCACCCCCCATTCTTGCCCTCCATGTAATCTCCATTTCTCTGGTTCTATTCCTGTTCTAGTTGTTTGCTTAATTTTTGTTTTTGTTTTTTTAGGTTCAGTTGTTGGTAGTTACGAGTTTGTTGTCATTTTACTGTTCATAGTTTTTGATCCTATATTTCTTAGATAAATCACTTTAACATTTCATATAATAAGGGCTTGGTAATGATGAACTCCTTTAACTTGACCTTATCTCAGAAGCACTTTATCTGCCCTTCCATTCTAAATGAAAGCTTTGCTGGGTAGAGTAATCTTGGATGTAGGTCCTTGACTTTCATGACTTTGAATACTTTTTTCCAGCCCCTTCTTGCCTGGAAGGTCTCTTTTGAGAAAACAGCTGATAGCTTTATGGGCACTCCTTTGTAGGTAACTCTCTCCTTTCTTCTTGCTGCTTTTAAGATTCTTTCTTTGTCTTTAATCTTAGGTAATTTAATTATAATGTGCCTTGGTGTGTTCTTTCTTGGGTCCAATTTCTTTGGGATTATCTGGACTTCATGGAAGTCTATTTCTTTAGACAGATTGGGAAAGTTTTCCTTCGTTATTATTTCAAATAAGTTTTCAATTTCTTGCTCTGGTTCTTCTCCTTCTAACATCGTTATGATTTGGATGTTGAAGCACTTAAAGTTGTCCCTGAGGTTCCTAAGCCTCTTCTCATTTTTTGGGATTCTTGTTTTTTTATCCTGTTCCTGTTGGATATTTATTTCTTCTTTTTGTTGCAAATCATTGATTTGAATCCCATTTCCTTCCCTTCACTGTTGGTTCTCTGTATATTTTGCTTTATTTCACTTTGGGTAGCCTTCATTTCTTCCTTCATTTTGCAACCAAGCTCTATCAATTCTGTGAGCATCCCGATTACCAGTGTTTTGAACTCTGCATCAGATAGATTGTCTATCTCCTTGTCGCTTAGCCCATTTTCTGGAGTTTTGATCTGTTCTTTCATTTGGGCCATATTTTTTTTTTCTTGGGATACCTGGCCTGTTACCTTGTAAGGGGGTGGAGCCCTAGGTATTCACCAGGGTGGGGCAACCCTCTTTGCTGTGTTATGGTGCTGTCTGTGGGGGAGGAATCAGAGAGAGAACAATGCCATTTGCTTGCTCTGCTTTAGCCCCACTTTCCAACAAACTCTCCTGTGAGACTAGGAGTTTCTCCCACCTCACAACCCCCGAAGTATTCTACAGCTAGAGGTGTTGAGTCTTCAGTTTCCCATTCAGCCAGCCCTACCCCTGCCTGAGAGGTTCACCCCATACCTCCTCTCCACCCCGCCTGCCCATCTCCACCCCTTCTACCAGTCTGGATGAATGTTTCTTTAACTTGGTTGTCAGAGTTCCATGCAGTTTGATATTCTGGCACTTCTGGTTGTTTATTGTTTTTAAATTGGTTATCCTTCTTTTGGTTGTGCAAGGAAGCAAAGGGTTTCTGCCTATGCCTCCAACTTGGCTGGAACCCCTATTGTTTTATTCTAGACAAACAATTCACATATTATTTTGAGAGGCCATTTTGAGAACTATTTATTCAATAAATATTTATTAAGCATTACTCCCAGCCAGGTATGTACCATTCTGAGTGTTGGGGATGTGGCAGGGCCCAAAACAGCATCTCTGCCCATTCTGAGCTTTTGTTCTGGTGTGGGAGCCACCCTGGGCACCAGTAAACATGTGATAACTATGTCAGTTGATGGTTAAGTGCTGTGAAGAAAAGTAGAGCTGAGGAGGCGGGTAGAGGGAAGTGGGAGTGGAAGGGCATGCTGCTGTTTCAGCTAAGGCATCAGGTCTTTCTGAGGAGGTGATGTCCAACCAAAGACTTGAGTGTCTTAGGTTGGGCTGCTATAACAAAAATAGCATAGACTGGGAGGTTTAAGAACAACAGACATTTGTGTCCCATAGTTTGGAGGCAGAAGTTTGAGATCAGGGTGCCAGCATGGGTGGGGCTCGGTAGGAGGCCCCTTCCTGGTTCTCACATGGAGGAGAAAGAACATCTGCCTCCTGTCTCTTCAGAAGGACACTGATCCCAAGGATGAGGGCTCCACTCCCATGGCCTAACCACGCCCCTGCCCAAAGGCTTCACCTCCAGGTAGCGTGACCTTGGGGGTTAAGTCTTTAACATTAAAATTCTGGGAGAACACAGCATTCAGTCCCCAGCGCTGAGTGGGGTGAAGAGAGCATTCCAGGCGCAGGGCACTGCAAGTTCACAGGTCTCAAGATGAGACTGTGCTCGGCGTGTCAGAGGAACAGTTGGCGGCCCCAGTGTTGTTGCTGGAGCTGATGGGCAACAAAGGAAAAAGCGTTTGGAAATGAAGTTGGAGAGGTGCCCTGGGTCCAGTCCCTGTAGGGCCCTAAACTGGGGGCCAGTTTAGCTTTGATTCCCAGGGCATGGGGAGCTTTTCTGAAAAGAGGGAAAGATGGGTTAGGAGTTTTAATTTTAAAAAGTCCCTTTGGATACTGGGGTGGGCTAGGGGCCCAGCATGGAAGCGGTGTGGTGTAGGTGGGAGGAGGTGGTGGCTGAGGCGGGGTCGGGAGCAGTGGGGGTTGGGAGAGGTGGTTGGGGTGGGGACTGGGGAGGTAGATCTGGTACAATGTGCTAATAGATCAGTTGTGGGATATGAAAAAAAGAAGAGCCAAAGACAATTCCGAGATTTTTAGACAGCGCAGCTTAGGTGAAGGAAGGTGCCAGTTAGAGAGACGGGGAAAGAAGGGATAACATTACAGGGAGGATGTTGGTGGGTGTTGTGTGAAAAGGGTTTTATAGTCAAATAGGTTTCAGATCATATTCTAGAGCATGACCAGGACAGCTGGAATGGATGTGACGGAATGTGGGGGAGAGCCAAAGAAAACCAGTTTTCTTCACCCCCTACTTCCATCACCTGAAAAGAGAACACTGCAGCCGTTAAGCAGCCGCTTTTCTCATTCCCCTCCTCCTGGCCCTGGCAAGTGCATTGACCTTTTTTATAGAGCACAAGAAAGCAGCTTTGATTGTGGCTGAAGCTTTACCTTAAGAGGTAAAAAGAATACTATCAGTCTTCCCATCCAGGGTTACTGTCTGGTGGTATAATACTTTAGAACAGTCAGCTAATTAATTTAGTCCACCCACAATTGGTTTATCCTTTTCTTGACCACAATCATAATGATGGCGCTGATTATTCACATAGAGTCAACCACAGTGGTTGGGTGAAGCCAGAGCAGTGAAGGATGCATTCACAGTTTCCTGAGGAATTTTCTCACCACTATGGGAAGGGAATGGAGCATTTTCCCACAGTGCTAGATTCCAGTAGAATGCCTAGTGAGAGTTCCTTAGGGACTGTGGGTAGGAAACAGCAGAACAACATGACAAAATATTGACAGAGAGTAACTGGAGAGCATTGGGTTTTACAGTGTCGCTCAGCATGGGCAAAGGACAAGATTTTGTTGGCAAACAGAACACTCTCAGGTCGATTGCGAAGACCAGGGTGATGGGGGCTCACAGAGGAGGTGCTCTGGGCCAGCGCACCCTCAGGCTCTCGGCGTAGGTCTGTGTTTGATGATGGAATGTTGCCCCCCCTTCCTACTTTCTTAAAAATAGATTTTTGTTTATTCGGGTTTTTTTTTTTTTTTTTTAGGTAAAATATACGTAACATAAAATTAGCCATTTTCAGGTGAATGGTTTGTTGGCATTTAATGCATTAATGTCATGCAACTACACCTCTATCTAGCTCTGAAACATTTTCATCACCCGAACATAAAACTCTGCATCCATTAAGCAGCCACCCCCAGACTTCCCCTGCCAAGCACCTTAACCTCTTCATGGGGCACAAGGAAGCAGCTTTGAGTGTGGGTGAACATGCAGGCTGCCTGGGACCGGGAAGCCTGGATTGGGGATGCTAGCGTACAGGCATTATCTGAAACACTATTCAGTTGTTGAGGGCATCAAGAAGTTATGTAAAGCAATGAGAATGTTGGATCATTATTGCTTTCTTTTCAAACTGGGATTTGAAATATCCCAAAGTCTTGAGATGTGGCCATTCTTAGAAGTGCCATTGTCCCAGCCCCTTCAAGAACCAGGTTTTAGAAACCTAATAGAACACATTTCTAGAGTACCTGGTGAGCTAAGAGAATGGAGAAAAATACAGGCAGTAGAAGGAATCGCCCTTTCTTTTCCTGTTACGGACTACATGTTTGTGTCCCCATCCCCCGACACTCATGTGGTGTCCATAACCCCCAGTCTTAATGATATTAGGAGATGCAGCCTTTGGGAGATAATTAGGATTTGTTAAGGACGTGAGGGTGGGGCCCTAATGATGGGATTAGCTCCTTGTTAGATGAGAAGGAGGGATGGGTGGAGCTTGACCCCTCTTTGCCTTGTGAAGACACAGCCAGAAGGTGGCTGTCTGCAAGCCAGGAAGAGAGCCCTCACCAGAGTTTGACCATGCTGGCACCTTCATCTTGGATTTACAGTCTCCAGAACTGTAAGAAACACATTTCTGTTGAGCATCGCACCCAATCCATGCTCATTTGTTCTAAAACAGCCTGCTAACAGCCTACTTGACTATGACAATTTGCCTTTTTATTTACTTGTTTCATGGGTTATCCATGCCCACTGTACAAAACGAAATAATTAAATTCAAATAATATAGTGGTATATTCGGTTTAAGTAAAAGGTTGTCTTTTTTCCTTCTAATTGTAATCCCTCTGAGGTAGCTATTTTAATAATTTGAGGTTTATTCTCTTAGACCTCTGTCATCTGGCAAGGTAGCCATTTGCCACTTGTGGTTATTTAAATTTAAATTAATTACAATTAAATATGAATAAATACTCAATTCTTCAGTCATAGCTGTATTTCAAGTGCTCAGCAGTCATATTGACTGGTTGCTATCATGCTGGACAGCATAGGCACAGAACAGTTCCATCATGGCAGCATGTGCTGTGGGACAGCACTGTTTCGGATGAATTCTGCTTATGTACAAACATACACATGCATGTGCATACAAGGTCTGTCCAGAAAGTACCCAGCCCTGTAATATGAGGCATTTATTGAGGAAGATACAAGAAACATTGTACATAGGACAGTGACACCTCAGTCCCCTTCAAAGTAGGCACCTTGGGGCCTGTCTCGGTTCTCCCAGTTGCCATCACCTGCCCATCATATTCTCCTGAATCTCATTGATGGTCTGAAATCTCTTCCCTTTTGAAGGTGATTTTAGTTTTGGGAAAAGCCAGAGTCACAGGGCACCAAATCTGGGCTGTAGAGGGCCGAGTCACCCGGGCGATTGGATGTTTGCTAAAGAATTTTGCGCAAGATGTGATGCATGAGCGGGTGTATTGTCATGATGAAGCTGCCAATCACCAGGTGCTCATAACTGCAGCCTTTTGAATCATCTGAATAGTTTCCATTGGAGGAGTGTATAAGCTTCATGAAAAATTTGATGCAGGTTCCTTTCTCTTCTTGCTCAGTCATTTTGAATGTGACAGCCACAGTGCACATGCTCACTCAATGGCATCTACCATCCCCCACTAACTAATACAGTGAAGTCACCATTGTTCATGCATGTGCCTTCCAGTCCACTGTCCTTGGCTGCCAGGTTACATCAGTGCCGTGTAAACCATTCTGGTTATACTGGCAATAGCTGGACTTGTTCCAGACAGACCTGTGTGTGTGTGTGTGTGTAGATGCACAGTTGACATAATAATTGTATTATATACACTCTTATGCAATTTTTTCACCTAACAGAGTAACTGTTATGTTAGTGTGATCCACAGGAAACATCATGCCAGGAAAAATTTTAAACAGAGTGCATAATTAAACAATTCTAGTAAATTAAAACTTTTTAGATTTTAGAGGTAACTGCAATGTATCTTTAATGTTTGTTCCAAATTTAAACAAAATATTTTTGGAAATAGTCTACTCAGCCTTCTGTATATCAAGAAAGAAGATTCGGGATGTCTTGAGGTTAATTTGCTATGCTTACCATACATATTAATACACATTTTTTTCTTTTTATAACTGGGCTTTTCATCTTTTTCTGTATTCCCATTATTCAATAGATCAGCACTAGTAGCCACTTGGCACATGTGGTTATTTAAATTAAAATTGAGGAACTAAATCGTACTGGCCAATTTCAAGTGCTCATTAGCCACACGTGGTGGCTGTTGGACAGTGTGGACATGGAACGTTGCTGGTTTGTAGAGGGTTCTCTTGGACAGCGTTGCACTAGAAGCTTTCTTCAAATACATTCTCATTAAATGCAGTGACTTGTCCACAGGTGAGGGATGGGGACTCTGCCCAGGAGGGCATGCCAGAATTTCTGGGAGTGGGTGGAGAGCTCGCTCTTTTCTATCTGCCCCAGTCAAGATTCTGATTCTTCTCTCAGAAGATGCGTGTTTATCTTTTGTGAATTAGTATGCCATAGTAAGTTAATTGTGGGAAAGAAAATTGGTTCAGATAGCTTCTCATGGTAAGAACTGGTGATTGTTTAACACACATACTGTTAAACAGCACCTGCCTATAACAGTAAATGTTACGATTCAGTTTAGAATAGAAAGTATTTAGTAACGTTAGTTACAATGAGTGCTGAAAAAATGAAAATGACAAAACAATAGAATGTTTGAAATGCACCCTTTTGTGCAAAACAGGATGTGTTTGTGTTGCCATTTATAATCTGCACTAGTTTATAAGAAACAGTAGTTCCATCTGGAAGAGAATCAGCACAGCAGGGAGATGGATGGAACAGAACGACTTCGTCACTATACTGCCTTTTCTTTATGCACCTTGCAACTAACTATATGTGCTTGCATCACTTAGTTAAAAAAAAGTCAGTCAATAAAATAAGGAAGGAAAAAATAAAACACATCCTTAAAATGTGCAGGATGCAGAACACACTGTTTAGGAGATAAAGGTCACTTAGGACAGAAAGAATTAATTAGACAGCTGAATGAGAGCCAGGGCTGGGCAGGTTTCATGTGACGATCGGGTAGACGCTCAGCAGGCCCCAGGCACACCAGGACCGAGGTCAGCGCGCCATTTCTTACAGGCTGGTTATTTTGAAGCAATTAAAGCTATTTAAAACTGTTCTACTACGTATAATGTAATACATTTTAGAAGAAAAAGATATTCCTAGTACCGAATTATTTTTTTCATGCAATTTTTTTTTTACCATAGCTCAGGAAATGCTGATTTAAACTCTAGGAGATAATTAGCCCAGAAAGATGAGGTTGAAAAGAAATTGTTCTAGATCTGGGGCACCCTGCTCCATTTCCAGCCTTTCAAAAAGATGAATACTGGTGTTAATTTGGTTTAATTTGAATAGTGATGCACCACCGCTTATTCAGCACATACTGCCCACATGTGAGTCACATGGGCACTGAGGATGGACTTCATAGTTCACACTGTCCCCTCCACCATCCTTTGCTTACAACTGTGTCAATGACCAAGAGGTAGGAAGGTCCAGCAGCATCAGGCCCTGGGATCTGGGGACAGAGCTGTCTTCTTCCACCACCAAGTCTCTGTATTTCAGCTTCCAGGGGACCATGGCATCAAAAATGGAGTGGCTATATAGTGAATGGAGGTCTTACTAGTCTTTGAAAACAGAAACCTGTAATTCCACAAAAATTTTTTTTTTCTTAAAGCAAGTTGCTAGGATCCGTACTTTTTCAGGAAAGAAAATTAAGGGGAGAAACTATGTTAAAAACCAGTTAGGGGAAAGTTATGTCCTAAACTGTGTATATTACAAAGGAAATCTTGTTTGTTGTGGAAGTTTACGGCAGTATTTCCCAAAGGCAAGGGTAGTTTTCAGAATGTTTAACAACCAGCACAGCATAGGAACCCAGACTTTCAGAATGGACGCCAGCCTCAAGTAACTGGTGTGGCTGTTACCTGCATGCACAGACCAAAGGTGACTGCTGCCCAAAGCTAAAGCGGTGTGAGATGGGAGCTGTTTGAGGGTATCGCGGTGGAGCCAGCCTGCTGGTTGTCCCCCAATATCCATAACCACTCCTTTACTGAGTCACTGGGCCCCTACATCATAGCTGGGGTGCGTGGCAGCTTTACAGCCTGGTGATTAAATTTTGGTTAATGGGAGGTATGTGGTATCATGTGGTCCTCTCCAGAACCTGTCTTAAGGGATGATATGTGTCCCCCTTTGCCCTTTATGTCTTTCTGGAATATGGGTGTCACCCTCTTGGCCCATGAAGTTGAGGTCACACGTGGTGGAGCAACAATGTAGATGGAAGTGACACTCACCTGGCTGGACTTTTCCCTGATAAAGAAACTCCTCTTGTTTAAGCCACTGATGCTTCGGGCTTCCTGTCACTCTCAGCCAGACCTAATTCTGACTAATGCAGGTTCCTTCCTGATCTGCGAGGCAAATTTCAGTTTTATCTTACTCAAAACTCTAACCATACCAGGACCGAGGCATTCTTGTTCTAGTTTGATGGACTAAGGGACTGAGGTTAACTTGCCCAGAGACCCCCAGATAGAGCCAGCAAGCGAATCCACGTCCGAGCTTTCTGACACACTGCCAGGAGCTCAGTCCTCGCTTCACTCGGTGACATGAAACATAAAGAAGGGCATGTGCCACATGGTTTTGTAACATTCATGCTTTGGCAGAGTCCCAATTTTGTGGATTTTTTAAAAAGACGTTGGGTTTTTCAGAGAAATTCATTTGTGGCTTTTTGAAAGTGACAAACATGTTAACTGCCTTTCAGTCAATAATACTTATCAGAAAAACCTTTTTTTTTTTTTTAAATTTCAAAGAAACCTGTCTTTTTCCACTGATTTCCAGTATTTGCTTGTCATTTGCTAATTGGGACATTTCTAGGAAAATAAAGAATAGTGCAAGGAGAGGTTTTGTCATTCATTTTCCTCAGTTATATCAACATTGAACAAAATTTGGGATGCTTTAGAATTCTCCTTACTATACAATAGTAACTTCAGAACATTCCCCATATTCCTTATGTGATAACAGACATGATACTGGAAAGAGGGTCATGTTTTTTTTGGATTGTCACTTGAGGACAGCCTCAGCAGCTGGCATTTCTGCAAAACTTAGACATGGAACCTCAGATGGCTGCTTGTCCTGCTGCTCCGGGCTGGGCAGGCCGGCAGCTGATGCCTGGAGGGCAGGTGGGGCCCAGCAGGGCTTGAGTGGCTGGTCAGCTGGGTCCAGTGCGAAGAGCTAGTCGGCAGCAGAACCTTTGGTAGAGACAAAGACCCTGACCTCCAGCCAGTGCTGCTGTGGGTGCCCTGGGTGGTGCCTCAAGTTCACTCATTTTTGTCATTTTACAGTGGACTCTGAACTGAGTGTATCCCTGCGAACACTGTGTCTGTAGGATTTGCTCTATAAAAAAGGATTCTGTGGCGAATAACTTTGGGAAAGTGCTGAGTTCTGATCCTTCTGGAAACTTACAGTGCACACTTAGCATTTTTTAAAGTCTCAGGTGTTAAGAAATCTAACTATTGAGCATAGTTTCTGAAACTTAACTAGAAAATGGAAATTACACCTTTTTAAATTTAACCTCCTGTGGAACTACTTCATGATTCTTTGTACAGACAGTTAATAATGGTCTTGGAAATTACTCTCTGAGTAGGCTGAGTTCCCAAGAAGATGCAAGCTTTGAATCTTGCTGCCAGCATGGGACTTTCTGGCTCTCACGTGCCAGGCCACATTCTCTAACAGTCAGGGCCTCTCTTCGTGTGTGTGTTTCATGGAAGCAAAACTTCAGTGCTGGTCATGCCCTCTGAGGCCGTCTCATGCTGCCTTCTCATCTGCTGGTTGGAGAAACTAAGGTTTAGAAAGGTGAAGTCGCTTGCCACAGCCAAACAGCTAATAAGTAAGGGTGTCAGGGCCAAGGTCTCTTGATGTGCTTTTTGTCACTTCTTAGTAGAAATTACTTGAGTTTGTTTCTTACTTTCAAGGTTTTGTGTGGTATCTCCAGACTGGGAAGGGACAGGAACAGAAGAGTTGATGACTGATTTTCTGCCAGGGTCTGGGATAGGTGGGATGAGCAAAAAGAGGGAGCGCCCTCAGGGGCATAGATGGTACCCAGTAAAGAAATGCTCTGAAAAGTCCTTTTATTTGTATGTCTAACAGTGACTTGAAAGAAGCTGTCTTTGCAAGAGAATGCAGAATGTGAGTTCCTTCCAGGTGGCACCTAAGCAACGAACAAATGAACAAGTCAATAGACAGGACCATGTTTTACAGGTTGCCTCGGCCCATCCCGAAGTACTTGTTAGCTGTCAGAGGCAACATTTGCCTGTTTTTATGGAGTTACGGGTTCAGAAAGAGTGATTTTGGGAATCTTTTGTAAAACCCAGGGTACTGATGCCAGTAAGGCCTGAATTATTATAATTTTATCTTTTTTTCATGGTGAAGATAGTAGAAAACCCTTGCTCATTGATGACTATGTGAAATTGGATCCTTCTGCTTTGAGAGGTTCTTTTTTCTGTTTTATTAAGTGTCAGAACACCTGTCATAAATGTTTGTGAAGTTAATCTGAGTATTTTTCTTATGCTTTTATAAAACGCTCTCTCTAATCTTATAATGAAACAGTACTGTTTGTGTGTTATAACCAAAGCTTTCTGTTTATGCCCCAATTTGGTGGTGCTATGGTTAGGATAAAACCTGTATTTTGACCTCAAAACGTAAGGGTATTAAGTTTTTTTCCTGACAGCCAGAAAGGAGGAAAAATATCATAAGGTTGTAGCATTGCCGTATTTCTGTTAAGTACACCAGGGAAGCTCCTAGAATGCCAGACTGCAGCAGTTTCCAGTCTCTGGTCTCTGTTGCAGCCTCTCATCTCCTACGTAAAGATTTAAAAAAATTTTTTTGCCTTGGTTAATGGACAGTAGCAAAATCAATGTCTATTGAAATTCTGAGAATAAGTTTAAATTAAACCAAAAATGCAGAAAATGACAGAATAAGTCTTATTTCTTAAAAAGGGAGTGTGTTGCACTTCTTTTAATAAATAATAACGAGCATTTGTGATTTAAAAAAATATATGACTATATTTTAAGAGCAGATGTAGGTTCACAGCAAAATTGAGAGGAAGGTAGAGATTTCTTATATACCCCATCCCTGAACCATGCCCCCCACACCCAGGTATAGCCTCCCCCATTTTTAACATTCCCCATCAGAGCAGTACATTTGTTAGCTGTGAAGAATCTACCTTGACACATCATACTCGCCCCAAGTCTTGGTGTTGTAGCCCCTGTGGGTTTCAACAATGTATAATGACATGTAACCATCAAACCCTCTGGGCTCTACCTGTTGGTCCCCCTGTCCCCCGTCTCCTTGCAGCCTTGGCAACCACTGATACGTAACTGCATCCATAGTTTTACCTTTTCCAGAAGGTCCATAGCTGGGGTGTGTAGCTAGTTAACTAGACTTTGAGTCAGATAGTTTTTCTTTTATTTACGCCACAAGGGTAATAGATGAGGACCTAAAATGCTGATTCTAGAGGCTTTTTGTGAGGCAGAAAACTTCTCTAATTGCTGTAAAGTAAGTAATTGCTGTGAGGATATTGCAGTTGGGAGAAAAGTAAATTTTTTGCATACAGCTATTAATTTTACTTCTGTGGAACTGGAGCCCGGGAGAGGTGAACACACAGCTGCTTCCGCCCCTGCTCTTCCACGGGCTGTTGCCGCTGCCTGGTCTGCTCTGTCGCCTGCCATGCCAGCTGGCTCCCGTGGGCATCTTTGAAAGCCTCATTTGGACAGTACCTGCTTGGCAAAGGCTTATTTGATTCTTTTCGGTGCAGACAGACCTTCCTCTAGTGTCTCTGTCCACAGCTTATCACACTTCTTGTACTCCAGTGTAGGTGTTGACTTACAGGGCTGTCTCCCTCTCCAGACAGTGCCTTCCTTAGGGACAGGGCCTGTGTTCTCTTCATCTTGTATCCCAGGTTGGACTGAGCACGCTGTCTGGAACACAGTAGGTCTTCAGGAATTGTTTGTGGAACTGAACTTTCCACATAATAGATTTGTGCTTTAGAATTTCTTTTCATTTCATCAAAGTCATTTTGTCTATTTGAAATAGAATTAACTCACTATCAAAATTGAAAAAATCATAGTATTCTCAATTACTTATATATATCTAGTCGCTTCTTAATTTTTTTTAATCCTTACCTGAGGATAGTTCATTGATTTTTGGGAGAGAAAGGGAGTGGGGGGCGGGGGGAGACAGACAGACAGACATCGATATGAGAGAGAGAGATCAGTTGGTTGCCTCATGTATGTGCTTTGACTGGGTATTGAACTTGCAGCCTTTTTGGTGCATGGGACGATGGTCTAACCAACTGAATCACCCAGCCGGGGCTGCTTCTTAAGCTTCACAAAAATTCCACTAATACTTTATCTTGACATTTTATTGTGTAAATATCTCCAGATTGCGCATGCTAATTCTATGGTACAACTGAGAATCTGAAGTTTGTTTGTTTGTTGCTGAAAGATTTAGGATGAAACTGAGACAAGAATCTGCTGTGCTTTGCAAGTATGTCTTTAGGTCATCCTGCTATGGGGCATTTTCTTAGATTGCGTTTCCCTGAGAGAGGTGTGGAGGCCCATGCCACCCAGTTTACTTGGAAGGAGAAAGAAACACCTTGAGACAGGGAAGCACCAATAGTGTAGCAAGCAAGTCACCGCTGCGGACACTTGGAGCCCAACTTTGCCAGGGACTCTGGAGCCAGTGTAAAGCCTATGCCTCATTGTATCCCACCTGAGGGTGTAAGAGCTGGTCAGTCCCTGATTGAGGCTGAAGGACAGTGCCAGGAGTAATTTCTGCCTGCCTTGCAGCCCCTGTCCTTGCACATGGCATAGCCCTCCAGCCGAAAGATGCTGAGACAGGCCAGAAATAAGGCCCGGCAGGTGGGTGGGGCCAGGTAGTGTAGGCATAGCTGTGTGATTGCTTGGTTGACAGTTCAGTCTGGCGCTCCATATACAAACAGTGTAAACTTACAGTAAGATTCTATGCCTTTTCATAGCATAGGATGAGTAATTGATACATTGCTTGGCTAGCTTGCAGTCAGTAGTGAGTAATGTCCAATGTCCTATTTTTGGATAATATAAGATCAAACTAATTAGGGGCACAGTTTTTTTAAGGTAAAAAAAAGCAAAAGTTGGACCATGAAGGATCATACTTTAGTATCTATTGTCTTCTCCTGTGTCTAAACAAACCCCCTGTCAGGTTTATTTAAAACCTAGATGACTGCTCCTAGCCAAAGAAACCATCCCTTAGCCAGCTCTGCCTGCGTTGGCTGAAGTACATTACAAGGACATTGCGCTTCATTCAGTGTGGTCCTACCCTAATGCCCAAAGTGGTCTCTGCACGTGGGCAATGGTGGCCTTTGTAACTTGAGTTAGAAGTAATAGTAGTTTTCAGGACATGAAATGCACGAAAGTGTAAAACTTTTTCTGCATATTTTCATAGTATAATTTCCTATTTCATGAGGAAGGATGAAAAGATGATTTACAGTGTTGCCTCAAACACCTAGTCTGGAAGCGGCACTCTGAAATTTCTTTTTTTTCTCCCTTCCGTCAGCAGATGGCGTCTGTTTCTCTTTTCTGTTTTCCTTGCCTTTTTATTCCTTTCTGCCCCCACTCATGGCAAACATTTGTCACAAGAATGGATGCTGTTATTTAAAAGAAAGTCTCACTGTGACATGTCTTCTCAAAAGGACAAGAAGGGAAGGAAGAAACAGGGTTCCACTGCATACGGCACAAGACACCTGGCTCGTTTTGTTTGCTGACATTGATTAGGGGAATGCTCATTTTCCTGTAGAAGTGGATCAGATATTTTATTGTCACAGTGAATCTGCCTTTATATTTTTAAATTGTTTTGCATGTAAATGGCTCCTCATTTCTCTTTTAGTTGGATGAGCATATTTGGTTGTTTGACTTTTTTTTTTTTTTAACACAAAGCTGTTTACCAAAGAAAAATCCTTTGATGTACAGATAAGTAGATTAAAATACATCTGTACTTAGTTTCGGGAGAAAAACTGGCATGATAGTGATTCAGGCTGGTTGTTGAGAATATGAAGAACGCATAAAGACTTATGATTTGGTAGGGAGCACATACAACTTAATGAAAGATTGTTAATGACTAGACGGAGGTTTAATTAACATGTATTAAAAAACCAGACTGCATGTGGAATGGTATGCTTGAGTTAATATTCCAAGGACTACTACAAGCCCCCACAGCCCTTTTCCTATTCTTTCTTTATCAGTAACTATTTACTGAATGTTTCCAGAGTTAATATTACATAAAAACAAGTGTATGAATTGTTTTTTTGCTGTCAACAGTACAGTCTTATTGAACGTAATTTGTTACTTTGCCTTTCTGCTTTAGGAAGGATACTAGGGTGAGTCTAGTTTAATCTTTAACAATTATTATCTCTCATCTCTGCTTGTCCAAATCCAAGTTGCAATTCAGCGCCATCTTTTCTCATGATTATCTTAATTCTGCACCCACCCTTGCATTCACCCACACTGCCTCCAGAAAAGGCAATCTCATGCTTCTCTAAACATTCTTAGCATTTATGCAAACTATTTTCTTGGATGTTCCACTTTCTACTTTCTAGTATAGTTACATGTAGTTGCTGAATTTAAAGCATTTGATTCCCAGGTGTTCTCAGTACAGTACTTGCATAGAATTGCTGTTCACTAAATGACTTACTGAACACTTATTGAGTATTAACTTTATAAGTTCGTTGGCTCTTAGAATCAGTCAGACCTGGCTTTGAAATTCAACTCTGCTATTTACTAGCTCTGTGAGTTTGGCCAAGCCATAACCCCTCTAAATTTCAGTTTCCTAACCTGCAAAATGAGGGTCATACATGGTAGAGATGTTGTTAAGATAAAAAACAATAGTGTAGGTAAAACACAGTGCCTGGGGCATAATAGGTGCTCAGTGAATCTTGGTGTGTATCCACATGCCCTCCCCAGATACACACACACACACACACACACACACACACACACTCTCTATGTGTGAGATGTTAGGCACTAGAAAAAAGACCAAACCACGCAGGTCTTATGCTCACGGTGCTTAAAGAAGAAATAAAACTGCACAAGGAAGAAAACGATGGTACTGTTGGGGCAGTAGAGATGGAATGCCATGGGAGCTTTCTCTGGGAACTGCCTTCTCTCAGAGAAAGAATTGGTGTGGTTTATGGGAGGTTTTAATGCCAAAGGTGGCAGTTGTGCAGAAAGTAGAAGATGGGGTAGGGGCTTGAATGGGTGGAGCTGCAGACTAGAGAGGAAGCTGAATATTTCTAAGGATTTGTCTCCTTTAAAATGATTTTATTGTACAATAGAACTTTTTGATTAAAGACTGCGATTAGAGATGGGTACTCCTACTGATCTGCCGCTATTGTTGTTTGGTGGTAAGTGCCTATATATGTTCTCAGATGGCCTAATCTTTTTGGTCCAGGTAGTTGCCACCAGGATGTTGGAAATGATAGAGTAGCTTGGCAACAACTTCACCAGTACCCCAACTGGGGTGGTGTGTGTTTCCCATGGGCATGGAGAAAGGGGAAAGTTAACTTGGTAACCATCCCTAAAGATGATACATCAGTAAGAAGCTTTTCAACTTGAAATAATCAACTAGAATACAGAAAAGTTTGTTCTGCATTCAGATTTTTCTGAGTGCTTTGAAGTAGTTAGGGAATAAGAGAAGCAAGTAATACTAAACCATCCAAAAATAAAATAAAATGTTTTACACTTGTTGGGCATTGTATCATCCAAATTCAAGTGTGGACTTTAATCTCTAGTCTACACTCTGTAAAGTTCACTTTAGTGATCCCAGCTGGCATGAAGACCTAGGCTTAGACCAGTGAAATTAATAAGTAATGGAATAAGGTGTATGCTCTGCTCATAGGTGGGAAGTGTTCACAGTGAGGAAAGCCACTACAACCAGAAATGGTAATGTATTAGAGCCCTCCAGAGAAGTTTTAAGAGTGGTCTGAGCAGAGTTGAGTTGCCCACCCCTCTCATTTCCTCAACCACAGTTGTGCTGCTCCCTGGAGAACCTGTGGGAAGCTGGTTGGGGCTAAACCCATCTGTGCTAGAGCTATAAAGTAGATGATGAATTCCATATTGAAATAATTGAACAGAAACTGCATCCCAGGTTAAGAGCTTTGGATTGGGGGGTGTCTGGCATATATGACATGAATGCGTTCTGACCTCATTACTGATGCTGTGGCTAGGACGGGGCTGGTCTCTCTTGCCCGTTCGCCTTTCCTCCACTTTCACAGGGCTCTCCATTTCTTGGATGGTTTAAGAAGCAAATTGGGAAGCATTTATTTTTCCTTTGGCTCATCAATCTTGTCTCGGTTATAAAGCAAAGTCAAGGACGAGAGTTTAGTGGTATGACCTCAAGTTCTGTTGCTTGTCCTGTCAGTCACTAATATGTCATCTTAGATAACTCAGTTTTTGAATACTTGTGTTTACTCATCAGTGATATTAGGCTAAAGCTATTTTACTGGAAAACATAGATTCCTAACATGGAATTTGTAGATGGTCTTCCTTAAAACTATACATGTAGGGTGTTCCTGGTGAGCAGGCAGAGGGCGAGGGCTGGACAGAAGAATACGGACTGTAGCTCAGCTGGCATGTAGCCTGTGGTGTGGACCATGGTTTTAGGCAGGAGTAAGAAAATTTAAAATGGCCTGCTCAAAACAGGCGATAACCAGCCTTAGCAAGCGAGCCCCCAGCTCCTGTATTTCTGGCTAAGTGGCCGCAGGCCCAGCACTAGCAGCAGCCAGCTTTGGATCAGTTTGGCTTCACCTGGGAACCTCGAAGCTTAGTACATGTAGCAGCCATCTGCAGATTGCTTTGTAGTTCATGGTGGGTGGCCCTGGGTGGAACACAGGTGGTGGCTAACCCTGGCCTGCACCACCTGGGAAGTCCCAGAGCCTGCTCACCCAGTGGACAGCTAGAGACCATGTTGAAACACTCTGCTCCTGCACACCTGATCCTCCACGGAGGGTGTGCTGGAGGGTGGAGGTTGATGATCAGTGGTCACAGCTAGTCCTTGCAGCTGACTGGCCTGGGTAAATCTCTCCCATTGACCTGCCAACAGCAGTCAAGGCTCAATTTCAAGAGGAGGGTGTACTCAGCCCACTCAAAGGGCACATCTCGAGTACCCAGCTTGAGTGACAGGGGAGGCTTTGCCATTGGACCCTGCAGGACACCTACTACATTGGGCCATGCTACCAAGACACGGAGTCAAAGCAGCTCTGCCTAGTACATAGAAACAAACACAGGGACGCTGCCAAAATGAGACAAAGAAACCTGGCCCAAAAGAAACAACAGATCAAAACTTAAAACTTTGTTTAGTTGTTTTTCTAAAAGGAGATGCATAATTCAAAACACTGGTTTATAAGGATGCTCAGGGAACTTAGTGAGTTCCTCAGCAGCATAAAAAAGACCCAGGCAGAAATGAAGGATATGCGAATGGAAATAACAGTTTACAGGGAATCAGCAGTAGAAAAGATGAAGCCAAGAATCAAAGCAATGTTATGGAACATAAGGAAGCAAAAAACAAGCAATCAGAACAAGAATAAGAAGAAAGAATCCAAAAAAAACAAGGATTGTGTAAGGAACCTCTTGGAACTTCAAGTGAACCAACATTGGCATCATAGGGGTGCCAGAAGGAGAAGAGAAAGAACAGGAAATTGGAAGTCTATTTGAAAAAATAATGAAAGTAAACTTCCCTAATTTGGTGAAGGAAATAGACATACAAGTCCAGAAAACACAGAGAGTCCCAAACAAGATGAATGGAAACAAGCCCACACCCAGACACATCGTAATTAAAATGCCAAAGGTTAAAGATACAGAGAGAATCTTAAAAATGGCAAGAAAAAAAAGTTAGTTACCTACAGGGGAGTTCCCATAAGACTGTCAACTGACCTCTCAAAAGAAACTTTGCATGCTAGAAGGGACTGGCCAGAAATACTCAAAGTCATGAAAAGCAGGGGCCTATAGCCAAGATAGCTCTACCCAGCAAAACTATCATTTAGATCTTCGATTCATTTAGAATCGAAGGGCAGATAAAGAGCTTCCTAGACAAGAAAAAACTAAAGGAGTCCATCGTCACCAAACCATTATATGAAATGTTAAAGGGACTTAAGAAAAAGATCAAAACCATAAATAATAAAATGGCAATATAAACACATGCCTATTAACAATTGAAGCTAAAAGACAAACTAAGCAAACAAGAGGAACAGACAGAACCATGGATATGGAAAGAGTGTTTTGATGGTTGCCAATGGGAGAGGGGCTTGGGGGAACAGTTGAAGAGGTGGGTGGATTAAGAAATACAAATTGGAAGTCACAGAATAGCCTTGGGGATGTAAAATACAGTATAGGAAATGGAGTAGCCAAGGAACTTACACATGACCCATGGACGTAATAAAAGTGTGGAGATTGCCTGAGGGAATGAGAGGTGCTTGGTAGAGGGAGCAAAGGGAAAAATTGGGACAATTGTAACATGCATAATCAATAAAATATAGTTAAAAAAACTATACATGTAGTTCTGTGTTTCTAGGGCCCATACCTTTTTTGGGGGGAGGGATACTTGGTGGGGGGTTTGCAAACCTCCTCCTCTCATGTTCAGAATCTCTGCCTTAGAAGTTATTGTGAGTTGATAAAAGATAATAAATACAAAATGACCTAATAGTGTGAAAGCATTATTTCAAGTAGATTGTAATCATTCCCTTCTTAGACCATTTAATTCATATTTCAACTCCTTTGGAATCCCTGATAGACACATTTTCTGTTTTTGCAGTATTTCCCGTCCTCCCTTCATCCTTCCATCTCTTCCTTATGTCTGGTTGCAGAAGGTCTGGACTAGAAACCTGAGAGCAATTTTCTGGGCTCAGATCATTATCAAACCTCTACCCGAATCCCAGGTTTACTTTCCCTGAATTGTGGTATGTTTCTAACTTTTGTGCCTTAAATGTTTTAGCATTTAAAACTGACTTAAGGTCTCTGATTTCCATGATACTGTTCTGGTTGCTTTTGCCTTAGTGATATTTAGTTACTTACTCCCTATTTGAATTTATTAAATGTTCTTTTATTTATTTTATTTTTTTATTTTTTCACCTGAGGCTATACATCCATTGATTTCAAAGACAGAGGAACGGAGCAGGTAGGGAGGGCGGGAGGAACAAACAATGTGAGAAAAACCTTGATTGGTTGCCTCCCATATACACCTCAACTGGGGATCCAACTTGCAGCCTAGGTATGAGCTGTGACCAGGGATTGAACACATGACCTTTCTGTTTATGGGTGACACTCCAAGCAACTGAGCCACACTGGCCAGAGCACTGAATGCCCTTTTAAATATGAACTTATCTTTTGTAACTCAGTGACAGAAGGCAAAAAAAAAAAAAATTACCTTAAGTCTCTTGCATTCTAAACCAGATATAATTCCTAGTTCTTTTCGTTACCTATTACTGTATAACAAGCCATCAGAAAATGCATTGGATTAACACAACTGTCCTTTTGTTTGTTCATGAGTCTCTGAGTTGGCTGGGGTTCCGCTAGGTGGTTCCGCTGCTGGTCTCTCTGACCAGATCGGTTGCAGCAAGATGGTGGCTGGGGCTGGAATAGCCAAGATAGCTTCTCTCATATGTCCATCACCTTGATTTGGTCAGCTCTCTCTTCCTGGCTGGCTTGGTCTTCTGTATATGGCAGCTGAATATCAGTAGATATTCTAAGAGGAAAACCCTAATATACAAGTGCTTATCAGGTTTCTGCTTGCAATCATGTCTGCTAATATTCCATTGGTCCAGCCCAGAGTTGATGTGGCAGGAGGGCGTGACACAGGGTGTGGCTGCCGGAAGGCCGTTGGGGACCACTAAAACAAGGTGCCACACTGGCATATCGGAGAAACTCAGATACTTTTAATTGGATGGGTGCTTAAGTTTTCATTGCAAATAGGTCACAGCTCTTCACTGATATAACTGCTTTTTAAGGTTAATTTGCACTCAAATGACTCCTTTACTGTTTTCATCTTTATTTATGTACTTACACATTTTTTTTATTTTGCTGAACAGTTGTTCTTTTATGGTCTCCCCAATCTGTACACACTCAAACATAATTTAAAATTTGTTTTAAACTTGGAAGTACAGAATTTTCCTGTAATTCAGGCTTTCTTAACTTTTGATAAAGTACACTGATTATTTTTTGCAGATATCTATATGTCAATAAGTGTTACCTAAATGGTAAACCATAAGTATTTTTCCCTTTTACTTGTAGCCTCTCTGAGTATGTGACGCCAGAGAAAATAAAATCTGTCCTTTGCTCTGAGGGAGGATCAGGGTTAGAAATCGAAATTAAACAAAAGGTGAATTGAGAGAAGCTTGAGGCAATTGAGTAGAGGATGTGATGTGAAAAAAGTCTGTTTTTGTTTCACAAATTGTATTCATCTACAATGCCCCGTTCATATTTAAGGATTAATTAACACACTGTTAATGACTTGCTATGGAAAGAGAAAGGATGCTAAGAGGTAAAAATAAATTTTTACATTTATTTTTCAGTTTAGGACATTTTAAAGTCCTAGGTGTTGCTATCATTTGAGGACAATTAGAAACAAAAATGAAAGCAAAGCATCCATGGTCTGGCCAGGGAAAGCTTTTGAGGTGACGCACTCCCGTGGAGTCAGGCTTGTACAGGTTGAGGAGAATCAGGTCCTTTTCCCAAGGAGAGTAGTAGCCTTTCTCTTCCTCTGAAATATTTAAGGAACATTTTCACTCATGAGAAAGATCTGGTAGATGATAACAGTTACAGAACTGAAATTATACTTAAAGATAGTCTTCTGGTTGTACTTAAGTGTAGTGCTTCTGAAACTTCAGTGCGCATGCAGATCTGGGGGGTCTCATTAAAGTGAAGCTTCTGATTGATTCAGTAGCCCTGGGATGGAGCTGGGGACTCCTCTTTTCT
This sequence comes from Anoura caudifer, assembly GCA_004027475.1. Classification (NCBI taxonomy): domain Eukaryota; kingdom Metazoa; phylum Chordata; class Mammalia; order Chiroptera; family Phyllostomidae; genus Anoura; species Anoura caudifer. The sequence continues at coordinate 333,134 of PVKU01000913.1, forward strand.
GACAGGCTCCAGCTGATGTGATGATGCTGGTCTGCCAGCAGGGCTTTAGTGACCCTTCCAAAGTCTGCATCTTAGCCAGGCCTTTGAGGTAAACCTGCCTAATTCCCACACATCTTGTACATGGCGTTTTACTTTTGTCATTGACCTCCAGCGGGACAAATAGAAATCCTCTCAGCATCTTTTCACACATGCTCCAGCCATATATTTCACAACTAGGAAACATGTTAATTTAAAACTGTCTCCTTTTTATATGGCATTTAAGTCATTGGCATAAATCTGGTTTTTGTTAGTGGCTATGTTAGAGCGGACAAGGGTCTCAAGGTCTGGGCCGTTCTTACTAAATGCTATTCTTGCTAAATGTTAAAATGTAGCACAGTGTTAGGCAGACCAGCTGTAAACAGGATGAGCTTGAGGGGAACCCAGTCTGATAAGTGCAGCACACTGCAAAGAAGAAGTCAACCAGTAATGGACGAAATAGGGGCATCAGCAATGGCTAAGCCTCCCTTTGGGGAGGCAGAGTTTAGATAGGAATCTCTGTCCCTTTACTCGCTACAAGTCAATTATGTCTACCTTGAGACCACCATGTCTTGTTTTTGCACAGGGCACCCCAAGCAGCAAGCCCCTGGAGTTCGGTAACAGTATAACTTGAAAACCAAAAAGTTCCTTGGTTGAAATCAAATTCATAAGTTCGTCAGAGATGTCTCCTCAAACCCCTCATATCTGGCTGTTGGACACGACTCCTGCTTGTTTCACATTCCTTCAGAGCCGAGGTGTATAGAGGGCCAGACACTCCGCTCTGCCAACTTTGTGCCCCGTGCTGGTGGGAATGGGAGCAGGCTGTGGTTACCAGCAGCAGCATAAGCGACTGGCTGCCTGAGTCATCCCCAGGACTTAATCTGAACTAGGGAAACTCTTTTACTTTACTCTCCGAGGTTCTGTTCTTACATTGGGTTTAAAATGCATCTCTAGAAATCCAACCTGCATTGTTTTCATGCATATTTTTCACAGCATATTCTTTCCTCCAGTCTGCCTCTTTGCAGAGGGAAGCATTGTATTGCGGCCCCATAGATCTAGAACATCCAGAAGTCCTACCAAAAATTTTTTTGTCACTTAGAAAAATATTGTCAATTGGAAAGTTACATACTAATCTCCACCTAAGGAAACAGAGCCAGTGGAACTCATGCTTTGAACAAAGGCAGCCCGGGTAATAGGAGTGAGTGCTTTGGAATCAGACAAACTTGGATTTGAATCCCAGCTCAGCTGTTACTAGCCGTGTGACCTTAGGCTGACCCTGATCAAATAATTTTCTAAATAAATGAAATCTGGTGAGGACTCCCACTATTCAGACTGTTGGAAATGTACTGTCTTTGTCATTGTTGAGATTCCTCCTGGAAGGGAAGAGGGACTCACTGGTCTCATCCATTCACGGTTGCTCCCACTTAGGCCCAGACCTCTGGGGTCCGCTCCAAGAGGGGCTCTGTTAGTGACTCTGCCCCCTCACCAAGGGAGTCTTTGCAGAATTCCCCCAAACGAGCTGGTCACTAGCATCCCCCCAAGAACCCTGCCAGTCATCTTCATCAGAAATCCCTACTCTAGCAGATCTGTGAGTGGGCCAGAGCTTGCCCTTCATGGGACACTAACACCTTCCCCTCTCAGTTTTGGGAAAATCAGACCCTGGGGTTGAGTAAGTCCCTTATTCAAGCCCACAACCTTCATACCCATAGCTCTGAGGGATTCCCAGGTCCTTTGGTCTCCACCTTCAAACACTCCAGCACTCCAACTATCTTACTTGGAGTCAGTTACTATTCTGGAAGACCATTAAGTATCTTTGTTTTAATTTACGTAACAATCTTGGATGGTGGTATTCCCACTTTTACACATAAGGAAATTGTGGCTTATGGGGTTTGGCCAAGGGCCTGCAGCTAGTTGAGAGGAAGAATCTGCGTGCGAACTTAGATCTCTTTGTACCTAAGCCCTGGAACCGTGGCTGCCGAGCCGAGGCCTGTTCCACCTTGCGGATGTTTCTTCAGTGTTTCCCTTACCTGAAAAAAGACAGGGTGGAGTAGTTGCATCCCACTTTTCCACGTCAAAAATCTGCGACTCTGCGCAACTGCTGCTTTATATCTTTTTAAGCCAGAAAAATGATTTTTAAACTGAAAGGAGTTCAGAACTGCAGCTGTCCCCTGGCAAGTGTAGCTCAGCATGAGGAGCAGCCAGCGGCTGGATGGAAGAGTGGGTCTCCAGCTCCGCTGAAGGGGCTTGGGGATGGCCTCCAAAGACCCTGGTGTTGTGACCTACTTTGAATAACCATGCAGAACTTAAAAGGGGTTGAACACTGGAGAAAAACAACCTTTGTCCAAATTACAATTTTTCCTGAACTTGTGTCATGTTTACTGAATGTTTTTCTCAGTGGTCATCTTATTTCTAGTTTAAACTTGAGGTTTCTTTCATCCAAATTTTAAATAAAGCAAGACATTCTGGAAGCCAAATGGGTGCTTTGTGGCTAATTGATTAGCAGAGAAACATAGTTAAGTAGATGATTTGTGAACTTTGAGAAAAGTAGGTGGTATTAATAGATCCAACATGAGTTCACTAAAGGACATATAATGCAAAACTAAGTTTGTTTCTTTTTTTGAAAGACTTTGCATACAGAGGGTATGTTGTTGACAGATTTTTGTCTTGATTTTATCAAAGCCTCTGACCAAGAATTCTGTGAAGATGGTGATGTGTTGATTAGATCAGTGGTTTCCTTTGTATTGTTTTCTTACCCCTGAGACCAGGCTCTCCCCTCCATTCCATGTCTGTTGGAAAGGAATTACAAAGAACAGGGCCCAGGAATCCCTAAGTTAAAGAGTTCGTCTGGGGCTATTGCAGCTGGTCCACAGATCGGTGTTTTCATCAGCCATAGACTGGTTTTCAAACTTTCAGATAGGAAGCCCTTTAAGCAAATGAAAGCTTGTATGAAGTCTACCATATAAAACAGATAAAGTAACATTTTACTAGTATAAATTTTTTATCCCTACTCAAGGATGTGTTTATTGATTTTAAAGAGGGAGGAAGGATGGGGAGAGGGAGAGGGAAAGAGAAAGAGAAGCGCTGAAACATCTGTTGGTTGCCTCCTGTATGCCCCCACTGGGGATTGAACCTACAACCTAGGTATATGCCCTGATCGGTAATCAAACCCGCAACCTCTCGGTGCATGGGCCGACACTCACACCAATTTAGCCACCCAGCCAGAGTTAGTATAAATTTTTTGAAGTTTACAATTAAAATGTATACTGCAGAATGAGAACGAGACAGTTCTGAAAAAAATTAAAATCTTTAATCAGGTGTTAGTAATAACTGTCTAATAGCTATATCATATTATTATCTTTGTTTAATAATATTATATACTTTGCTTTAAATCCATAATATTTTTAAAAACTGTTACAATTATTTGGAAATTGTAACAAAGGTTTTTAGTTTTTGTTTAGTTTTAAATAACCTCCCTTGGTATCCCAGGATATTTTTCAGTTCAACTAGTCTAAGGGAATATTTGTTTCAAAACTGTAACCCTGTAACTAAACTTATGGAAACAATTGCTCACATTCCTTATCATAAATCTAAAGTCATACAGGAAATATCTAATTCTTAGAATAAACATTTACCCTCTCTCAAGGAGGCTGTTATCACAGTGGACTTTTTGAGGTGATGCGGGCAAAGCCATACTGACGCCCCTGAGTCCTGCCTGGCACTCAATGGAAGCCCACGGGTGGGTGGGGCTGGGTGCTCGTGTGCTTGCTTGAACGGCTTCATGAGAGCGGATGGGGCACACCAGTAGTTTTCATAAGGCTGACGTGGGACTACAACCTCCCCTCCTGGTGTCACACTTATCAGAAGTCCACGTGGCACGGAGAGGTGGCAGAGGAGTCTGCCATGGCACTGCCCTGATCTCCCAGACCAAGTCCCTGGCGTGGGGTGCGCAGGTGACATCTGCAGTGGGTAAAAAGTTTGCGCAGAGGATTATGGTGTCATTTAAAAAAGAATTATAGTTTATTAAAATAGCTAAAATATATTTAAACATTAGAAACAGATGTTGGTGGTATCCTTGGAGCACTTTCATAAGTCTTTTTAAAAAACATTAGCCTAATATTGACTGGATGCTTGATTTATGTTAGGAAAAATGTTTGGCTTCCTGTGGAATACAGAGATAAATTTGGGGACAGCTGTGAAGTGTGGAGAAAAAAACTACACTACAATTCAGAAAGTGAGTTCATGTACACAAAGAACAGATTACCCTTGGGTGTAGACTAGGGAGTTAGGTAGCTGGGTGGAAAATCAAGGAGGGCTTCCTGGAAGAGAAGACGTGGGGAGGTCCTGAGGACATACAGGACTTGGATATGAGAATATTAGGGAGAATAAATGTTCTAGGGCACTTTACCATTTGAGAGAGTATCATTTTTAGGGGGAAATGTAGGGAACACTACCATCTTAAACAGATTACCTTCTTTATTAATAAGTTAGCTCTTATATGCATTTTAAAATGTAATCTATTAATAAGCTCCAAAAGGGACCATTCTCATATATTTAAACATGCCTTAGGTTTTTTACTCCCAAAGTTACTACCATCAGACAACAATTTGTTCAGATTTAGACCTTTCCAGTGATACTTTGCCCAACTTGGCTGCCCCTTTAATGTCTACATGCATCATAAATTTGTCCTACGCCTGGCCTCTGCAAGAATTATAGCCATTCATTCCTCCCACCCACTTATTTGTTCACGCACGCTGGTATATTGAGCACCTATTTGTGTGCCAGGTCCTGGGGAGTTCTAGGCACCCGGCAGGGAACAAGTCAGAACTGGACAGGTGAATTGGATACCTGGAAACCACCTGAAGTTCTTATCATTAAACTGTATTTTAAAAAGATAACAATGTAACCTTTCCCTACAAACTGATAACAGCATAAAATATACACCTCCCAGAGCTTTTACATTTTAACAGGGATCAAAGCTTTGCCTAGAACTGCTTCTAATCAGCCGTGTGTGAGGGGAATTGTGGTTTGAGCCTTGGGACTTTTCCAGCTTATATGGCTTTTTAAGCAGCCGAGTTGGTACTGTCCTATCTGTACTTTGTGTTGGGGACTGGCTCTGATAATATTCTTCCCAGGAAAGTGGCTTAAAGAAAACTCTACTGCACAGAAAAAATCAATTAGACAAGCCATAATGGACGAGAGCTTTGGTCACACGCTGGGGTGGGAGAGCAGAGCAAGAGGGGGAGCGTGGCCCAGTGCAGGCGTGACCGCCCGGTGGTGCTGTCAGGCAGCGGCAGGCCACTCAGCGTGTCTGCATCTGTAAGTGGGGACGAGCTCCTGTGAGGATAGTGCCCCTTCAAAGGACTGTCAAGGGTCAGATATGTTAATAGAGTAAGCATTCGATTAAAATTAGGTATTATTTTCTTAGCTGTGTGTTTTTCAAGTTTATCCGTTTTCCTGAGAATATGTAGTAGGTACAAAGTAGGAGTGGGTAGGAAGCTAGATCAAATGAGTATGGTTAATTCCTCTCCCCTCTCCTCACACTCCTCACAGACGCCCCAGAGTTGCTTATTTTACAAGGCTGTAGCATTGTGTTTGAATGTACGACCTTGAACATTTCTGATTAAGTAGTTCTGGGCAAAGCTTTAATAGTTGGAAAATAAATCAGGCCTCCCACACATACCTGCTCAGCCAAGAATTTGTTTGCCCCAGGAACTGTGGGCGGGCGGGAATGGAAGCAAGGGCACACCCAGGCTTATGTGAACTCCCTGTTCTTGCCTGGGACTGTGGTGTCACCAGTGCTTCCCGGTCATTTCTTTTCTTTTAATTGTCACCGGAGGATATGCTTTTGTTGATGGGGTTGGGGGGGCCAGGCACAGGCAGACACGGATGCAAGAGACAGACGTCAATTGGTTACCTCCTATATGCATGCACCTTTGCTGAGGATTGAACCTGCAAGCCAGGTGTGTGCTTTGACCCACAGCCTTTTGGTGCATGAGATGATACTTCAGCCAACTGAGCCACCTGGCCAGGGTCCCAGTCATTTCTTGTCATTCTCAATCTAGAGAAACAAATACAGGGGCCAGCACAAATAATGCCCCTCTTTATTACAAAATCTTGCATTACAGAATCATAAGCATATAATTCTGTAACCTAACTATCACACTCAGACATACCATATAAAATTTTATTTACAGTGTTCAAATTAAAACTATAAATTATTATACCCATATTATTACCCTACCAACCACATTCAAGTATGTGTTATTTCTGTTGGACCCTGTATTTTCATTTCTAAAAAAATGTCTTTTTCTCTCTCCCCAACTCCAGGGGAACATCCCCCTTGCCTGTTTTGGGTGCGTGTTTTCTAAAGTTCGGCTCCATACTTGGCCCTTGGTATTGCACTCGGGCAAACTTCTCCCAAGCCCAGGATGGCAGCATACAGTGTACAGGGCTCCCTGCAAGGATCCCAAGTTTCAAAGCCCTTTGGAAATGTTCTGGAACTTACTGTTCTTGTAGTGGGGGCAGAGGCCCCCTGCCCCCTGACTCTGCCTGTACGCTGGGGTGTGTCTCAGGTGCTGCATCCTGGGGAGGTGGTTGAGGGTGGTTTAGTACAGCCCTATAGAGAGGGATTTATTTTCCTGTTCCTGTGGAACGGGCCACATCGGGACCTGTGCTCTGCGTGACCTTCAGTTATTGATTCCTGGCTTGTTTCACATTTTCCTTTGCAGCCTATTGAACATTTCATCCCATTTTCCTAGTTAAGTCGTCTCCTGAGAGCAGGTGTGTTCTTCCTGTCACTGTGAGAACGGGCGTGTGTTGGGCCCTGTCCTGGGGGAAGCAGTCTGGGACAGGGTGGAAAAGGGCTTCAGCCCAGGGAAATACCCTCGGCCAGAGCTGAGCTTGGGAAGCCATTTGACCTCTCTGAGCCTGCGGAATCACACCTCCTCTTCCGTTTCAATGCCCCTCCCCAACCCCGGGGTCCTCTCAAGGAGAATGGGAACCTGGGACACCTGGACCCACAGGGACACTGCTCTTCCTTGGTTTCCTTTTCAGATTATAGAAGCCAGGGCTGGTAGGTACTGAGTGCATTCTTTCTGATGAGCTGGCCGGGCTTTGGGATGGGAGACGAGCATGTGCCCAGGAGTAGTTAGAATCCGGAGGGGCTTCCTAAGAAGCAGTCTTCTCCTTCATGGCTGACTGAGCAGTTTCAGAGGCAGCAAAACCCACTGCTCAAATATATGAAAGAACTGGCAAAACTAAAAGTAAAGAAGATTTTGTTTTGAAAATTATACCCCATCTACCAGCAGCCTCAAATCTAGAGTAACCACCAGACATCCTGTTCCTCTGTGTGTTTGCTGCTGGGCCTGCGGTGGCCGCCTGTTTGTTGTCGCTGTGCTCAGTGTCTGCACTGGCATCGCTCGCCACGTTCTCTGCCACTTGGCCAGCCCACCTCACTGCCACTGTAAAACCCGGAGGAGAGAAAGCTTTTTAAAGGAAAAGTTAATGTTAAGATAGACTTGTCTGATGCTGTGATGATGGCAGGCCAGAAGACTTACACCTGATGCGTCTGAAAAACATATCTTAAGGCTGTTCTTGAAAGTTTCATGAAGTGAGAGGAAGACCTTCATTAACTCCTAGACTCGAATGGTCTAGTTGTGGAGAAGACCCACTGTGCTTTCCTCTATAGTAAGGAAAGGGGGCGGCAGCTCCAATGCAAAGGCCTTGCCACCTTCTGCCGGGAGGCTGTGGCCTCTACCGCGGCTTGTCCCCAGCAGCCTGGGGTGGCAGTGGCACCTGCGGGGCCCAGAAACCACCCTGGTGCCACCCAGGGCAGCAGCCCAGAAGAGAAGGGGGACCGAAGGCAGCAGGCTGTTGGGAGGTAACAGCGGGAATGTGTTCATGGCCATCGGTTGGGGGAGGGGAAAGGGCCCCCAGTGTGCGTGCCGCTGCTGATGCAGAGCCAGGCTCGGTGGCACAGGCGTCTGGGCTCAGGTGTGGGCTCACTTGTCGCCTTCTGCTCTTTGGGAGAGGAGCCGGCGTGGTTTATGGAAATCCTTCCAAGGAGCAATTATTGTTACTAGCAGTAGTTCTGCATTTCCTAGGTTGATTCTGTCACCCCCTTGACAAGCCCCAGTCAGAATGGCCCTTCATATAAGTGACCACGGAGCGCATACTTACCATGTTGTGAAAATTGCCAGTGCTGGGTCAAAAAACAGATTAACTTCGGTGTAGATTCTTAGGACAACAAGAACACACTGTAAAATAAACGTCCCTTCATTTGTACTAATTAGTAATTAGGATAAAGGATGGCACGAACTGGGGGAAGTTTGAAGATACAGTTTGCTTTCTGGTATGCAGAGCTTTCACAGGCTTGCAGAGCGTCACCGGGTGCTCCACCAGGAGCGGTCCCTGTACTTGCTTTGTGATGGACTCAGTCCAGGCTTCAGGGAAATGCCATGGGCACGTTTTCTGTAGGCTTCCCAGTTACAACGGAATATTTTTTTAGCATGCAAACTTACAGGAAAAATTACTTTCACTATTAAATAATATGCACACACGTGTGTGTTTATATACATAAAAACAAATATCGGGACTATTTCTAAACAGCTGTTCATAATAGTTAGATTATAATATACATAAAAAGGTAAACCTCAATTTAAGGCCACAGTAATTCATGTCTTTCTACATAGAATAGGTTCTTCCAAACTGACTTCCTTCCCAGTATCAGAATCCCTCCTGCCTTATACATGATGGATGATAATATAGGCACCATCTTCTCTCTTTACTTCCCTCCTCTCCTCTGCCTTCACTTGTCATCAAACGGGTGCTCTGTCCAGGCCACTCCGTGGGCATTGCAGATGAGCAGGTAAGTGCCCCGTGATGATGCTGCCCTCGGAGGCCTCCCAGGCTACAAGCGTGTGCAGCAGAGAGAGGGGTGCAGGGACGAGGTGTGGGAGATTCCCTGGACGAGGAGCAGGCTCTCACCCCACGCAGAGGGGAGAGACAGCACAGGATTCACAGAGGAGCGTCCCAGGTGCAGTGCGTGAGGTGCTGAGGGTGGTGAGGCCGTCTTTGGGAAACGGCAGGCATCTGGCAGGGTTGCCATGTGCAGATGCTGAGGAGGGTCAGGGTGGCGGGATGAGGCTCTCAGCAGTGGTGGGTGCTCACTACTTTGCAAAAAAAAAAAAAAAAAATAGTTCTGTGGTGGAGAAGTGTATTTTGTTAGACAGTGTTTCCTTGTATCGTGCCAAGTCCTCCTCTTCTATTTTACCTTTGGGTTCAGGCCAAAGGAGCAGTGCAGAAGGAGCCTGTCTGCTTTCTGCCACATGCTTTGTATGTAGGTGGTCTGCCGCTGCTTTACATCTTGCCCCAAGCTGTGTATACCTTTCTCTTTCTTGCTAGAGTTTGATTAATAGTTTGTTTCCCTAATAGAACCCAGTGATAATTCCAGTTGGTCTTTTTGCAGTGTACAAACAGGTGATTGTGCTCTCCTGGGTCGGTCTGGGAGATCTCCAAAGCAACCGTTGCCCCTGGGCCCTCCTGTCCCTTGGCCTCTTTTCTGCTGGGTTCCTCCGTCAGGATTTACAGGCTCCTGGAGGTGGGAAGCGGTCTGAGGGGTTAGTTCTGCTTCTTTCCCTCCACACCGTCTCGTTGTCGGCTTAGAGCTTTAGAGAAAGGAGAGGTTGGCCTTTCTCACACATGTGCTGGGAATCCTTGTCCTAGAGAAGTAGTTTTGGGTTTTGGTTTTTTTGTTTGTTTGTTTGTTTTTGTTTTTGTTTTGCAATTGCTCCACTATTATACTTCAGATGAACACTAAGAAAGAAATAAAAACCTGTGAAATGTTAACAAAACTGAATTAAATTCACTCAGAAGAATCAGGGGGGAATGTTGTAACTCAGGTTCCATTTCCACATGAATTATCTATAATTAGAAAGTATTTGGTTATTCTCTGTAGGAGGATTTGGCCATATGTGTAATATGAGACCCCTCTGTCTGAAAGTGGCAGGATTGGGTCCTGGAGAGAAATTCCCGTAGAGCTCATTGTTAAGCCAGTACCTGTAAGTGATGACTGATAAAAATTCTGTACTTTCCCAGCCCAGCCCAGCTTGTCTATGGAGTAGCCTCTTCACACAAAGGTTGAGCTGGAGAATGTTCATTCGTTCTGGAATTGCGCACCTTGAGGAAGGCAGGAGCGTGCTTGTTAGCGGTGGTCCTTCGTAGGGACTTCTGCCTGCATGGTAGTGGCTGAGTGAAGGAAAGGGAGAATGAACTAACTTTATGTTGTGGCTCAGTGGAAGTTTCTGATCTAATCAGCTAGTTAAGGATATTCCAGAAAAGACTGATTCTCGGGATTTAATGACCCAACTACGAAAGGCAGAGTCTTGTTTCCAGTGTAAGACAATGTCTTAACTACTGCAGTTGTTTCGGTCTCTGTCAGCGGTCCTTACAAGGAAGGGCATGGAAGGGAGAGGGAAGCAGCGAGGAGGGTGAGCATTCCCACCACCGCGCACCTGCTCAAACCGCAGTCTGTGGACGCACCGGGGCAGCACCCCGGAGAGCCTGCTAGAAATGCAGTCTCAGGCCCAGACCAGAGCCGCTGACTCCGCATCTGCATTTTAAGAATGCCCCGGGGGATTCCCGTGCACACTGGTGTTTGAAGAGCACCGCGCTCCCGTGGGTGATGGCGGCACCGGTCCACACGGCAATCTACCTGTCCGGGCGCACTTTGAGAGACGCTGAACGAATAAAGCGTATCAGCTCTAAGTATTCAATGTCAAGAATCAGTTTAATTTCGTTTGTGGCTGGAGACCAGTCCAGCCTAGCGTGTTTGATCAGACAACCCGTGCTCGAGGGCGGGGGTCTGCGTGTGGCAGGGACGAGCTGCCCCTCGGTGACAGCGGGGGCTGCTCTCCTGCCCCGGAGCATTGGAGCAGCCTCTGAGATGGCAGTCACAGATGGTGACCCCTATTTTTTTAAAGTCATTTTTCTTTTTTACTTTTATTTGTGCTTAATTCGCTTATACTTTTTATCTTTATTTAATTTTTTAAGTTACAGTCAACATTCAATTTTATTTTGTATTAGCTTCAGGCGTACAGCCTAGTGGTTAGACACTCATGTACTTCGCAAAGTGATCCCCTCAATGTTTCAGGCACTCACCTGGCACCATGAACAGTTGTTACGATATAATTGACGGTATTCCCTGTGCTGTACTGGATGCCCCCGTGGCTCTTCTATGACTTCCAGTTTGTATTTCTTAATCCCTTCACCTGTTTCACCCAGTCCTCCAACACCCTCCCATCTGGCAACCATCAGTTTGTTCTGTCTGTGAGTCTGTTTCTGTTTTGTTTATTTTGTTGTTTACATTCCACATATAAGTGAAATCATATGGTATTTGTCTTTCTCTGACTGACTGACTTCGCTTAGTACAATACCCTCCGGGTCCATCTCCACCTCCCCCCCTGCATTAACCACAGAGGAGAGAATAAAAAGGGCCCTTTTAATTTTTTTAGACTTCTGTCATGCCCTTTCTTCATTTGACAGCATGTCATCCTCATGGGTTTTTCAGGGAAAGGAGTCTGTGCAGAAATGTGTGTCCGCCTCAGTGATGTGTCGGGCAAGCTGCTGGGCTAACTGGCACTCTGACAGATGTCAGGAGTAGCCCATAGTGACCCAGACCTGGCCTGAGTAAGAGCACTTCTGATGGGGTTTCTCCTGTTGATACAGCTGTAGATCTTCAAGTGGAAAACCTTGTGTTAAAGGGAGTCATCACCTGTCATGGTCACATGTGTAGAATGACCTAGAGAAGCCTTTATTTTCAAAGTGAAGGAGAGATGCTAATGGAACAAGCACTTGACTGTTACAATAAGTGCTGGTGTGTGTGCAGTCATTTTATAATGTGATGCAAAGATTACTTTTTGTCTGGTCTTTCCCACTATCTGTGATGGTTGTCTATTACTTCTATAGCAGATAAAAAAAATCACTAAGTTTTCTTCTGTAAAAGTAACAACTAAAACAAACAAACAAAAAATACCTTGTAGTGGTAAAAGGATTAAGATGACAGGGCATTTCCTTCAAGTTCCAGGAAGAATCTGTTCACTTTTGGGGAGTACTGCTGCCTTCCAACACCAGCCACTGTAATCTCATGCTTGGGTTGTTCCAGTGGGCCAGTAACTCATCTTGCTTCTTGCTGCTTCCTCCCATGCTTTCTGCTCAGTCTGTTCTCAGCACAGCAGTCAGATCATACTTGCCCCTGCCCAGAACATCTCAGTCGTGTTCCAGGGCCTCATCATGCCCTAGAAGCCCAGTACTCATCTCTCTGATTACATGTCCCACTATGATTTCCTCTACATGCCCCAGTCAAACAGGCTACCCCTTCTGCCTCAGGACCTTTGCACTTGCTGACCTGTCAGTCTGGAACTGTCTGAAGATACCTACGTGACTCATCCCCAAACTTCCTTCAAGTCTTTACTCATTTGTCAGTTTCTCAGTGAGGCTTTCCTTGAGCACCCTATTTAAAATTTAACTCTCACACTCACATATCTGACATACCTTGTATTTTACTTATGTTCATTGTCGTCTTCCGCAAGAATGTTAGCTCTGTGAGAAGAAGGGGTTTGTCTTGTTGAGTATGTGTGCACACCCCCTAGAACAATGCCTGGCTTGTTCAAGGTGCATGCTATTTGTTGAGTGAATGAGTGCAGCTGGCCCTCTCCAAACTCAAGACCACATATGAATTTGAAGCCAAAAGCATGTGGGGCTTCTTCCTATCAATTTCGCTCTCATCGTCATCACATAAGATGACTGAAATTCTAGGAGAACATCTTTAAAATATTAAGCACAGCTGCGAGCCATTTAAAACATTCTACGTAGTAAGTTAGGGAATGTCATTTAATTGTAAGGCAAATGGGAGAACACAGTCGCTACACAGCAGGCCTCCTGTGTGCCAAGTGTGCACAGTCAGGCCCCGGGGACAGGAGGAGGTGCGGTGTGTGGAGCCTCCTTCAGGGATCTCCATGCTTTCTTGCTCTCAGCCCCTTGGTCATGGCAGCATGCTCCCGCAAACTCGGTCTTTCATGTCCCCTCCTCTGAGGACTGCTGCTTTGGGTGCGCCTGCCTGCGCATTTGTTTGCCAGTGTTGTCTCACCAAGGACTTCCTTTGGCTACAATGTATGTTTTCCTTTTGTTTGTAGTGTTTCTTAGTAACCTGCTGCCACAAGTTCTCTCTACACAGTTGCTATCCAAAGGTATCTTGAACTTTGTGCTCTATTTCTTTTTGTAGTATCTTAAGATTTATTTTGGCTGTGGAAGTCGAGGGAAAAAAGGTTACAGAAGAGAATGTAGATGGTGCTCATCTAATTACTGGCACCCCAGAAGTGGGAGGGCACATCGGGGGGGCACGGAGCCCACCTAGGGAAGCCGTATGGTCTGCCTGGCAGAATCATCCCTGTTGTGGTGACGGGCACAACCGATTCTGATAGCCCAGAGCCAGCGCTCACGCAGTAGCCTGTGTCCTGGGTGTCCACCGCTGTGCAGCATGCTGACAAGAGTGAGCATGGTGTCCACCCTCATGGCGCTTTTCACAGCCAGAGAGAGAGAGAGATTAATGTAGGTTAATAACTGCAGAAATGTGTGACTCTAAGCTGCGGTGAGGGCTATAAAGGAGACGATCAAGGTGCTGTGGGAGCTTTTTCCTCATCCTGGAGTCCTGTGCCATTGGAGCTCAGATCTGCAGGTCACTAGGTGTATGCACGCTCCGGAGGGAAGGGGCAGAGTGTGTGTGCGTTCACCTTCGGGCAGAGGAAACAAGGTGTGCGAAATCTGAGGGAGTAAAAGGAGACCAGAGTGGCTGGAGTGTGCGGACGGCAGGGAGAGTGGTGCGTGGAGGGGGCTGGAGAGGTAAGCAGCACCAGGGGAAGGCCTGCAGTCCGATTCCCAGTGTGTATTGTTAGACGGATGCAGAGCCTTAAAGGGGTCTTGGTAAGGCGGAGCCACGATCTGCTTTCATTTTTAAAGGTTTGCTCAGGACACATTGTGGGTAATGAACTGGGAGGGAGAGAGCGGGAGCTGAGGAAACAGCCAGAGGTGTTTGTGTTTGTCCAGGAGGATGACGGCAGCTGGTCTGGAGAGAGGGTGTCGGAGGACGTTGGCATCTGGGTTGGGATTGCTCTGGCAGGCTCACTGGGCAGCCTGCTGTTAATTTGGCTTGATCTTTGACCTGCCCATGCCGGTGCCTATTCCTGGGATTTTAGAAACATGTGCTGACTAAAGAAATGTGATTACATTAGGCAGGATGGAGCAAGTGTCCAGGCTTCCTGACAATTATGTTTTTGCTTATAAATGAGCACATAGGCATTGTAGCTTTATACAGGGTGGAGGAAAGTCAGTTTACAGTAACTAATAACAAGAATAAACTCTGTGATTCACATACTCACAACTGTAAACCTACTTCTGCCACACCCTGTGTATCATTCTGTTGTGAGTTCTGTCTGCCTGAGTCTGTATCAGTGCACATGATCATTCCTGGAACCTGAGTGATTTTTGGACCTGATATTTTTGGAGCCTGCAGAGTTCAGGGACAAAATGTAGACGTCATGAATTCCCCCAAGGTCATTGTCACCTGGTGGAGACTCTCCGAACAGCTACCTTTACTAGGCAAAATTTTCTCTTTTAGTGATGCTTTCCCATGATCATTTAAAAAAAACTTTTAAAGTAAATCTGTAATAGCTACACCCACCAATTGTTTCTGTCTTTAGAACAGCAATTATTTCACCCAATGGGGAAAGGGTGCTGCCCACCTGAAAGAAACTCCAGAGGGAATGTAGTTTGAAAAGGCGTATATTTGCAGAAGGATTCAGAGTCAAGGAGAATCTTACAAATCGTTTCTCTATGCATCTAACTTTTTATTACGCATGTTGATCTCTTCAGAAACCATGAGGTGTTCGTTTTTCAAACCTCCCATTACCTGTCCATACAGCAGTACTGCCTTGATGGTTCCGTTCAGGGACTGTGAGTGACGTGAGGCAGCTGAAGTAATGGGCTGAAGTTCAGCGAAGCCCCTTCGGTACTCTCGAGTTCAGAAGATACCAAACAGCGATAAAAAGTGTGTTACTAGTTTGTGACTACTCACTAGCAACATTTTCCTTATCTTTTGCAGGAGGAAAATGGAAGAAACAGACAATTTTAATGGAATGGAATAAGCCACTGAACAGGTAACTGAAGGGGGTTAGCAGGGGTTGTACATGCATCAGCTAAGTTTTTGTGAGTAGATATTTGTGAAGTCCTTAGAAGAGTACTTGGCACGTAGTAAATATCATGTAAGCATTTGCTATTAAGTTCTTTTAAATGTACCTAAGCCCAAAACAAACCAATCATATAACCAAAAAGTGCCCGACAGAAACAAATCCATTCTTTCTAAAGAAGGTGTGAACACCATTGGCCAGTGGCCCCGAGAAACTTAATTTCTTGATCTTTGCACATCCTGAGGATCAAACTCCCATTTATTTTTGCCTTTGAGCCTCTATTCATGATGACCTTATCAGTGGCAGGTCAGTTTCAATTTTGAAACAAAACAAGCTTCTTTAAAATTCTTGAAGAGAGAGTTCCCTGTCATTTGGGGAAAGGGCTCAGTTTAGAGACAGCCACGGAAAGGGCTTGTGGAGGGTGAAGGGAGAGAGGCAGCATCCAGAGCAGCTCTCACGTTTTCTGGTGGTAACTCGGAGGAAGAAATTTCAGATGCCTGGCTCTGCCTGGCCTGACTTCATGACAAAACTGTTGGTGTTACTGAGGCACACTGAACAAACACTTGAAAGGTCTGTGTTAGGTGCTGAGTTCTGTGCTTGGTCGTTGAGCTTGCAGAGTTGGGCCTGTCATCTTTCTCCTCACCAGCCCCGTCTGTCGGGGCCTGCACCGGTGCCTGCCTTTTTTACCTCCCTGTGGGGGGACTCGGGTCTTCTGGCCAGAGTGATGCTCAGGGTCCCACCGTCCCTCTCCTTTGCAGCGTTCCTGCCTCCCTGGGCTCCTCTCCCTCGACACATCAGCACACTGTACTCCGGGTGGGGAGAAAATGCCAGGTGGGGGCCGAGGCCCACAGTCTGATTTCATACGTAGAGTCAGACCTTTCTCTGGGGGGCATTCGTATTGTGCCTTCCTTCCTCTGACTTCTGTTTTACAGTTGGCAGAGTTTGTTTTAAATACTCCACCATTTTCTGTTTTGCCATGTTTTTCTTATCTGGGTTCCTTTCCTGGCTCCGGTGCTTAGGCTGGGGGCCCCAGTTGGGGTTTAGACCCCACTCTTTTCAGGGGGAACCCTGTGGCTGCTGAACTGTCTCTCTGGAACTTCAGCTGCCGCCCGTGGGAGCCCAGCCAGCCCTCTCGTGCTGCCTCCGCATTCCCTACGACAAGACTTCACAACCAGTCTCGTTGGGAAGTGGTTTTTCTAGTTGATGGCGTTACAGATGACACTGCTTACTTGAGAGAGGTGGGCACTGGTGGGGCACTCAGCGTGGCCGTGGCTTTCAGACCTTCCCTTCAGCACCCTGTGGGTGTTACGTTAGGACCCCTCCATCACATGTCTTTGTGCGTGCGCATGTATGGTTTCCTGAAATAATACCTCCACTCTGTGAGTTGTGATAGAATTTTCTAGCCTATTCCGTCACTTTTTCTTTTTTCTCTTCTTTTCTTTCTTTAAATAATCTAAAAATTTTTCAATCACAGTTGGCATATGATAGTTGATTAGTTTTAGGCGTGCAGCATAGCGATGAGACACTTGCGTAACTTGTGCGGTGGCCGCCCTGCAAAGCCCGGTACCCATCTCACCCCGTCGTAGCCATTGCGCTGTCGTTGACTGCACACCTGGCACTGTGCTGCGCGCCTGCGGCTGTGGGTCTCCTCCTCTTTGTAACGCTCCTCAGAATGGGTTTCATAACCTGTGAGTCCACTGTACTCGGACGGACTCGCAGTGTTTTTAGGCTGTGGTGGGGGCACATCCTTCTCCATATTCAGTAGTAACATGGGCAAGTCTCTTTTATGCCTAAAACCACCCCCCCCCAGACTTGCTTTAACTTAAATCGTACGTTCGAACTCTCCCTTTCCTTTTGTAATCAAGCTTCTGTTTCTATTTTATTACATACTATTCATGCCCAACACTTTTTCTTTCTGACATTTGACATTGTTCTCCTGACCAGTAGCCAAG
Organism: Anoura caudifer; assembly: GCA_004027475.1. Classification (NCBI taxonomy): domain Eukaryota; kingdom Metazoa; phylum Chordata; class Mammalia; order Chiroptera; family Phyllostomidae; genus Anoura; species Anoura caudifer. The sequence continues at coordinate 350,340 of PVKU01000913.1, forward strand.
AATCATTTTATTTACCATTCTGAATGAAATAGATTTCTCTGTACTATTTTATCTTGCATGTTAAATGTAATTTTCAAAAAGAGTAACTATTTTTCACTAAACTTATTTATTTGTTTAGATTCTCCATATTCAGTTTCTCAGAAACATGATTAATCTGGTGGTCTGATCTCAGAACACTACTGTCCCAGGGATTACAGAACCACATGGGGGGGGGGCCAGGGATGGGGGGGTCCTTCTATATTTCGTTGTCTTTTTGGTTGGTGTCATGGGTTGCAGAGAGACACCTGCTGGCCCAAATGTAGTGCTGCACTGTTTTTCTATTGTAAAGTCAACGGCGTTGTCATTTTAGGACCTCACCCTTCCACAGTGTGCTGGTAAGCTTGTGTGTTAGAATATATTGAAGTAGGTCACCTAAGAATTTTTAGGATTTGCACCTCAACATTTAATGAACCTAAATGTAGTCATACCATGTCACCCATTCAAGAAGCTGATACCTCACGAGAGGAAGGGATTTCATGGGAAAACTTGATTCCTTACCTTTGTGTGTTCTTAATAGGGCTACAAAATGATCATTTAGTAAAGCACCCGGTAAACCAGGATCCATTTAAAACTTTTGGAAATGATCATTCACTCTTCCAAGATAGTTAAGAACTTAAGTTTTAAACATCATAGGTTTGCAGCTTGGTTTGTGATATGAGAAATACATTTGGTTCTAGTTTTAAGTCTATTGCTGGAGAAAACAATCTAAAATTCATTGCTTATTTATTTTGAAGCCCTAATTAAAATATCATAGTGACTTCTGTACAATGCTTATTTTAGTAAAATTCTCGTTGATTTAAAAGGCAAGTTTATTTATAAAGGGAATGTAATTATATACATCTAAGATCACACTCAGTACATACAATAAGTTTTAAAGATTAGAATGTACAAAATGGTTCTTTTAAATAAAACTAAACTAATAATCTCCTGTCTTTGAAGAATATTTCTGAAGTTCCATTAACAGTACTTGAGACGGCATGCCCAGTTTTCTGGCCGTGTTTACTTCTGGTGCACAGCCCCTGCCTGGAAGGCAGTAGGAAAACATCAGAATGCACACGGTGGCCCCTCCAGCCCACACCTTTGCGAGCATCCGGGAGAGGGAAGCGATCCGTGCCCACAGCCCCAGCCCCACTTCGTCAGCACTCGTCTCTTCCTCCATCCATTTCACAAGATAAACTGAGTACCATAGGACAAGACTGTACTGGCTTCGGAGAACGGCGGAAGTGGAAAGGGTGTTATTAATGGCGCAAGGGGACAAATCATGGCAGAAATGTAAGCATTATTTGGGAACATGAAATACTGTTTGAGGTGAGCCTCAAACAAGAACAAAGTGTTAAAAAAGTATTTCATGTATGTCCAATGTTTCTGGCCATTTTTCTCCATTCGTTTCCTGGGAGGGGAAGCTGGAGTGAAAATAGGCACCTAGATTGGTAACGAAAGGTGTGAGAGGTCCCTTCGGGTAGCCACGCACTTCTCTCACAGGTGCGAGTGAAGGAATGAGGTAGTAAATGAGGTTTGCAACAGTGTGTTACGGGTTGCTAGTTTTGAGCTTTAGTGCTTAACAGTACTAAAGACTTAAGCATTTATGTTGTCACAAAAGAAGGTAAATAAAATGCTCGGTTCATTGCAAGTGCTCAGTACATAGCAGCTACTGTTGTAGTTGCCATGTACAACAATACTTCATGGCACTAGAGTAAATTATTTTAGTTGTGTTTCTATTTTCAGGGATGGGTTCGTTTTGATCTGTCTCTTTTTTGTGATAATTTGTATGGCAGAAAACATCAGTGATGTTATCAGCATCTGTTGAGCGTGTCCTGCATGCTGTGCATCGGGTGAAGAGCATCAGGGTGGGTGGCTGTCGTCCAGTTTTACGGAATGTGAACGATGGAAGAAAGCGCGGTTAGGTTAGTGTGTGAAAGAACTCAGTTATCTGAACCCCGGTGGGAGCCACCGACAGCCTTGGTCTCGGCAGAACCCCATGTTGGTGGGCTCCCAGGTATTTGCCGCAATTTAAAGCTTTAGGAAAAAAATCTTTTGGTTTTACTTTGTTGATTAGCTGTGATTGCCACACAAGGAAAAATACTACTTATTAAAAGGGAGGAAGTTTTAATACAATATAAAAGTAAGTCATATTTCCCTAAGTTTGGAGCATTACTCTGATGATCCTGATGTTTAAGATTTTTAAGTAAATATTTTCACTTTACAGTCTACTGTTTAGTCCTCAGGGACAGAATTGTGTAATATGTATTTTAAACACATTGAAAGGAGCATTCCTCTTTAAAATCTGTGTATCCAACATGAATATCCGAATATATTTCCAGAATATTTGGCTGTATTTCCTGAATATCTGGCATTTTTAGTTGTACACAATGTATCTCGCTATTTTAGTAGGAAATGGACCTTTAGGCAAATGGATTCCAAAGGATTTCACTATTTTCAGTATGTCTGCATCACTAATTGGAAGAAAATAAATCTAGAACTCTGACTGAGGGGCAGATAAATACATCTGTATAATCAGTGTCCACTTTGCCACCTTAGTGGAAAGGAACCATAGCAGGGGCGCTCTCAAGTTGTCCTTCACGGTGACTCATTCTGTCGTTCAGTTTTGGCTTTGGGTGGGTTTTTGGAGTGCACGTCAGCCTTCAGCAGACTTGGAAATGGCTTAGTACACATTTGTGAAAGAAGAGTGTCACTGTAATTGGAAATATGTGGCAAATGCTGCCAAAAGTTAGAATTAATACATAGGGAGTGCATTACATTTCCACTCTAGACTCAGATTCATTTGCCTATTCTTCAAACAAATGTCCCGGGTGAAGCAGGCCTCACTCATGCTTGCATCTGTCTGGACAAGCCTCCTGTCCCCCCAGTACCTCCCCATCTCTTAAGGTGAAATTAGCATAGGATTATGATCAAAGATATTCGAAGGGGAAAATAATGGCACAAATTAATTTAAATTTCAGCATTTGGAATTGAAAGGCAGGTTAGAGGTCACTTCCCTTAACCTTTTCCTTAAAAATATTTTTTTCATTCTCCTGTCCATTGATTTTTCAGAGAGGGAAAAAAGGCGGGGGGGTGGGAGTGGGGGAGACATGGATGTGAGAGAGAAATGCTGATCAGTTGCCTCTTGTACACGCCCCTACTGGGGACCAAACATATAGCCTTTCAGTGCACATGGGTGATGCTCCAGCTAACCAAGCCACATGCCAGGGCATTACCTTAACTTTTCCAGTTCACAGGTGAGGGAACTGAGTTTCTGAGAGCTGGTGGGACTTGCACAAGGCCAGAGCAATTAAAAAACAAAACAAGGAGCTCCAGTGGCACAATCGGTGAGCGAGCGGTACATACAAAAAACAAAACTGATACCAACAGGTAGGTAGATAGTACTTACTCAACCAGAAGTTTTAATGACTTTTTTCAGCTATATTGAGGTATAATTGACAAATAATATTGCAAAATATTTAAAGTGTGCAACATGATTTGATATACATATGCGTTGTGAAAGGGTTTTCTGCACTTCAAAAATTTTCAAAAATGAATAGTAAACCTCAGTTTTTTGTCTTTTGTTTTTTTGTTTTTGAACACACTACTTGGAAAGTGTGTGTCTTAGCAAAGTGTAGTGGAAAGCAAAGCCGACTCACCCCCAGCACACGGTTATTTTTCCACTGTACTGCTCGGGGGCAGCCTGGCATGTGCACAGGTAGAAAAAAAAAACTTTTAAGTCTTTTTCTCAAATGATGGTGAAGTTCTTACAGGATAACTTTGAAACCAGAACCACTTTCTTTTCCGACGGTCATTACTCCCTGAGAAGTTCCATGTTTCTCTCAGCTCTGTGTACCCTGTTCAACCCAGGAAAGAACACCCTTAATCCCTGTATTTTAGGGAGGCCTCTGGCAAATTCCCTTGATAAATAAAATGCTCCTGTGTAGGTGGTTATTATATACCTGATTTTTTTATTGCTGGAGAAGCACTTTTAATGTTGGTCTTGAACTTACCAGTGTACTGCGCTTGCTGAGGCAACAGTTTTACATTGGACTCCCCCACCCACTGCCCCATAAATCATTTAACGTCCCCGTGTTTTAAAAACCTAGTTTTCACAACTACTACTCTTGTGCAAATGTATATCCTGAAAATGAATGCCCTTGGTCCCAAGTATAGTTAAGGAAACAGGGTACATGGGGCAGGAAGCTGAGCGTCAGCACTGAAAGGCCCCGGTCCGCAGTGCCGCCGGTGAGACGTGTCGTATGTGTCGAGTGCAGGCATTCTCCTCTTTCATCTTTCGTAGAAGTTGGCTGGCTAGGTTGGTACATATGTGACTCATCCTCTTCTAACTGCAGAAATGCACCCCCTGGCCCATGTCAAGTGTTGGTTGTAGACACAACGAATACCTGGTATAAAGAAATACTTGAATCTGACCTGGAAAAGAAGTAGCCTGAATATACCTAGAAATAACCTAAAAGTTATTACAACGATAAATAGTAAAATTGTGTTTTGGGCTTCTAGTGTGGCATTGACACTAGAGTGTACAGAGTGATTATTCAGGTAGAAATTGTATTTTGTCAGCACTCTGCCTTAACATGTTTTTATTTACTTTTCCTTTTTATTGAATTTATTGGGGTGACACTGGTGAACACAATTATATAGGTTTCGGGGTCACAGTTCTACAACACGTCATCTGTACAATATTTTCTCTGATATTTCTCCTTGGGCAAGGGAAACAAAAGAAAAAAGCAAATGGGACTACATCAAACTAAAAATTTTTTGCACAAGAAACCATCAACAAAACAAAAAGTTGACCCACTGAATAGGAGAACATACTCACCAATACATCCGACAAGGGGTTAATATCCGACATTTATAAAGAACTTATAAAACTCAACACCAAAAACACCAAACAATCCCATTAAAAAATTGGAAGAGGGCCTGAATAGACACTTCTCCAAAGAGGACTTACCCTATATGTGTTTTTAAAAAGGTGCGTTAAGCCATTGCCTTACTTCTAGCAGACAACTTGGAAAATGCATATACAAGCAGAGTGTGGTAAGGTATTGTCACATAAATACAAACCTCAGATTTTGTCTGTTATCTGAGTGTTTCATTGTACTTTGAAATATTCCTGAATTATTCTAATCTTATTTTCTACATCAAAATGTACAGTGCATTGTTATGCATTAAAATTTTTTAAAGTTTGAAAGGTACTATGTTTGGCCACCGGGTGTTTTCAGAGAGGAAAGTTTCTACTTGTGCGCTCAAGTTGTGGTGGCCAGATGAAGACCTAAATACTGTTTCCGTCTTGTTCCAGGATTCATTTGCACCAGCTAAGAGGAGGAGAAGTATTTCCTTCTCATTTCAGTATGTAGAAACACACAGTGTCTACTCAGCGTGTAAATAGCGCTGTGTTAGGTTCTTGCTCTTGGGCCTGGGTGCTGGGGGAGGTAACCATGCTACCCAGAGGAGAGTTATTTTTATTTATTATTTGAACAGGCCCTATCTATAGGGCTGGCTATATTACCAGAGGACAAGGGTGGGCAGATGAAAGGAAAAGGAAATCTTTGGCATATTGTTCTTTCATATTTTTCTAAAACACGATGGTACACTTGTCACAGTGTATATTTTACCTGTGATTTCTTTCGATCCTATTTATAAGTGATGAAGAGGGTGACATAAGTGGGTACAAAGAAGGAGGTCGCTCTACAAGCACTGTGTCACCCAGACTGGTGATAATCACCACGGCTACAGGAGTCACTAGTTTGTGGAGATAAGACTTGGAAGATGTGTCAGAAATGATTGGCTGATGTAAGAGTTTAAGTACCATCCTGGCTGGTGCAGCTCAGTGGATTGAGTGCCAGTCTGTGAACTGAAGGGTCATTGGTTTGATTACCAGTCAGGGCACATGCCTGGGATGTGGGTCAGGTGTCCCCAGTTGGGGGCATGTGAGAGGCAACTGATGGATGTATCTCTCACACATTAGTGTTTCTCTCCCTCTTTTTCTCCTTGCCTTCCCTGTCTAAAAAGAAATAAATAAAATCTTTTAAAAAATGTTTAAGTGCCAGCACTTGAGAATGAAGTTTAAAACATTTGTTTATTTTTAAATTTCACCCATCCTTTAGCCTCCTCCCTTTTGACAGCCATCAGCTTGTTTCTGGTTTGTTTTGTTTGTTCCTTTGTCTTGCATTTTTAGAGTCCACGTGTAAGTGAAACAATGTGGTATTTGTCTTTGTCTTTGACTTCCTTCATTTAGCATAGTAGCCTCTATATCCATCCATTTTGTCGCAAATGGCAAGATCTCATTTTTTATTGCCGAGTGATAGTTCATTGTGTTTATATACCATATCTTTATTCATACACCTATTGATGGGCAGAGTAAGTATATAATAGATAAATAAACAAACAAGACTTGGTTAGATTCATTACAGGAAAGTAGGGACCCACTCAGTCGCATTCTTACATGTTTTCTAGGCAGGGAAGAAAGAGAAGGAGTTGGGGCTGGTTTGCTGGGGAGCGTGGTCAGAATGCATCCAGGGTGTCAGAGTGTCAGAAGAGCTAGCTGTCTCTGGTGTAGACTGCGGACTGGACTGTCCCACAGGAGAAATTGGGGTAGACAGCACAGCCTCGTAGTGTTAACGGCATAAGTTTGCCTTTAGAGTTCCAGTCTCCCTTACGAGTTTGTTCCCTCCTTCCTCCCTGGTGTCACAGTCTTCCTCTCAGTTATGGGTGTTGGTGGTGGTCACTGGTGCATTGAGAATGAAGGCTCTGGGTTCAGACTTCCTAGGTCAGGTGCTGGCTCTGCCTCTTAGGCAACTGACTTAATTTCTTAGATTTGTATCCATAAAACAGGGACAACATTTGTGTTTACCTTGATAAGGGGAGTGAGAGGATCGAATGACTACTGACATGTGAAGGGCCTAGAGCACCATCAGGCGCACGGTAAGAGCTCAGTATGTGTTAGCTGTCAGCATATGATCCTTTTTACTCAAAGCATTTCTTCTGCCCTCTCTCCATCCGTAACTCCAGTGTAGGGAGAATAGACACTGACTTGGGTGAATGAGTGAGGAATGACTTGCCTGTTATCTTTAGAATTGTTGGTTAGTAATGTAAATGTATCTTTGTGGGTTCTTTTACAAGATAAGGCCGTGTAGGCAGAGAAAGCACTGATTAAATTAAATCCCACATGACCCGCCCACCCCATTTCAAACAGGATCTTTAATCTTCTTTCCTAATAACAGTTTTCTGCCTGGGATTCACGGGAAGGGTTGTTTTATGCACTTAAACAGTACATGCAACGCACACACTTAAATGAAACAATTGCATGAAACAGTGTGATGACCTCTCACTTTCTACCTCTTCTACTGTGCTTTGCTTTTGTAAAAATGCTGCTGGCAATGCATAGAATTTGTTTCACAACTCATTGATGGGTTGTCCCAAAGTTTGGAAAACAGTGCATTAGATCACTTTGGCTTGTCCAGAAGCAAAGGCGGTACCTTTGATTATAACTGATATTCCCGTCCTTTTCAGTCTCTTTCCTAACTTCCCCTTGTAGTGGAACTGGAATTCCCCAGCTTTAAACACACACACGCGCGCACACACACACACTCTCTCTCAAATGCTACCACTCTGTTTAGGAAGGCCAAAGTTTGTGTTATTTAAAAGGCCTTTAAATGTCACTGTACTTCAGGTTCACTTTTACCACATTAGGAACATTAAAAATGTATAAAATTCCAGTCACTATAAGATAGGGTCAACAATCATTTTCAGGAAACATTTTAACGTTAGGTATGATAGGAACAGATTTTTCAGATTGTGACACCTCATTTCTACTGTACCCACCCCTCCCCAATTAAGAAATTCGAAGTGTCTTGTAGAGAAATGACTTATCGTTAGAGCGGAGCTCTGAAGGACTGTTGCTTTGTCCTGAGCGGTCCTTAGGCTTTGGCTTCTTCCTTCCTGTACTGCACCACGTGTTTGGGAGCTAACTGCTCAGAGCCGTTCGTGCTCCGTGACGCTGGAGCTGAGCACGCATCCCGTGCTGACCCCTGACTCTGATCACATTAACTGAGTCACCAGCCAGACCAAATCTGAAAGATCAACAGCCAGATCCTTACCAAGCTTACCACCCAGAGCTTTCCCAGGTTAGAAACCCTTGCTTTGCATGTACTCTGTCATGTGCCCAGCCACATAGTGCCTGGGCCAGCCTCCCATCCCCGGCTCCACGCAGCTGCCAGGCTGTCCTGGCTCAGGTGAGATGTCCACTGTAGCTCCTCCTTCCTCTTCCTTGCAACTCTGAACGTTACATTCTCTTCTTTTCCTACTCCCCTTTCAGGTCATGGTCTGTTAATGCCATACCCATGCCTGTGTCTTATTTTTTTCTATATTTCAAGTAAATCTCTTCCTTAGTTTTTTTCTTCCCTCTTTGTTCAGTGTTGGAGAGCCTCCAATGGTGCTAGTCATAGCTGATAAACTAAAGAGTAGGTATGTAATCATCATCAAGAAAAAAGAATACAATATATTTAAAGGTAAAGTAAGGATTGTAACTAGTGTCATCAACTTTCAAATCTCTTTAAGTGTCTTATTCTGGTTCATGCTCTTTTGATGAAACCTTCTTACACCTTGCATACAGAAAAGTAATTATTCTTTGTTTATGCTACTCCTTATATAATTACTATATTGCAACACAGTTATAACAGATGTTTGATTTTGGGTATGTATTATTACAGACACACTATGAGCGAAGTAAGTTTCTGTGGGATGACCAGGGTTGTAACTGTCATTAACAGCATCATTCCTGGGGGAGAAGTAGCTCCAGTCCTCAGTCACCAATGGCAGTAAATTTGGGGAACATACTAGGTATTCGAGGACTACTTAATCTCAGTGTTCCTTTTTGCCATGCTTTGTTCCTGGAAAGAGGCTGACTATTTAAAAATCACCTGAGTGCTATGAGTGTGCCTCCATGTATTCAGTAATAAATTAAAATGGAAATCCTAGGAGAATCCAGCGGATTCTGAAAGGATGTGGTTGAGCATGCATTTTGAAATGACGGATCACTTCCTTCTGTGTGTGTGAGTGCTGATGCCACTCTCTTGGCTGTAACGTTTGCTGCTTTTGAACACTGTGTTTGTTCTGAGGGACAGGTGATCACAAGGCCGGGGCCTTTCCCTGAGGGAGCTGGTGCTCCCAGGTGACCCAGGACAGTCCCTTCACTCTGGCCATCTTGTCACCTGTGCTCTTGAGGTGTCATGAGACACATTATCTTTTTTTAAAACTGGAAAACAAAAGTCAAAAAATGTTTAAAAAGAAAGGCTCTTACATTTCTGTTAGCAGAATTTTTAAAGTGTTGGCTCTTGATGAGGGCATTTCAGTTTTTTTCTCTCTGTACTGCCCTGGTGTTATCCTTCCTTTGGTAATGATTAACTAGCAGCACTTTAAATCGGTTCTTCATTTTAGATCTCAGGGCATCGGTGCATTTTTTTTTTTTTTTTTGGCTTGAGTGTAGTATATAGTCTGAAACTGTTGTGCCATATGTAGCAGGCTAATGGTGGCTGACGAAGAGTGAAATCATGGCAGGGTGACCTTGAACTTGCAAGTATGCTAAGGGTATTGTTACCAAAGAGATACAAAAGAGATTACAATTTTTATGTGAGGGTCTATACATGCCAAATATGTTAACAGAATTCCAGCTCAAAGTATTGCACAGCATTTGAAACACAAATTAATGTGACTTTGAAAAAATTTAATGGATGTTTAGCTTTGAGATACAGAAGCACAAATAGAATAAAGTGATAAAGTGCGAATTTTAAAACCTCATCAAGGTCTGAGGCAGGATAACACAGAGCCCCCTTGGGTTTTGGCAGTGCTGCCTCAGTGGCCACCTTGGGGACGAGATGAGTAAGCGAGCCCAAGTGAGGGGGGCTTCGCACCCGCTAGTCCACCACATCAGCTAGGGGGAGGCGGGCTTTCATCTGGTGCGTGTCGTTGGGCTTTCCCCTGAAGTTTCATTTAGGGGATACAGGGGCCCCAGTGCTGACAGTTCGAACGCTTGCCTTGACAGACCCAGGTTTCACCTGTTAGGCCGCATACTCGGAACACCAGATGCAGGAGAGTCAGCGCGCAGTAGGTAGCAGAGGTCCCGGTCAGCTTCCTCGAAGTCCTGCGTGTGTTAGGGTGTCAGAGAGTGTCATCATCCTGCAACGCAGAGGGGGGAGCAGTTGGAAGAGCTTGTGCATAAACACGCTGTTTTCTAAATTGGGCTCCCCGAACCTAGAAGTCTTGCTTAGAGACTTCAAGCACACTGGAGGAAAAAAATAAAACCCTTTTATTCAAATTAAGACAATTTTCCATACTTGTTTGTGATAGTCAAAAATTTTAACTTCCTATATATAATGTAATAATGGGATCACCCCACCCCCAGCCCTTTGGACTAAAGAAAATTGATTGGTTAAAACAGATAATGGAAAGCTCACAGAATCTTAGGTTGGATAAATAAGGAACCCAGAACTAGGGGAAGATGACATCATTGTGAATACATTTCTGACACTGTTTCTGAGTTTCCTTTTTCTGATTCTCTACGTCGGATAAGGGGTTGGAGGTGGGCGCAGAAAGCCGGTCCCAGTCTTGCACAGAGAGCGCATTGCTGGCGTGCCTCTGCTGCCCTGCGGACTCCTGAGTGTGTGTGTTCATTCACTTCTGAAGTTAGTTTTTGGTGAGACTTTTTTTGGCAAAGAGAAGCATATGAGGTCGTTGACATGGTACCTAGAACATTGTAGGCAGTCAGTGAACGTCCGTGTCCTCTTTCCCTCTTGTTCCTCCTCCTGTTTTCAGCAGCACATTTCGTGTGTTCCAGCCGTGGCATCTTTGATTAATGCTCACATTCAACCTCACACCATGTGTTTTTCAGGTTCTAAAGGTTCTGAAGCCTGAGCTTTTCTCTCTCAGGGGAGGGTGGAGAGGAGGGAGGCCAGGCAAACCCAGACTGTGTCCTGAGGGGGTGTTAGTGTTCTTATTGCTTCGGGTGTTAGCAGTAACCTAAGACAAGATACCTGAATAATAAAGGAAGATGGCAGCAGCCATAATGAGCTGTTAAATTCTGGTGGCAGGAAACATAGCCTTCCAACTTGGCAAAGTATATACAATAGTCTAGAATGCTGGTCATCATGTTGATGCCTGGTCTCCACCCCAGAGATTCCGAGTCCAGTCTCAGGTCATTCTAATGCACAGGGTCCAAGGACTACATATTGAAAGCCTCCAATTCTAGAAAGATCAGTTAGTTACACCATTGTCCATTATTCTTGGTTTAATTTCTTGATTGTCAGTGCAGCACAAAGATTAAATGTCTTCTGAGATTTTTTTACCATTTGGTAATTATAAGCCCCCAAACCACGGCTCAGAATTCTTGGTTTAAAAATATGCGTACCATGCCTGTGCAGATGTGTAACTCTTAGGCAGTCATAACACAAAAGAACTTGGGCTGTGGTGTGAGAGTCATTTGTAAATTTCCAGTGTCGACATCGTAATTTCTTTTTTCATTGACATTGCCTGGTGAAGGAGTCAGATCTGTGGTGTGTTCTCCTTGTGGTTTCCGTAGTGTTAGGCAGAATGCTACAGAAAAAAACGAACCCTTTCTTTAGTTTTGACTCACTCAGGAGTGGAGTGTCTGTCTTCTTTCTGAGATGGGATGTAAGAGGCATGCCCTGAAAGTGGCAAATCACACTTCCACACGCATTGCCCTCACTTAACCAATAGCTGGCTCAGAACTTGTATATCACGATGTGCAGTTTCATTCATCAAGGGGATTTCAGGCTCCAGTGGCAAACAGCCTGAGTCTTGGGTTTTAGACTTCGCGTCGACTCCTCCACAGAAACAAGTATGTGCATTTGCCTTCCGAAGAATTATTGGCAACCCAGGTAAGGATAAATGGAAGAAAGTGTTCCTTTTTTCCTATTGGATAGATTTGAGATTTTAGAAAAAATTACTCCTCTCTTTGAGAGGAGCTCAGAACTGAAGTTTTTCTCTCTGAATTGCTTTATAACATTACTCAGTACATCATCCTTTTGATGGGAAGTCCATTCTCTTTAAAATGTAGTTTCATTTTTAAATATTAAAGTATAGGATTCCATTTTTCTTTCAGGGCATGAATTTTTAAAAATGCAATGCCTATAGTTGCTAAGATACTAATTACGCGTAAGTTCCTGGTTTAGAACCGAAGTCTTGTATTTTTAGGAAGTATGCTTTAAAAGTTGGGCAGAGGGGAAATCGATGTCTGAGCCTGATTTATGAAACAGTGATGCTACATATTGTCAGACTTTGCCCTGAATTAAAGACCAGATTCTGAGGCACGCTGCTTAGTCTCTTCTGACCTGGGATCTCCCCTCCGCCACTTGTGTCTCCATCTGTTTTCTCACCGTGGGATCAGCTCCGGGGCTTCTCGGCGTGTGGTTTAGTCTGTGTCTATTCAGCGCAGTGGCATTTTCCTTGAAGCAGTGACTAAGGCTTCTTGGATGAATTCTCTCTTTGAAAGAGGTGGTAGAATTGCATCAGAAAGACACTGACAGTAAATGGCTCCCCCTTCCTGTAATGACCACATGTGAAAGAAGGCATTAATTCTTGTTTTGAGGAAATGAGAATTGTAGAGTTCTTTGAAAAACTCCCTTTTTATCATTAATGAGCCAGATCTGACTATTAAAAACCAGGATCACTTTTTGCTATCTAAGTAAGTGTTACAAAGATTCAGCTTCTCACTCCATATTCTGTGTGGAGTAACCAATGATCTTGAATTCAGAAAGAGGAAATAGTGTTGAATATAGCTATTGTTAATGCTGTAAGCCTAAACTAATATTTTATAGATATGTTGCTTATTTGTCCTTCAGGATTTGATTCTCAGTGTGATAGGCTACGAAGGCAAGAAGGAAACTCCCTCCGGTAGGGAATCCAAGCAGGGCTTCCCATGGGAACAGTGCCGCCCCCTAGGGGACATAATAGATATTTGGGAGGGTGTTGGGTTCTGTTGATACAAAGAAGGTCATTTTGTGTCAAGAATCAGAGATTTTAGATGTTTCACAGTGGAAAAGACAAAGAACTGCTCTGTGTCCCGCATGGCTTTCAACTGCCCTCTTGGGTATTTATGCAGTGAAAAATCAGTCTGTAATTATCTGAGCATAGGTCTGTTTTACATAAAAACACAGAATAACTTGTGCATACTTTTAACGTATATAGAATATATTCATTTTCATTCTGTTGTCCACCTATGCCTCTCCTCTTTTTTCTCATACTTTTAACATGGAAGGCTTCTGATTCGATCTCTTACACTTCACACTTATTCTTTATAAATAAATTATAAGCATTTGTTTTATAGTTAATTGAACTTGAAGCTTTTTTACATATTGAAATACATAGTTTTATAAATTGCTTTTTAGTTTCTCTTTTATATTACACTTAAGATACTGATATTTTAAAAATTACATGTATACTTGTTAATATTCACTAACGAATTTTCTTTCAGAATAGCAAATAGGGCATTATAGTATTTTGGGTTATAAAAAAGGGCTTTGGGAATAGTAAGGTTTTGAGCCAACAATCCAGTCCCTTGCTATGCTTTTGGGAAGGACAGTATGCAAATCATCTGGATGGGCAGGATGTTTACCTTCTTTGTGAAGTTCTCCAGGAATTTCACATACCTCGTTAATATGTTTCAGTATCTTGAAGTCTTCCATGTAGCTAGTTCGTCCTTATTGATACTTACAGGAGCCTTCATTATGTCCCTCTAAAAACACCACGAGCTTTGGTTTCTCCCCTCCTGTCCCGTAAGCTAGCAGAGCAGTGAAAACCAGACACAGGTTTTCTTGAACAATGGGCACTGTGTCTCTGTGCAATGAACGTGTTCCACATGTGCCATCTTAAACCTCTGACTGTGCTGTAAATACAGCACATTGTAGGTGAGGTGTTGTGTGTGTGGCAGAATTAAATCATCCGAATCACAGGTGTGAGGATGGGGTACCCAGGCATGTGCATGTGGTGTTCTAGACTAATGCTTGTTTGGTGCTCCCATTTTTAAATTCATAGACTTTTTCTTGGATTGATATTTCTTCTGGGAGTACTTGTTAATGTGGATATAATTATTGCTTCTCATGTATTTCTACAGACACTAATAAAAGCTGTTTTTTTTTTTTTTTTGAGTTTGTTATAGAATATCTTTGCTCACTTGAATTTTCTGTTTTAGAACTTTTGGGTGTTCTATTGTTTATCTTGGTTTTCCACTCTCATGTTGCAGGTTTTCTTTAAATATGTGTTTATCTTGGATTGATCGCCCGCATGAAGATGAGGTGGCGTTGAGGCCAACTAGGGGCTCTGTCCTCGTGGGAACATGTGGCACCAGTGGGTCCCTCTGGTGGCGCAGTGCAGCCCCAACGTGCTGGGGAGCCGCTGGGTGTCGAGTAAGGAGGGTTTGGCCGTGGGGTTCTCAGAACCACACCAGCTGTTTAGTCCTCACCAGGCATTTTGTTTAATTTCTTTAGAGGGTCATCTTCTTTTAAAGTTTTGCCTGGGGACCTATAACATTTGTTGTTTCTTACAAAGACAGGGCTTAGGCGTGGAAGGAATAATTGATACTGAGACTTTCCTATTAATCTTCTCCTTTCTACCCTCCCAGTCATTTCTGTGCCATATTGTACTTGCTGATTCTGAGCCTCTCTCTGGGGTTTCCCTGGCTCTGTCAGTGATGGCCTTCCGCGGCTGTGACCCTCTCAGAGAACCTCTGGGGCTGGAAGCGGCTTCTGCTCAGCATCCTCAGTCAGTACTTCGTCATTTTCTGGCTCCCAGACGTTTGTTGAAATCTCTCAGCCCTTGATAGTGTTTTTATTGTGGTGGGTGTACATACTTCTTTATAACTGCCATGGGATTTCTCATGTGCCCTGACCATCATTTTGAAATGGTGTCTTAGTCAATTTACGCTACCATGACAAAGTACCATAGACTGGGTGGCGTATAAACCACAGGAATTTACTCCTCACAGATCTTGAAGCTGGCTCCCAAAAGGCTGTCTTCTCACTGTGTCCTCACATGGGAGAAGGGACAAGGGAGTTCTCTGGGGTCCCTTTTATAATGGCACTAATCTCATGCATGAGTGCCCCACCCTTATGATTTAATCACCTCCCAAAGGCCTTGTCTCCTAATACCATCACACTGGAGGTTAGAATTTCAACAAATAAATTTGGGAAGAGGGCATAGGCTTTCAGTCCATAACAAATGAAAGTCCTTCCTTTTCCTGATTTGTCAGACGTGTATCAGAAGAATTAAATTAGAAATACCTCTAGCTAGGCATTTAGCCAGGGAAAAGATTAGATGAGGTCACAGTAACTGCAGTGGGTATTGGGGTTTGGGAAAACTAATAACCCTCAGAATGACTGGGCTGGGCAGAAACAATGAGCTGACATAATTATACAAATACACACTTTCCAGCTATGGAGGCTGTAGTCATTAATCATAACCCCCCTACACACACACATACACACACACACACACACACTCACTCACTCACTCTCTCTCTCAAGATGATGTTCCAGCTTTGTTGCTAGAAGAGTAGATGCATCTTGTAAAATGTCCCACTTAGCCATTTAAAAAAGTTTATAAAAGAAGTGGTAGTTGTTTCTAATCTTTATTTAACACAAATATAAACATAGATATGCTTGCTTTTTAATTTCTCTGCCCTTTGGCACAGGATTTTGTGAAAGAACCTTCTGTTCCTTCATTTCTATAACTTCTGTTCCTTAGGAAATAGACCCTCACACTTCTCCCCTTTCTTAAAGGAAGCATCTCATATTCTCCCTTCCCATTCTGTTTGTAAAAAAAAGAAACCCCTCCAAATTCTTATTGATTGTCCCTTTTTCTTGTATTTCTTGTGTAGTTCCTGAAAATGTCTAATAGATACTATAAAGGTGGAAAAAATCAGATGTTAGCCAATTAGTCCTTTAACTTTCCTGACACAAGTGGCTTCCATTTGTGTCTCAGAAGAAACTCTGAATTGATGTTTCCAATCTTAGTATTCCCTCATTTTACTTAGAAAAAATAGCTGTTTCCCTGTGAAAAACCACTAGTAATTGTTCCCATAGGTCTGAAGCCAGTTGCCCCAACGTGATGGAACCTAAAGCAGAATCTTCTTAGGCCTATCCTGATCTCTGGTATGATACTAGGAGCCCTGAATCTGTCCCTGGAATTTGCAGAGTAGCAGTGTTGAATATGAATTGTCCTTTGTATAGTGGCTTAGAGGCAATTGAAAAAAGTAAAGATCCTCTGGTATCTGACCTGTGTATCCTGTAGCGTATTTGCCGGCTTAGGGCCTTCAGGATGGGTCTGGATCAGAGGCCTTGGGAGCCCATGGCCCTGGCAGCAGATACGGAGGAGAGTAAGGGAATGTCCTGAGCTCCGAGGACATGAGCTCCCGGGCAGGCGGAGCACGCTTGTCATTTTATTTCTGGCCAGAACAAACACCATCAGCCTGTTTCAGGTGCCCTTCTTTCCAGATCCAGTTTCTCCCGTAACCTGCTGGAAGTGAGAAATATGTTGGGTGTGGGTTGTCAGTTGTCTACTGAAGAAATGACTGGCCTAAAAGGACACTCGGACTGCGGGAATTTAAAATACTCCTGCCCTGGTTCTAGCACCCAGCCTGTCAGTTGACTGTTACTGTTAGATGACAAAACCCGCAAGTCCCTTTTTTTCCTCTGGAGGAAATACCTTGTAAGGATGGTTTCAAAGGAATGAGGACAGCTATGAGAGTCGTCGGACTGAAAGGAATTCAGACACAGTCCCTGTTGGACGGGGCCAGGACTGCCAGTCAGATCCCGTTCCTCGGGAGGATGTGAGGATGTGAAGACACTTACGGAGCTCTGCCAGCTTTCCCTTTTAATCGATGTTAAATTTACAAGTGGCACAGCGCACCGATGTTAAGTATACTTAAGGTAACCAAACCGCAGTGAACAAGCAGAATGTTTCTGTCACCGAAGTTTTCTCACGGCCCCCATTCAGTCAGCCTCTACCCCCACTGGCACACACTTGTGGTTTGTATCACGATACATCGTTTTTCCTCTCTTTGAGCTTTGTATAACTGAAGTCGTAGAGCGAGTCCTTTCGCATGTCTGGCATCTTTCGCACTCGGTTACATATTGCGTGTATCGGTCATTCCTCCTTCCTTTATCGCTGGGTAGTATTCTGTTCATGTGAGTAGACTAATTTGTTGATCCACTTTCAAATTAACAAACGTTCGGGTTGTTTTCACCTTTTTGGCTATTACCAGTATTAAGCTGCTGTGAATGAGTTCTTTCTTATTCTCATTCTTTTTTTAGATTTAGGCTTAATTACTGGAGCATACAATAGTTGTATGTTTATCTTTATAAGAAACTTCGAAGCAATTTTCTAGTGATGGTACAATTTTAAATTCAGGCCAGGTGGCTGAGAGTTCCAGGTGCTCCAGTTCCTTCTCACACTTGTATATTGTCGGTTTTTCCAATTTTAGCCATTCTGATGGCTGTGAAGTGGTCTCTCATTGTGATTTTTAATTTGCATTTCCTTCATGACTAACATGTTTTTACTGGCCATTCGTATGTCTTCCTTTTTGAAGTATCTGTTTAATCTTTGGCCCATTTTTAATTTTCTTCAGATATTTTTAAATTTGGATTGTTTTATTATTACTGATTGGTAGAATGTATGTATATATAATCTATATAAAATTTTTTGTCAGAAATTTGTAACGCAGATATATTCTCCCAGTCTGTGGCTTACCTTTCATTTTCTTAAAAATGTTTTTTCGTGAGCAGAAGGTTTTAATTTTGAAGTAAATTTAAATAATCAGATTTCCCCCTGTATTATCAGTACTTTTGCTTTCTAAGTGAAGATATTCTTCTGTGTTTTCTTTTATCTTTTTTTAAAAATAGATTTTATTTATTTATTTTATGGAGAGGGGAGGGGAGGTAGAAAGAGAGGGAGAGGAACCGATGTGAGAGAGAAACATCAGTGGGCTGCGTCTTGTATTGCCCATCCGGGACCAGGCCCGCAACCCAGGCGTGTGCCCTGATCTGGGATCGAACTGGTGACCTTTCACTTTGCGGGACTACGCCCGACTTACTGAGCACATGAGTCAGGGCGTCTGTGTTTTATTTTAGAAGCCTTATAGTATTATTAACTGCCATGCTTTGGTCTATGATCCATCTCAAGTGAATTTTTGTGTACTGGGTAAGGTATCGGTCAAGGTTTGCGTTTTTGTCAACGTTTTCCCAGTTGTTCCAGCCTGATGTGTTAAATACTTGTCTTTCCCTGTTGAATAGCTTTGGTGCCTTCGTTGACAATCAGTTGTCTGTGTCTGTGTGGGTCCGTTTCAGAGGCACCTAAAGAGTGTGTATACCGGCCACGTGTGGCGTGCACTCGAGTCTAGCAAACAACAGTTCACACTGGTCAACCTCAGTGAACCTCGGGTGGCTGGCAGTCTAGAACTTTCATATCATGGGGCGCTTGCGTCGAAGTTCGCTGACAGCTCTGTAGGGGGCATTTTTTGCTTGTTTTATAAAGCCGAGACAGCTGAGGCTGCCCGAAGTTCCCACATTCCCACGTTAAACGTGACGTTCTTATCTGCACAGAAACACACCGTCAGGTCTGTGAGGTCCAGCCTGGGCCTGTGGGCAACGTTAGAGAGATGCAAACATTTGAACCTCACTTTTCTTATTTGAAAACTTGGATATGCGTGGATTCAAAATGCCTCATTTGGAACTCACTGGATTAAGGATGGGTCAGCTAAAAAATATTACTGTGAAGAATGAAAATTTTCATAACATGAAGCTTGTGAATGAAAATTATTTTAATAACTTTGCGTATTGTATGCAAACAATTGATCTGCTGACTTTAAACAAGTCTCGTCTATGACTAGAATTTTTACTTTCAAAGGTTTTTGTAAATAGTTTTACTTGAATATAGTAAACTATTTTAAAAGATTTTCTTAATTGGAAAAGTGAAGGATGAATAGAGTAAGAAACACACTAGAATTATTGTTTTCAAGGTGTAGAACGGATTGTGATCGTCTTTTTGACACCTTCGTTTTTAGAATTTGCTTTCATGGTGCGGCAGTGCGGAGACGTAGCTGGACTCCTGGACTGGCCCCCAGCTCTGCTGGTCCCCGCAGCGAAGGAGCTGGCCCTTCTGCGCTTCTCTCTAAAGCCAGGAAAGTAAGCATGCCTGCCGCACGTTTGCAGGAGGCAAGAAGACTTGAGCTGTCCCCAGGTCATGGTCACGGTGAGTGCTATGAAGCTGTTGGCTGGCAGTGATTCCTATGTTACTTTTATAATAAAGGCTCGCAGAAAAGGGAATGTTTTTAAAAGAAGAAACTGAAAAGCAAAAGTATACTACATTTACACTATCCTATGATTCAGCTGCCTCTCCCTTCGTAGCAGACACCCCAGCTGGCTGCATTGGACGGGTGTTACTGTGAATTCCCGTTCTCTCCCAAAGGGATGTATGTAGCACTAGAGGTTTTTCTTTTGAGCTCCCTGGGAGACCTGTGCCCTGAAAATACAGGAGGTGCTTCATATCGGTTACTAGAACTATGTTGTCTTTCTAAAAAGACTTTACAAAGAAAGATATTCTTTAAGCTCACATCTTCCTCTCCTCCTCCTTTGCTCGGCTAGCTCAAAGAAAACACCAACATCCACTTGCTTGAAATACCGCCTCCCCTCGCCTGTGTTTGGACTTCACGGTCGTGCTCAGCTCCTGGCCCTGGTTTTGCTTTCTCTAGCAGTTTCCTGGCCAGAGCAGGAACTGGAGCTGAGTCTGAGCAAAGTGACCATGACAGCCGCCTTTCCCCCTGACGTACCCCGCATGCCCCAGAAGCAGGGCAGAGTCTGACCCTCCCGGTATTCCTGTGTGCACATCGAGCAGGGTTAAGGATAACCCAGAAGCAAGATCCAGCTCAGAGCAAACTCGAAGGCTCTTTGCCCTACTAATGACATAAGTGCAGTTGACAGGCCATACTTTGGTTTCACAGCCAGACCAGGTTGCACTATCGAGTGAATGGTGAGCTTTCTCCCCATGGTCATGAGATGGGCATCATATTCCATGGGAAGCGTTGGTCTTTTGTTGTGCAGGTGTGGTTGAAGGTTGTTTGGTAAGTGCCATAGTGCACAGAGTGTTGGCACGTGGCTCTTGTCATCTGACATGAGAGACTCGTTCAACAGGGTCCCCTTTCTACTGTGTGGGGGCTGCGCCCTTCCATCCCAGCCCTCACTCACGTCCCACAGCTCCCACATGCATTTCTCATTCTCACTTCTCCTCCTCACCTCTTATTCGCTGTAGCTGGCCACCCTCCCATGTCCCAGAGAAGAGAGAACTCACCAAAGGGTGGACTCGCTGAGGATCCTGCTGGCGTCACCACCCTTCATCTGCCCCTGCCCTGTTTCCCTTGCCTCCTGTGTCAGTGCAAGAGCGGTCCTCGTGTCCGGGGCTCTGGGGGCCGTCCCCACCCCCTCTCACTTTCTCAGGGCCTTTCTCTCTCTGACCTTACGCCTCCCATTTGCCATTGATGCTTTTCCAACAGCATTTAAACCTACTCAAGTCTTGTCAATTTAAAAAAAGAAGACATGGGCCTTCCGCGTTGCCAGGGCCAGCCTTGGAAGAATTGGACGTGTCCGCTCCTCACACCTGCCCTCTCCTAAGGCCCCCCCAGTCTGGCTGTGCACCTGTGATGCAGCTGATACTGGCTCTGGCCACGGCTGGCAGGTGCCTTCCTACCCTTCCATTGCCACCTTTGTTCGATACACGTGGGTTCTTATTTTCCATGACCTTTCAGCAGTGACAGTGTGCAATGCACTCTCCTCTCTAGCCTCCAGGACCCTGCCCTACCCTCTGTTTTTTCCTCCTTGTTGCCCTTTGCAGGCTCTTTCTATTCATCTCTAAGCCCCAGGTTTTGTATTCAGATGCCAGCTGGACATTTCCACTTTGATATCTTCTGGGCATCTCATACCCAACATTTTCCAAATTTACTCCAAGTTACACAAGTTTAGAACCTGTGACTCATTTGACCCTTCTCTCTCTTCATCCAAATCCACAAAGAAACCAAATCTGGTCAAAATTCTACAAATCAGAAGTTCTCAAATCCATCTCCTTTGTCTCCAGGGTCTCCTCCTCGGTTACCATCACCTCAGCCTGCTCCCTGCTATTGGTCTTCTTCCCAGCTTGTTCTCCTGCTGCATTCTGAGTGATGCTTCTAAAAAGCATCCTTGTCTTGCCACTTCTCCACTTAAAGTCTTACTGTTTCTGCGATACCCTGTACCCACGCTGGTTGGGGCCCCTTCAGGGTATGAGTTTCTACGCTCTGCACAAACAGATCAGCAAAGCACTCGTTCATGGGGATGTGGAGGAGAGGTATTTCCCACACTGCACAGCAGAGCCTAATGGAAGTCCCCGCTGGATGTCAGTCACCGCTGCCCTCCAGAGCTCCTCATCGTGGGCTTCATGTCCCTCCCATGTCTTCATCCTTCCCCAGTTCATGTGTCCCAGCCCCAGCCCCTTGCACCTGTCATGCTTCTGCTCTATTTACCTCCCCCCTTTTCTTATTTAGAGTAGCTCAGCTCTTTCCTGAATGTTCTGGTCCCCACATTGCATCCCTGTCTTGCCTTAGTTTGGGTTCCTTTCCAAGCAGATTCTGAACAAGGGTGCTCTCAGTCCTGACTGCACTGTGTAAGAACCATACCACCTCTCTGTGCCTCGGTTTTCTCACCTTTAAAAATGCTGCTGTATAAGGTTGTAGCGAAAATTAAATTTTGTGCATGGAAAGTGCTTACAACTCTGACCCATGGTAGTCATCCACCCAGCTTGCCACGGTGGTGATACAAACTGACATTATTAGAAATGTTACTTCTGAGCTCCTACCCTTCGCGACAGCATGGATGGAACTGGAGAGCATTATGCTAAGCGAAATAAGCCAGGAGGTGAGAGACAAATACCATATGATCTCACCTCTAACAGGAACCTAATCAAAAAAACAAACAAACAAGCATAATATAACCAAAGACACTGAAATTGAGAACAAGAGAGGAGAGGGATAGGAATATCCAGGGA